>JACMZG010001870.1:1238378-1423568 GCA_018340805.1 Microvelia longipes | reverse complement strand
AATGATAATTTATTGTGTTACTAGACTGTAAAATGAGTCTTTTTAGCTTGGTAACTGTATTTGCAGTCGAGCAAATCAAGAAAGAGAGATAACGAAGTTTTAGAGAGAGTTAAAAGTTGAAGTAGGATTAAATTGGCCAAGAGAGGACTGACCAAACAACTTGTACGTTGCATATAGTAAGAAGTGTAAAAATATTGAAGACTCTGCTAATCTGATACTTGCTGTGGATTAAATATCCCTGTTCTGAAATATAATGGCGTTTCGCCGAACGGATCCAGGATAACTCCTGCCACTTCGCGTAACTGATTTTCAATTGATTCATTAACTTGCGACAAATGTGATTTCATTAATTTTGGTATAAAGTTTCTTAGCAGTGGAAAAGATGATGACTCTATATTCACTTTCGAGTTGTACATTCACGAATTAAAGGAGGAGAATAATTAACCTAATAGAAGAATAATAAGAAGTGGTCACAGCGACCTGCGAGAATAAGTGGCCGCGGGGCGGCCCTAATAATGAGAATTCGTTAGATATTTGTATAACAAAGTACAGCAAAACTTATTTTAAATTGTTTAACAAGAACTTGAATTTTAATCGATATAATAGAGATTTAATTCAATGTAAACAAACCAAACGAAGTCGAGGTTATAACCTGACTTTTTATGAATGTGTGACGTCATTGCAGGAATCAGTATAGAAGCTTACATTGAAAATTATGAATAATTTCTGAGATTATTAACTAGCATAAGATTGATTAGTTCACGTTTAAATAATTATTTTTTCCTCGACATTTTAGTGAAACAAACACATTTTTGTAATAAAGTATTTGTTTACGTTGCATTTTTATTTGAAAAAATCTGCCAAATACCCACAAGTCTTGACAGCGTTGCAGGAATCGGTATAGGCGCTTTCAATTTAGGAGATTACGGATTCGATCCTCAGGGTACCGGATTACTTTTTATTAGCAAAAATTATGAAATATTGTAGAATAAGTTTTGCTTTTCCTCATTTATACCGTAAGTATATTGGAAAAGTTTAGTGTTTTCACAAAAAAATTCGAAGCCAAAATCTACCTCCTGAGTAGATTTTACAAAGTTGTCTGTAAAAAAATCGTTCAACCAATCGCTTATATCGGTTAAAACTCGTTGAATGTATCCTAAAGAATTATTTCTAAAAGTTGTATTTTAAAATTTTACTTTATTATTTATTTTATTTATTTATATGCTTATGACATTTTAACAAACTAAATTAATTCTTTTTATTAATAAATTTGAAATAATAAGTCTTCAAAGCATGCAGGTGCCTTTAAGAAAATTGAATGGAATAAGGCTTAATTATATTTCCTAAAATGATAAAACTTAATTTTCCTTTTTATTTTTAACAATTTTATTCCAGCTGACTGGATATATTTGTGTTTAATTTTATGGTTTTAAAGTTTATTCCAACTGTTTTTATATAAATTTAATTTATTCCATTCAATTTTAAATAACAATCATAGTCTTAATAATAGTGTGTATATTCCTATAACACTAGATGAGAATTAGTTTAGAGCGTAGAAGAGCCCAGACCCCATCAGACCAAAACATGCCTACATCTACCATCCCACACACAAAAAGCAAAATCATGCAAGGAAATTCTATACATAACACATAGGGCGTAAGCAGCAAAACACAGCCTATCAAATCAGACAATATCCAGCCCCACTGCGCTCTAAACTGTTTTATTTAATTTACTACTTTACACTATATACTATATTGCACTACTATTTAATTTTACTTTATTAAATAGTAGTGCTCATATTAGTTATTATTATAATCTAAGTTCTCTACACTGATTCTGCAATGACGTCACTGCGGACCTAATTAACTAATAGTCAAAAAATTGTTTTCGATCGTAAAAACCTTCCAATTAAATCACCTTAATATTTCTATCAGCTTGAATAATAATATCATAAAATGTAATATTAATTTCAAAAAGAATATCATAAACCATAAAATTGATAAACTAGAATGTATAATTGTATAATAAACATTAAAAACATTAATTGTAAGCAAAACACGGACATCTTTGGGCATTTTAATTACCCAAATTATAAGCAAGTAACGTATTAAACAAATTAACGTTAAAAAAAGGAAAAAAGTCTAAAAGTGTAAAAGCAGTTATTGAATATCTAACACGAAAAAGCACTTAACAACCATCAATCTGAAGAGAGGGGAATATAAAAAATATTTTCACTGTAACATTGTCAATTTTTTATTGAAAATATAGAAAACTCATATTAGTGAGTAGCAGTCTCATATTATTCTGTTTAAATGTTGGGTGTTGTAACATTAAATATATGTATTGTATGGTGTAGTTATAGATTATATAGTAGTCCATAACTAATCCACTATAAAAATATAGACTAGTAGTTTAAATATTTATTTTTGCTACTATTGTGTAATAATTTTCCGGTAAATTTTTATTTTAATGTTGTAGTAATTTTTTACTTCTTTAAGTTAGATTTATTTATTGTAGCTTCCTGTACTTTAACTTTATTTTATTTTTTCTTATTCTGCTTTTTCTAATTAGGTTTTGTTATTGTTCGTTGTAGACCCTTGATAAAGAATTTAAACGTTGGAAAGGAAGTAATTTTTGGTGTGTCCATATATATATATAGATATATATATATATATAATATATATATATATATATATATATCTTCTTTTATCCTCATAAGCACAATTTTCTGGACGAAATGTCACTGTAAAAGCATAAAATTAATTACTAGGCTCCTTTGGTTTTGGATTTCAAAGCTAAAACCGAACTTTTACTTATATACATATCGTAAGGTGTGAGAAAGTAAAATTTGTTGCATAATTCCTTTGACGTATTAAGTTAAGTCATAAAAGGTAACAACGTTAATAAAATGTTAATACGTTTAACTTCTGTCTGAGTTTAATATGTTTCAGTCTCATTATAACAATTTTCTTCAGACAATTTACTTAAAATGTTAAAAGAATTTCGCGAAAACTTTTTCAAAAGTGAAAATTTTCACGAGTTAATATGAACTCTTGAAAATTTGATAAAGCATTTACTTGGAAAGTTCAAAAACTTGAAAAAAAGTGCCATTCGAAAAATTATATACGAAGTAAGTTTAATGGAAACAATTGCTGCGTGTGTGTGTATGTGTATGGGGCACATAAAATTGTGTTAACTGTCTGGTGTTTATGTTTTCAATTATTATCTCATTCGAAGCACATGAAAGATGAACTTCTATTCGAAGTTATACAAATAAATGTTTTTTATTTAAATAAAATTAATTAGTTTTTAAATTTACTTAATTCGATACAATTTAAGGACAAGAATTTTATTTATAGATTGACATATATAATTTTAGATAGCTTATGTGATTCACATTGTGTCGGTAGACGTTTTTACTCTGTTTTTAGTTTTTCTTACCAAGTTAATTCCATTAGGAGAATTTTTTCCTTTTATTTTGTTTTTACTTTCTCAATGATGTTTGTTTGATTTTTTAAATAATTTTCTAGAAATTAATTAATTAGAGTACGCGTTTTGAGATGTTTTTATGAGAAGCAATTCTTCAGTTTTGTAATGAAAATAAAACACAGAAACATTAATAAATTAAAATTAAAAAAAAGCATTTATTTTGACTATTTATTGTATTGTAATAATTTTGTGAAATAAAGAACTATTATTATTATAGTTTCTAAGCATGACCTCAAACTCATTAATTTTTTTTTATTAACAAACCTATTAGTCCAAGAGCAATGCCTAAAAAATGTGACTCATTTTGGTACTACTTCGAACCAAATTTTTCTGAAATACCTAAATTATGAAGGAGAGCATAGTCTGCCTATCCAGAGTGGAGCCCTTCATATGAATGCGCTCGCTCAAAATATTAGAAAAGTCCCAACAAATTTCATTTTCTTGTAAAAAAAGTTTCATGTTTCTTACGACCCTTAAGGTCGTTGAAAAACATGCAGAAGTCATTTTTTAAAGCTGATAAAATGTTCAATAATGACGAGTGTTTTTTTTCATCGAATCGGATAACACATCAAAATTTTACTACGTTTTTTTTCTTTAAGAAACTAAGACGCAATCATATGTCCCAGCGACAACTTCGGCAGTTTCCTAAATAGAGCCCTGATTAAGAAACACGAATTTTGCTTTGTAAGCATCCACGTATCAGTCCACGTGTTAGTGCTTTCTGTCTGCGGGTTATAAGGACCTAAACAGAAACTGATTTGCATATTACATAAAGTTACAAAAAAAAGTAACAAAATTACTATATTTAGATAATAGTTACTACAATAATTGATGATTAATTAGAGAGAGTGATAGATCACCTAGCTAGAAGGCCTCGTTATTGGCCCTTTTTTTAACTTCACTTAGATAGAAATAGTATTCTACCTTATGATTCCTAGTGTAGGCATATTGCGTATAATCCCACAGAAAAGCCGTAACTTTTACTAAGTTTTATAGCTTTCACTAAAATCAACACGTGTCCTGCTGCCAGACCAAGAATCCTGCTCTCAAAACCATAAGGCAAAACAAACATTTATTTAATATAAATAACTATTGAGGATCCTAAATTTTGCCGAACCTAGATTCATTTAGGGTTAGGGATCTTTTACGAGTAACTGACATCGCACTGGCTCGAAACCAACGGCTCAACGTCCCTTTCGAAGGACGGCACGTGAAAGGGGTTTTATCCTTTGCATGAAAATCTAAGAGGCCCCGACCAGGATCGAACCCGGACTGTCTGGTTGGCAGGCGCTCGTGTTAGCCATTATACCACCGGGCCTCTCATAGTTACTACTGTAAAACTCGTAAATTTGAACTCGCACGAGTCAAATTGAACATACTATAGAGATCATTTCTCGAATGTCTGAGATCATGTATGTCCATATTTTTATGAGAATTTAATGTTGGTACACCTGAAATGTTCCACCCTTTATAGATAAAATCGAGTTTCCACAAAATTGAGTAGATAATACTCGGGTTTTACGAAATTCCATTTCACACACTAATAGTTGATTTTATTAATTTAGCAATGGGTTAGGTGGGTTAAGTAAACACAACACTCCAATGCATGATTAAAATTCCAGAGCAGTCAGGGTAGGGTTGATATTTCCTCTAAATTTATGACGGTACAGGTCTGTAATCCTGTTATCTAAAGAGATTATCACCAGCACAGCTCTCGTAGTTTTTAGATTACCAACGGCTTCTTCAAGCTTTATAAATCATCAAATTTAAACCAATAATTAGATCTAAACATTTTTAACTAAACATTGAACTTTTAAACTCTGAACGAATGAATGAACTATTTATTAGATCAATACAAAAGAAATACATTTTTATGATTTTTAACATATAAATATCATTTTACAATCTAAATCAGTCTCAGCTGTGGTTCTATAGTGTATATGTCAAATAAACTATTCCATATAACTTTATATTAATTTTACAAAATAAATGGGGAAAAATATGTATTTTTAACATCATTTTTTATATAATTATTATTCAAATATTTTTTTATTCATATTTTTATCCAAGTTTTATTATATAATTTATGTATAAATTTTGAATATTACAATTAATATTTTTCTATTTTGTAATTATATAAATGATAATTATATTTTTGTAAATTCAGTATTTATTGATTTAGTACTTACTAGTACTAGTACTACTAGTTAACAATTTAATTGATGTGTTAATTTCTGCATTAATTTTACTTTTTTTTAATGCAATTATTATTTCACTGATATTCTTTTACAACGTATTTATATATGTTATTTTAATGATATAGATACTTATTTTTTTTTAATAATTTGTATTTTATTTCTTTAATGTTATAAAAATATTTTGATTGTTTCATTTGTGTATCTATCATACACATACACACATACATATACATATGCACACGTACACACATATACACTATATATACTGATATACAAAAACATACATATATATACACATATACATACATACAAGATACACATATATACACAAACCTTTTTACTCGTACATTATGTATTGTTTCATGCAATACATGAAATTCATACTTTGTTTACTCTGTCATCATAATTTCTTGTAGAACATAATTAACATCCAGATTAGTAATTTCTTGAAGAAGTTTCAACCATCGGAGAACATATGTTGGCCAACATGATAAAGGCCTTTTCTATCTGTCCATATAAACTTCTGTCCTTCTATTATAAGCTCGTCCCTTGAAATTGATGTTTGACTGTTGGTACTTTCTTTTTAATTTCTTTTCTAATTTTAACATCTTTTGAAAGTTTTTTCCTGGTCGAGACATCAAGATCTCTTGAATAGCATACTTAGTGGGTTTTAGTTTATTACAATTCTCCAAAATTGTGGCTACATCTATTGTGGCTTCACTATTTAGAGTAATTTTTATGGTAGATATAGTTTTTGATTGATCCTGAAGTTTTAGGCAAATCTATTTTATCTATGACAACTTTTAAACTCTACCCATACTAATGTCATACTATATGAAGAGGTACTGTTTTCAACCAAAAAATTCGAAACCGAGATGTAACCTGAATTTTATACTTACATTTTAATTCAATAATATTAAACATACCTCTCAATATATATGATCTGCCTCCGTAGCCACCGTCGTATAGTACTGGACTTCGGCACCGAGGTCCGGGGTTCATAGCCGGGCTATGCTCTCAGTTTTTATGAATAGAATTTGTTGAAAAAGATTTCGCCAACTTTAGCTTTACTTTGAGCATAGTAGATGTGACCACCCGAGTTGGTTCCCGCAGGGCGAATACCTGAAGGTCCGAAAGGCCCTAAAACGGGCATTATTATTTATTATTATTATTATTTATAATATGTATGACTATTAGTGTTATACTACTGTGTATTTATGCCACTGTTTGTTTCCTTATTTTTCGATGTCACTCCTTACTTTAGTATTCAGCTTATACTTAGGAATTGTTCAGCATGTATACGAACATATTGTTCAGCAAATATATACACCACAAATTGATCAACATATATACGCACAAATCGTTTAGCATAAATCCTTTTTATTAGCTTGAGCTGTTTTAAATGGTTTTAATTAAATGCCAATATCAATATTTATATCTTTATTCTTCAAATTATTACTGAAAATAAATTTTGAATGCAGATGAAATGATTTGTAGGGGATATGGTAATGATTTTTAAAAGCGCCATGGAGTACTGCACAATAAATAACACCAACAACCACGTCTCTTCATTAAACATTATTTATTTTAAATAAATTGACGAGCCGGCTTTCGGCAAATAGCCATCAACAGTGCCTACCAAGCGAAAATCATAAACTTAGAAGTATACAAAATATAAAGGTTACAAAATAAAAAGGTTACAGAATAAAAACTAAAATACACAGACAAAAATAATTATTTAATAAACAAAAAATATAAAAATAAACAAAATAAAAAGATAAAAAATAAACAAGTCGAAAAAATAAAACAACTAAACATTACGGTGAGATGTAGAAGGAAGAACCTCATCCAGTGACTGTTGAGGGCGGGTAGAAGTGATCAGGGATTGGATAATCACTGATCCCCCACGTCAGTCTTATCATAAGACAATCATCACCGTCAATCATTTGAGGGCTCTTCTAATCTCTAAATTCTCTAACGAATTAAGCTTGGCACCTTTATTTTCAAAATGAAGGAAACCGACATTGTGTCTCTCTTTTCCGTGGTTTTCTTTAGCTGTATGAGTAAAGAAATTAGAGGGGCAAGTGCTCACGAAAACGAGTCGCAAAATCGCGACCTGTTCGGTCTAAATAGCGTTTATTACATTTGTCCTAAATAGCGCCTTCGTTTTTATTCTGCAACCGTTTTATTTTATATACTCTTAAGTTTATGATTTTCGCTTGCTTTAGGCACTGTTGGTGGCTATTTGCCGAAAGCCGGCTTTGTCAATTTATTTTAAATAAATAATGTTCAGTGAAAGACATGGTTTTTGGTTTTATTTATTGATATAGTAATGTTATATGATAAAACACTTCACGTAAGGTTGAGTCAAAGTATATTATGTATGCATGTACAATGTACAATAAAATTAATGAGATATATTACCTAGACTTTTATCTAGGTTGTTAATTTTTAAACAATGAAACGATTTTTTAAAGTCCGATACGGAGTATATTGTACATGGTACGCTCACCATGTCGGATTTGCTACGCTCATCCTTAAAACTTCTAAAACGGATGATTCAGTTAAAATCTCAGTTTAAGATTTTTAGTGAAAACAACAATACTTTCCCTATATACTTGTGTTAAGAGAAAAAAATGCCAAACATTTATTAATTTAAAACTTCACGAGTTAATCTTTTAATTTTAATATGACTTTGAAGTAATGAGCAAATCAGAAAGTAATATTCAAGTATTCTTCTCTTATTGTGATTTATTTCAAATGGTAGATAAAAATAGTCGGTTCTGGAACTAAATCTAGTGAAAGGGAAGGAAACTGTAAGAAATACTGCGGGGAATAGGGAAATAATGACACTTGGGAATTCCTCGACTTTACCTACATCTACGTCACGGTACCTCTCTACTGCTGAGTTATTACCTTGGAAAAAAATCTTGTAAAATTATCTACTAACAAATTTATATAGTATATTATGAAGCACTTCTTTAGATTGTTACTTACTTGTGATGTCTTAATTTTCTACACCTATGTAATTTTTTTAGATGGTTCATCCTCTATGACAATTATCAATTAGCTTAATCTCTTTCTGCATTTAATTTTCAGAATTGCCTCGGTTTTCCAAATCTAATCCCAGTGCTCTCAAAACCCCCTTCAGTGGATACAAATTTTGCATTTCACGTTCTGTACAAAAGGGAATAAAGTGAACCTAAACTCAAAAAAATATTTTAACTTTTGGGAACTCGTTTACAGTTATGCCATTTTTTAAGGGGCACGAATAGTTTATTTGTGATAGAAACAAAATCTTATGTGAAGAGTAGTAATATTTTGGTCATAGAAACAAAATGTGCAAAGAAATTGGGTACGGGTTACCTCGGAACTTTTCCTTATCACATCGGATTCGCTAAGCTCAACCTCCCTGCTTCGGACTCGCTTCGCTCTCTTCAGAAATACAGTTCACCAAATGTATACTACAACATGCCTTCGGACTCGCTTCGCTCTCTTCAGAACTACAGTTCACCAAATTTATAATACAACATGCCTTTGGACTCGCTTCGCTCTCTTCAGAAATACAGCTCACCAAATTTATACTACAACATGCCTTTGGACTCGCTTCGCTCTTCTTCAGATAGTAAATGCATCCGTATCATTCTCTGCGATCGCCCATAAAGTACTGACCACGCTTAATGCTCCTTAATTTGTATGATCCAAAAAAAGTTATGGCTATACTTGTCGTATCGAAACAAAACTTAATATACTAATTTATTAGGTAATGGTATACTCTTGTGTTAAATTTCAAACTCAATTAAACCATTGTCCAATATTTTACAATTTTTTAAAAACGTACACAAGTCATTCAATACAAATTGAACTATTGCTGAAAATGATATGAAACTTGGCACATATGTTAGTCTGATACATAGTCACATGCATGTCAAATCTCAATTCATACGCAGCATTTTTCCGCGTTTTATGATTTTTCGAAATTTTTGCTGAACCATTACTGCGGGTTAATGACGTCATAAAATAATTATTTCCCGAATAGCACAACTACAGCGGTAGCCTGATCGCATAGAAAGTGGGGGATTGGATTAACTTGTTTTTCTTTTCCCCATGGGGACAACTATATTTGTCCCATAAGTTGGTTTTTCCTAAGGTCACACAGTGAAATTTGGGGAACTAACAATTTTGTGCTCATTAGAGCAGTGCAAATGCCCAACATTATTTTTAATCCAAAAATAAGCCTTACAAATTATTTTTAAACTCACCTCTTCTACTGGTCCAGGAGCCGCAAAGAATTGTATTTCTAAATATCACTCAATGATGTTAAGAGTCCAAGAGCCGGACCTGAAAAAATGTGACACATTTTGTACTACTTCAAATTAATTTTTTTCTGAAAATATACCATAAATTATGAAGAAAACATAGTCTGCCTATCTAGAGTTTAGCCCTTCGATAACGCATGCTCAAAATTTTAGACAATAACACAAATTTCAGTTTTCTTGAAATAAGTGGCTTCCTGTAGGTCGCGTGTAAAAACTATCTTCTTAATTTTTTAAAGCTGATAAGTTTCCTATGTAAAATGTGTTTAATCATCAAAAATAGATAACTACAACCTAAGTTACTCCTCTTTCAAAAACACCAGGAAAAATAGTTAGTTTAAAAAAGTCAGCGAATTTCTTTGAAAGAATATGGGCTTTTTGTTTATTTTTGGCCACTTAATAAATGCCATAACTTTAGTTGTCTATATCCGATTTTGGCAAAAGAAACTCGTTTTATAGGAAGTTTTATCAGCTTAAAAATTTCTCTTTATCTTTAGCACAGGACATACAGGGAATCACTTACAGACGTAAGTGCCGGCTGAAACCGGTCTCAATTTTTCGTAAATACCTTCCTAAACAAGGATCTGCAATTCTGCTGACTCGTATCGGATGGGTGTCCCAGGCAGAACCTTTGACCCCTAAAGTGCGTTCTGCCTGGGACGCCCATCCGATACGAGTCGGCAGAATTGCAGATCCTTGTTCAGGAAGGTATTTACGAAAAATTGAGACCGGTTCCAGCCATTACACTTTTTATTAACAAAACACCTCTGGGCTCTTGGTCTATTATTACAAGAAAACTATAATTTGTGCGATTATCTAATATTTTAAGGGAGCGCATTCAGCTTTTAACTTGTAATACTCAAGACTTGAACTTTCGTGAAACGGGGCCTTTGGTGTTATAATTATAATTATCCTTATTTTTCACAGGGTATCATTATAATATAACACACGGCTAAAATAAGTTGACAGCGTGCGAAATTAGAAATCAAGATAAAAGTTGAAGATAAAAAGTTAAAATTTATATTAGTAAAATAGACTTAAAACTCGGTTTACCTAAGGTTCTGACTTGTAACTCAGTTAACCTAAGGTTCTGACATGTAACTCAGTCTACCTAAGGTTCTGACTTGTAACTCAATCTATCTAAGGTTCTGACTTGTAACTCAGTCTACTTAAGGTTCTGACTTGTAACTCAGTTTACCTAAGGTTCTGACTTGTAACTCAGTCTATCAAAGGTTCTGACTTGTAACTCAGTCTTCAAAGGTTCTGACCTCAGTCTACCTAAGGTTCTGACTTGTAACTTAGTCTACCTAAAGTTCTGACTTGTAACTCAGTCTACCTAAGGTTCTGACTTGTAACTTAGTCTACCTAAAGTTCTGACTTGTAACTGAGTTTACCTAAGGTTCTGACTGTAACTCAGTCTACCTAAGGTTCTGGTAACTCAGTTTACCTATGGTTCTGACTTGTAACTTTTACCTAAGGTTCTGTCTGGTAACTGAGTTTACCTAAGGTTCACTTGTAACTAAGTCTACCTAAGGTTCTGACTTGGGTAGAAATTTTATAGGTTATTGCTACAATTAGCTATACTAGAGGAAAAATTGTTGTTTATAAATTAAAAAAAGGGGTACGGAGTACGTGGGAACTTTTCCTCATCACATCGGACTTGCTGTATTCATCCCCTCTGCTTCGGACTCGCTTCGTCAGTCGTCACAATATAATATTCACCAAATGTATACTGCAAAACATCTCCAGACTCGCTTCGCTCGTCCTCAGATTTAGATAGTAAATCTATCCGTGTTATTCTCACGGGTCACCCTTACAGTACTGACAATGCTCAATGCTGATTAACTTTTAAGTTATGCTCCAACAAAACTCATGAATAAACTTGTCGTATAGAAATGATACTTAGTGTACATATTTATTACGTAAAGGTATACACTGGTACCAAAATTCAACTCAAGCAAATTATTTGCTGATTTTTTTACATCATTTTAAAAACCCGTACTCAAGTCATGTCATAAAAATTGAACTGGTAATGCTGATAATGAGATGAAACTTAGCACATATGTTAGTTTCGTACATGGCCACTTGCGTAATAAATCTCAAGCTGATCGCAACATTTTTCGGTATTTTATGATTTTTCGAAATTTTTCTGAGTCATTATTGAGGGTTAATGACGTCATAATAAAATTTCCGAACAGCACAACTACAGCGGACTGATTTTTGTACATAGTCTTATCTCTCTAGCAAGAATACACTATGATGTGTGCTATAATGATAAAAGACACACACACACATATACATACAAACGGACAAAACCGCTCAGGAGGCCTTAAAACACTTGAAACGGAAAATTTCGGTGACATCCCAGTTTCGGATTTTTTTGCAAACACATTACTTTTTCTACATTTTTTAAGAAAATTTAACAATTTTAAAATTTAGAAAATTTTTAGGACTTGCTACAAATTTCAAGTGTCTTCTTGGTATCAGTCGTACATTTGTCATAAATATTTTGTTTTTAACAATTTTTGTATCAACAAGGCTTGTACTTTTGTGACACGGGACCCTGGTACAATAAAATTGTAGTTCCTTATTGTAGATTACATAACCTTTTTATATGGTCCCAGATTTTCACTATAAAATTGTTTAACTGCTTAAGTCCTAGTATTCAACATCTTAGGATCAAAAGTTCATTAAAAATAATTCAGGGTTATTTGCTGAACAATTTTATTCTATAGATGATTTTATTTATAGAGATATATACTAGAGGAGGCATGCATACATCTCAATACATTAAGAGGCCTGATACATCATTTTGGGGCTCTTAGGGACTCTGCGTAACCTCATCGAAACCTCTTTCAAGAGTGAGTTAAGGTTATAATAAATCAATTGATTTTGGCTTCCCGCACATTGTCCGTCTTTTTAACATTCTGATGGTTTTATTGCATTTATTATCCAAGGTGGTCAGGTTACTTTTTCGATGTTTCACAATTCAACCTATTGGGCTCCTCTAGTAATAATATCTCTATGACTTTATTGATAAAATTTGATTTAGTATTGTTTGTTTTCTATTATTTATTTATTTATTTATTTATTTTACAATACAACGTATTAAAATATTAAATTAGACTTAAAAAAAAAACAGAATTGTGAACTCCTCACAAAAAGACTAAAGTCTTGCACCGTGAGGAGGAGTATTTAAAATATTAAACAAGTACTATCAAAAATTAAGCCTATGTATTGTTATATTATATAAATAACTATACTTTATATATTTTATAAAAAGGAAAGAGATAAACATAACAAAATAATACTTAAACCTAATAAATTTTATTGCGCACACACACATTTATACACACACACATACATACATACATATACATTACAACAATTATATATATATATATATATATATAATATATATATTAATATATATATATATATATATATATATAATACACATATTATATATATATATATATATGTATTATTTTTATGTATTTTGTTAAATGTTAAGATTTGACTTGGAGAAACAAATTCGTTATTTTCTTTTATTTATACTTTTTTAACTCCATGAATAAATAATAAACAGTGCCTGGTAAGTAAAAAACTCTTTCAAAATTAAAAACAAAAATAAATTAATTTTTAAAATTCCTGATACATTTTGGCCAACTCAATTATTCACATCTTTAATTTATTCAAACAGAATTTTATCTCTAAACGCCTACAGCATTGTATATTTATATTATTTAACGTTCATTTAGATCTGAATGGAATAAAAGCGGTCAGAAAAGGAGTAACAGTAGCGAAGACATCTATATGCTTCAGAATAAAGTTTATTTTCCTCTTGTTTATTTGAAAAAAAGTTTGATTTTGTTTCTCAGAAGGAGTAGTAGTAGTAGTCCATTTATTAGATTTTTTTCATAGTTTAAGATTTTGTATCTTCTTTTACATTTATTAATCTAAGTCAGCCAAAGGCTGTGGAACAGTTTCTCAGTTCGTTGTTTAATTATTTTATTATTATGTAGATTTTTTTATTATTATGTTGAAACATTTAATTCAAAATGTTTTAATGTTCATGTATAATTTTACGATTTTTGTTTGTAAAATCCTAATTTTATACACAAAACAAATCAGTTAACCTTGACTAGTCACCATAGCCATTCCGTTTCCGATTACAAGAAGTGCTCTTCGGTTGCTGATCATCGTGCATCGTCCCGTGTTCCTGTGTGTTTTTGTATATTTGTCTTTATGAAAAACAATAATATATATATATATATATATATATAATATATATATATATATATATATATATATTATATATATATATATATATATTATATATATATATATATATATATATAATACGTACATACATACATACCTATACACATTCACACTAGGGTGTGAGTATTGACCCTTACTTTTCTCTAGCTCTATAATCTTGGCTTTATCTCTAGAACGTTTAAAGGCTTTAAAAATTATGTTGTAACCTAATAGTTAAAATTGGGCTTTACTCCTCTAGAAAGGGTTTTATCTTTTGTTTTCACATTTTAGTTTTAAATAATTCTACATGCTTTAACATGAAAATAAAAAAAAAGTTCTTATGTTCAAAACATTTTTTAACATACAAACAGCCTCAGGTGTTTTGAGTGCGATCCAAAAACATTTTTAAAATAAAACTGAAAATTCTAAGAAATTCTAACATATTATCTTTAACATATATTATTTTTTAATATATGAATTAAATAAAAAATAAGATGGCCGTTTTAGGGAATTTCGGCCCATGAGGGTTTTCACCCTGTGGGAACAACCTCAGGTGGGTTGCACCCACTAATCTCTAAGTGTTAATTAAAGTTGGCGACATCGTTTTAATACAAATACTAATTAAATAAACTTAGAGCATAGCCTAGTGCAGAAATCGAGTGATTATACGATCACGGCCAGGGAAGCAGACCATTACATTTATGAACTTTGTACCTCTGAAGAGGAGGTTGCGATGGTGTATTGGTTAGAACAGGTAGTCCAGGTTCGATACCGGTAAGGGTCACTAGGAATTTTATGTGTGCAGTCCGAAGGAACGTTTCGAGTTGATGCAATGTCATCGGGTTCTCGTAAAATATTTTTATTACTAAATAAACCTGTGTGTCTTAAAGTATATGCTCTTAAAATGTTTCCTCTTCGATTTCATTCTAATACTAATAGAAAAAAAGCTCCCAGGGAATGAAAATGAAACTTTGTCCGAAAAAACCGATGATCTTGTATAAAGGGGATGAGGCATTAAGGAACATATTTGACCCCATGGAAGTAGTATGAGATAGAGAAATAGGAGCAAACTTACCTTTTCCTTGGTTATAACGAAAAAAGGCGCCAAACGCAGGTTATGTAGCAAGGTTGTCGAGTTTGCTTCTCAACTTTCTTCTGTGCTTCTCGTGATTGCTACATTTGTGGTGCTTGTTAAGTCATTAGTGCTTATTTAATTTTACATTTTGGAGTATACTTTGCCACTTCAGTGAGTGATAATTTAAGCGTGTTTGGTTATAATCTTCTCAAGCAATAAACAATGGGAAACCATTGAGAGGTAAGTTTGTCTCTAAAATTTAATATCTGCGCAGTTTTAAGAATTGTAAGCATGTGCAGTTTGTACCAAGCATGTGCAGTTGGTTTTCGACGTGTGTTTCGTGTTGATTTCTCTCTATTTTTGGTTTTTCGATGGGGTCACTATTTTTTATGGCAAATGGACTTAGTGCGTCATCCCCTTTATTCAAGATCCTTGGTTAAAACTAAGGATTCTTATAGTAGGGTCACAGCTTCTTTAAGGATTAGCTGCAGAACGCCTCCAAGGACTTATAAGGAAGAGCACCATCTTAAATCGATGTTAGTCTGCAAAAAGGGCCCAAATCGTTGGGCAAAAATCACGTTGCCATGTCATCTATAGCATCGCCCAAGTTGAGATTACTTTATTCCTATCCCCATGACGAAATATTTAATATCTTAGTATCAGAAACATAGTACTTTGTGAATTTCTAAAATTCTGAGTGAAATTGCCGATTTACATCTGCTTATCGCGTACCTCACTCAGTGCATCCTTGGCATAAAACATCAAGAACGTTGACTCGACGCGGTACAGTCTAAAAACTCACTTCTCTACTCATCAATCTCACTCTGGTATTTTAAGTTCGGTGAGTGCTACACTAAATATGGGCATCAACTCAAATATGTTACAGGTTACGGAGGGGACCTCAAAACTCAAAACTCTCAAAACTCGCTTCGCTCGTCTTTTGAATTTCATGATCATCTAAACCTCAAGGTTACATCACTTTTGACTCTGCTGATATCTCATCCTCAGAAAATTTGAAAGTCATGAAAAAATGCAATAATAAATGCAATAAAACTAGCCACCTCCGGGCGCGCTTTGCGTGAAGTTCAACGTCTATACCTGTTGTAGTCCTGGTGCATATTTTTTCATCCTTATCTCAACGCAAGATTTTATGTTGAGAACAAAGTAGAAAAAATTGAAAAACCTATATCATACATTTTTCCTTTTCCTTATTTATACCGTAGGTATATAGGAAAAGTATTGTTGTTTGCAAAAAAATCCAAAACCGGGATGTCACCGAAATTATCCGTTTTCAGGTGTTTTTAAGGCCTCCAGTGAACTTTATACGGTAAATCAGAGTCTACCCCCGCGTAGTTGTCCTATTCAGAAAAAAAAGGAGACGGTCCATTAGCCCGCAAAATTTTCAAAAATATCATTAAACTCGGAAAAATTACTCGATCGGATTCGGATGGAGCGCGATACCAAAGCACACTCTTCTTCATCCCACATCGGATTCGCTATACGGCTTATCATCCTTGCTTCGGACACGCTTTGCAGAATATACAAACTAAAATCACCAAATTTATACTGTAGTAAATGCAAATGTCATCCGTTCATTTCTCACTGGTTCACCCATACAGCACTTGTTCGTATTGAAACGAAACTCAGTGTACTTATTTATTACGCTAAACTGTACCAATGTACTACATTTTAACTTAATTAGATTATTTTTTAGATTTTATCCATTTTAATTAAAAAAAACTTCAATATATATTAAAATTGAATGAATTAACTACTAATAATGAGATGAAACTTGGCACACCTATGTTAGTCATATGTCTACATACCCGTGCACATATCTTAAATTGACAGCAAACATTTTCCGGGTTTATGTTGTTTTTTTATTTTTGCATAGTCATTATTGCGGGTTAGTGACGTCAATTTGTTTTATTAGCACAACTACAGTGGCAGAAGAATAATTAGATTACCAGGTAGAATAAATTGTTGTAGCAAGTTTCAAACTCTCTAGCATAAATACACTAGGGCTACGATAAGAAATAAATAAATTGGTATTATTTGCAATCAATACCATCTTTGAAATAATTCATTTTGTTAGTGTGAAAAGATTGCTAGGTTAAGATGTAACGGAAACTAATATACTTAACAATATATTAATAACACCACATACACACGGATATACACTTTGTGAAAACCGCCTCAGATGTATGTCCTTGCAACACCTAAACGGATAATTCCGTGACATCCCGGTTGCGGATTTTTTTGTAAACACAATACTTTTCCTTCATTCAACGGTATATAATGAGTAAAAGTAGAAACTGTCAACTGTACTTAAATTCAGAGAGATCGTGTACAATAGTTGTGAGAGCAATATTAAACATTTCAGGGATAAAATGCCTTGTACAGGTGAACGTAAATATAAAAACCGATTTGGGGGGGGGGGGGGGGTAATGCAGTTGAATACAATATGAAGAAACCCAAAGCTAGCACTTACTATAATATTTACACTAATAGTTAGCGACCATTTTTGAAAAACAGTTTTCACAAATTCATATTATTTAAAAACATAAAAATTTCCCTTATTCCCATAAATTTAACATATTTCAAGACCTTAATAAATTAATTTTTCAATTACATCAACAAATTCTAGACAACATTTAAACCACGAGGAAAACAAATGCAAAATTTCACTCGTAAAATAAATACCACATATTATGCATTTTCTATTTCCTTTTTGAGTACAATTCATTCAAACCTCCTTTTGAGGGATTCAAACCTTTATTTTGTTGTGTTTTGGAGAGTTCAGTATAAAACCATCCTTAAATAAATGATGGAGTTAAAATATGACACTTAATTAATTTATGCTTGCTGTTCTCAAGAGTTTCAAATGTCAGAAACAGTAACATCTATATAACTTAACTTCTATGGATAATTCAGCATGAGTACCTCTTAAATGTTAGGTGGAAACTGTCCAAGATAGTGTCTCAGGACATACCAAATGTCTTCAAATATAAAGTGATTGACACCTATAAAATAGTAAAGAGAACTTTAAATGACCCCATAAATGTTTTATTTAGATATAGAAAACAAAATAAGAGCTAAGGTTCTTACTAATAACTTATTTTCCTAAGAAAAGTAAATAGCAAAAGGCAGCCGTAAGCAAGTTCAATATGACACAGATAAGACGAAGTTCAAACCCTTATTATTAACGCAACGAATACGCACAGTTTTCCAACAAGCCACGCATTGCTTGGTTTCATCATTTGCCTCTGTTTTTCACCGTGTGTGTGTGTGTCTGCATTAGTGGTATTACAGGAGCTGAGGGGGGGTGTAATGGGGTAATTACCGGGGTGAATGTGCGATCGCAACGCACGTCTTTTTTGATATAACTTACATAGATATTTACTATTGCATTATTTAAGCGAGCGTAAAGCAATTTATTAATTCAAATCCTACATTTTATAATCGATGAAGCAATCTAGATTGAGCTAATCTAATAAATTCCAATCTAGAGAGCATCCATAATATTAACATAAACTTTCATAAGTTTTAAGGAGGATTTGGTTCATGGTCCACAAGGGTTCGACTCCCGCATGACGCCTAACCTTAGCGATTTTTCAAGCAGGAATTGCTAAAAAGACGGAAATGCAAAAGCGGAGGGAATCCCTTCCCCCCCCCCCCCTTCCCTCAAAAATAAAGCCTCTTGGGGAGGCATGAATTTTTGAGGAAACTTCCATATGTGCCATAACATGTGGCAACTTTTTTAGAGCAGATACTCTTAGCATGTGTACTCCACTTCGTTTGCGCCATGTGACGCCACAGGGAAGTGCGGGGGTCGCTAACCGGCCACTAGGCAGCGAGTCATCGTCGGTATTTCTATAATTCAACTGATTTTTAATACAAATAAAGTGATTAAGCATGAGGAAACATTACTTTTAATAAAATAATTATAGTATATAGTTTTGAGGACCTTAGATTTGAGCCCGTAATCTCCGGTATTGGAAGCAATTGATATCCCACAACGCTATCGTGGCTCATGGGTATTTGATAGATTTTTTTCTAATACAAAAGTAACGTAAACAACTACATTATTATAAAAATGTTATTTCACTAAAATTTTGAGTAAAAATGAATTATTTCAACGTATATTAATCAAACTTATGCTAGTTAATAATCTCAGAAATGTTTTTGCTTATCTTGTTTTATTATTGGTAATTATTCATGATGTTCAATGTAAGTCGCCTACATCGAGTCCTGCAATGACGTCACACCATTCATTAAAAGGTAAGGTTGTAAAAACCGAATGCGTTTGTTTGGAATTGAATCATCTTATAGATTTCTAACATCTTGAATTCTATTCCACTATACTTGAAAAGCTGTTATTGACGTCATTTTGTAATGTCATACTTTTTAAATAAGAATTATTTCTACAACGCTTATTCCAAATAAATAAGGAAAATATGATATTTTGCTGTATACAGGGAAATAATTATGTAACCCTTGGGCTACTTTATTCAAATATAACTTTGAAGACAAAGTTTACAATAAAACTTTATTACTTAGGTTCTTGAAACTTTGTGAATGATACATATTTCTTAAATGAAATATTTCGTATTAATTTTATCGTCCTGAAATACTACTATTAGAGAGGGTTTCAAATAAGTTTTCTTTTAAATTTGTTTTAAAAGGATGGAGGTTATGACGTAGGTATTTTATCATTATCGCATATTATATCAGGATATTTTGTTTTTTCAAGTCAATTAAAATATTTAACTCCATGTATGCTGTGAAAACTTGGGATTTCAGAAGTCTGAGAGGAAAATGAAAAGATCATCCTTGTGCATTATGTCTTGTAGTTATGGGTCAAGTTGTGTCTGTTTTATTAGACTTGATATAGAGAAGAAATTCATTGATACAAATTTGCAATAGTCATAATGATTAGTTTTTTTTTAATTTGGAACACATGTAATATCTAATCATAGCATGTTTTTAAATTTCATTTAGCGAAATTTCAAAGAAAAATGAGTGTATTATATTCTGGTCATAGAGGGCCTGGCGAGGGGAGGTGATTTTTAGGAGGGGAGACTTGCTAATAAAATATACATATTATATATATATATATATATATATATAATATAATAATATATATTATATATATGTGTGTTATATATATTTATTTATATATAGGTGTGTGTGTGTGGCACACATATTTATGTATGCACTAGCGTTCCTAGACGTTTCTATGGGACACGATATCTTTCGAACGCTTTCTTGGATCGAAATGAAACATTGTTTGGAAATCAATCTTGTCCAATCAATCAATGTCCTGAACCCTATTGTATATGAAATATGTGTGACGTCATTAGTACAAAAGAATAACCAAGGGAAAATTTGAAAAAATTACTAAGCGTCTAGGAGGATGATCTAGGATAGTTCTGAAGGAATGGATTTGGAGCAAGGGATTAATGTGATATGTTCAGGATATGTGGGAGGATTACTAGCGGTATTTACAGTAGTCGCGGAATAATCAGTACGTTAAAGTCAAGGACCTTGAGTAATTTGGATTCTTCGTTAAATCCATTTGCCATAAAACAAAGTAACTCCGCCGAGGACAGAAAAACGGAGAAGAATCCATCACAAAACCATAGTCAAAACAACTGCACATGCTTAGTACAAACTGCGCATGCTTACAATCATTGCATTAACTGCGCGGGTCCTAAATTTAGTACCTGCCTTAGTTTGGCTAAAGTACCTCCCGATAGTTTACTATTGTGTTGCTTATTAAGAAGGTTATAAACAAATATTAAAAGTAATTAATAAATTTTCTGTTATTAACTGTTATATTTTAATTGACGTAACAAGTGCTAAAAGTTACTTAAATCATGACAAACGCCGAACGACATGCTATAACCATGGGAATGTAAGTTTGCTCCTATTTCCTATTTATCTATGTCATACGACGTTCATGGGGACAGACAAGATCCTTAATGCACCATCCCCTTTATTTAAGATCCATGGTAAAGGTATAAGTGGAAAGTAAGGTTTAAAACGACAAAGGGGCATTTGTGATGGTTCCTACAGTACGACACACGGCTAAAATCAGTTGACAGCGTGGGAAATAGAGTTGCGGAAACAATAAGGTTGGCCTGATTTAAAATCGAGGGCGTGGTTTAACATCCAGAAATAACCACATTGGCTCTCTCGCATTATTTTTCACGCTGTCAACTGATTTTAGCCTTGAGTCGTACTATTGGACTCGAGGTTTTAGAGGCGGCTAGAGTTTGAAAGTTTGCTGGAACCTAGTCTTGTAAAGTCTAAATTTATTTTTCAATTAAGTAATGTTTGAGCATATAGGTATTATAGTAATTACTCTTTTGTAAGACACACACACATATATATATATATATATATACATACATCATTTTTAAACCCAATTACAAGGGATGTTATATGGCAAGATGAATATATACTTAAATTTGAGTGGTACTTAAACTTTATCAAAAATTCAATAACTTAACTGATTGTTACTATATTTTTTAAAAGTAAGTATAGAAATAATTTTATTTTGGAATTTTCTCTTATAAAAACGAAAAATCAATATTCTAAACTCTAAAAGACCTTAAATCAGTCTTTTAAACCTTAAATCTAATTTAGGTAAAAAGTCCTAAATGCTCTTATTTTGTATTTTATAATTTTAACGGGGGGGGAAGGTTTTCTAAAAATATCCACAAAATAGTTCCAATTTAAAAGGCTTAAAACCCAACACCTTTCCCTGGAATCCCTTTTCGTCTCCCCTCTTGGTAGTACAACATTTCTCTCCAGCATTAATGCTTTAAAAGAAATTAGAGAAAAAAAGACCTGAAAAGGTAAAAGATTAAAATGATAAGAGAAATAAGAATTTACCAAATTTGAAAATAAAAGAGAATTTACGAAAAAACTCAAAGCATAGCTTAAATGAATAAAATCTTGTTTTAATAAAACTTCAAAAATTGTAAATTACGGGTCAAAGAAGAATTATGGTGAAGTGAAAAATGTACATTATCCTTTAATAGGGAGAAAAGGTGTACTTATCTCCCTCTCGTAGGGGGGAGGAAAGTGACACTTGACTCCTTGTCTGAATTTAACGGGTAAAAAGAACAGTATTTCAACTGTAGGCCGTTGTCCCTACTATTAATAAAGAGATAAAAAAGAAGACCAATTGCTCTATAAATGTTTCTTCTTCCATTTTTCTTTTAATACCAATAGAAAAAAAGTTCCCTGGTAATGAAAATTTGTCCGAAAAAAAACTTACGAAAATGACAATCATAGATAAACAATAATAACATATTATAAATATGTTAATATGTATGTTAATGTGTATGTAATATGTTAATATTGTTTATCTATGATGACAATCTAGTCGTAAAAGTGGCGAAAAACAAATTTTCATTTTTATTCCCTGGGAACTTTATTTCTATTAGTATTAGAATGAAATCGAAGAGGAAACATTTATAGAGCAGTTGGTCTTTTTGATCTCTTCGTTAATTGACGGGATAGGGGGCGTTTCAAAGATACAGTTGAAATTCTGTTTCCCTGACAAAATAAAAATTTACCAGGACAGTGCTCTGCAGGCAGCTATTATAAGTTTAAAGCTGTAATTATTGGTGATAACTTGTTTTGTAGTTGACTACATTATATCCAAAAATCATAAGGCTTGATTGGTTTGCCGTTGAGTACGGAATAATGTCGCGTCAAAGTGTCAATTTTTAGTTTATCAAAGAATCAGCTACCGTCGATACTTGCTGTTGGATATGAATATCCCTGGACTGGTTTCGGCATCATCAGCAGGCTGGGCAACACTCGAGCTCTCAACTAATAAAGTTATATCAGTGATTAACTTCTAGTCTCAATGAACACGACGAGCCCTCTGAAGATAAGGGAGGAAGTAGGAAAGGGTTTATAAAGGGAATGAGTACTGAGTCAAGGCCGTGACCCTGAGTTGTCAGGTGTGTGAGTCAGGTGTGCGTATATAACCAAAGTGGAGTTTACAAGATAACTGGCAAAGATTGCCAACAAAATTATATAGGTAGAACATATCGTACTAAACACTTGCAATTTACTAAAAAAATGCATTTGATTAAATTTAGTCAAGTTACATAAGTGTGACCAAATTTGTAGTAATTAAAGTCTTTGTTATAAAGTTTATTTAGGGTAAGAAATTTTCTTTGTTACTTTACTAACGAGTAAACCTTATTTGTTTTTCAAATTGAAGACGTAAAAAAAGTGTTTGGAGTTTTTAATGAGAACGCCGTAAGGAATGACTTAGTAAAAAAATTGAAGGAGGTAAAAACTTTCTAGTTATGCTGAGTAACTGAGTGAAATGAAGAAAGACTTTCTAGAGTAATGAGCTTACATTGTCTCTCAACAAAGTTAGAGAAAGGAAACTTAGGGAGGGGGGTGCTTAAGAAAATTCTGGGCAAAATCTTGAAAAAATTCTTTTGACCCTTTGGTCTCTCGCTTAAAGAACCCTTTGACATTAAACCATCTTGACATAGTTGGAACATTTGTGTTAAAAAATTCTTAGGCATACTTTGAATTTAGAGATAAACAAATGCCTGGTTTGTTTTTTTATACATTCTATAAAATTTTATAAATATTTTCCTTTTATAAATATACCGTAGGTATATAGAAAAGTGTAGTGTACGCACTATAATACGAAACCAGAATTTTTGAAATTCTGGTTAAATCTTCTGACTAATCAGAAGATTTTGTCTGTAAAAAAAATTACCCATATTTAAAATAGGATATTTGAGTATATTATATTTAAACAACAAATATTTTGAGTAGGCTTTGATGGCTCTTAGTTGAATAAAAACGGTACGAAGTCTATTCAAACACGAAAAATATTGAAGGGCTCCAAGTATTTAGGGAACATGGAAGATATTGTTCCAGGTTCGAAATATGAAGGTTTATAACTTCAAATTAACTCATTTCATTTATAAAAGTTTTATTAAACGCAACTCATTAATTTCTCCTTCCTGGGTGTTTTGACTTTTTACTTTCCCTCATTTATACCGTAGGTATATAGGAAAAGTATTGTGTTTGCAAAAAAAATCCGAAACTGGGGAAAAACCGGAATTATCCGTTTCAGGAGTTTTTAAGGTCTCCTGAGTGATTTCGCAAAGTTGTCTGTCTTTAAGTGTGTGTGTGTCTGTTATCATCGTAGTGCCCAGTGTATTTATGCTAGAGAGTTGAAACGTAGTGCGAATATCAGTCTACTGCTGTAGTTGTGCTATTCGAAAAATATTTTTTTATGATATCATTGACCAGCAATAATGACACAACGAAAATTTCGAAAAACCATAAAAGGCACACATTTTGGCTATGTGTAAGACTGACATATGGGCTAAGTTTCATTTCATTATCAGCATTAGTTCAATTTTTATTGAATGACTTGTGTACGTTTTTTAAAACATTGTAAAAAATCGGCAAATAATTTAATTGAGTTGATATTCGGTACTAGTGTACCAGTACACTAAGTATCGATTCAATACGTATATTTATAATTTTTGTTGGATCATGAAAGTTAATCACCAAAGAGCGCTGCCAGTACTGTAAGGATCGAATGACGGGTATTTTTTTTTAAAAATGGTGAAAAATCATAAAATGATTTAATGTATCCTAAACTTTCGATACATGTATTTTCGATACTTATGTATCGAATGTATAACTTTCGATACTTATGTATCGAATTTATAACTTTCGATACTTATGTATGTTTCTTTACTTAATAAATAAGTTCACAAAGTTTCGTTTTAATACGACAAATATCTCCATAATATTTGATGGATCATAAAACTTAAGTAGCATTGAGAGTGGTTAGTGTTGTATGGGTGACCGCTGAGAATAAAACGGTTGCATTTACTATCTGAAGATACGTTGCAGTATGCATTTGGCGAAATGAATATAGTGAGGACGAGCGAAGCGTGTCCGATGTGATGAGAAAAAGTTCCGAAATACACCGTACCGTACCCGATTTTTACCATTATATTTAAATGTACCATAACTGCCTAGCAGGTAGAGTATTCCCCAGAAAAATTGCCTGTACTGTTATAAAATATTTTGTTAACAGTGGTGGTAAAATTAAATTTTGAATAATGAGTCATTACTAAACTGTTTTAGTACAGTAATGACTTAATTTGCAGTGTTACGGTATTATTCATTGATTTTTAGTTTTTAAAATTATTAAAATTAAAAAAATTAAAAAATATTAAATTTAAATTAAAACTATTAAAAATTAAGACTATTTTCGTAGACCCAGAATTGAAATTGTTATGTTTTAAATACTGGCGGTAAGCTAGGTGTTTCTCATTGGTTCTTAGCGGTCACGTGATTACAGTGAATAATTCATGATTTGAGACGTGGCGACGCCGAAGATGAGAAAAAAACGTGCCTTGAGGTGTCTCTGGGGCTCGGCTTTTGCAAGGGCCTCAGGCCCTGGTGTCAAGTATATTAATTTAAAATTATTTTTATGGGTTGTAAAAGTTTGTTCTTTGTAGCACTGGAAAGTTTATAGAACTCCATCTCAGGCTTGATCAAGGGGACAATATTAATATATTAATAGGCGAAATATATTAATTGAATTATTCATTCAAAACTTTTTATAGAAGTCCCCTTGATCAAGCCTGAGAGGGTTGTAAAAGTGTTGTTTTGTGAGTCAAGGAGCCCTGTCATAAATTGCTTAAGTTTGTAGCCTTAAGTTTTGTTAATTTCATATTATTTTCGGATTATTAAATACTGTTTCTGGAACCCTCCTCGGAAGGTAAGCTATCACCTTGTTTTATTCGATCTCGATCTTATAATTTGCATGGTCTATTCTCCTAATTCCTGTCGTTATTGGTTTTAGGGTTTTTTGTGATGGATGCAATATTTGGAGAGTATTTATGTGACAGAACTTAGTTCATAAGAAGTAATTTAAGTTACCTAAGTCTCATCAGGAAATAAAGTTATTGATTTATACTTCTTTCAACCAGCCTACTAATACTTTTTATTTAATTATGTCTTAACCTAAATAATGTATAAACTTAGTTTGTAAGTATTCAAAGTATTCTGTTAGGAGTTAGGGTTACCAGATTGTATAGGTATATTTGAGTAAATACAATGATTATTTTACTAGCCTATTAATCTCATAAAATCAGCTTTATTAAATTATTAATATATATAAAGATACTGTGTTCTTATTTGAGTCAGTAGTTTTTAAGTTTAACCTTTTTTTTTTGAAGCGTCATGAAAGGTGTCTTACGATTCTAGGGATTGGTTCTTGCCCCAGGATGTCAATTTCTAAGAACCTGGCACCCTTTATATCTTATTATCAGGTTTAGTTTTTATAAGTATTTCAGGGTCAAGTTCGAATGCTGATAGACAGCTATATGTAAGAACTTGTTAATTTAACTTTATGAGGGTTAAGCCCTTATGAGATGGACCACTCTTATTATCGGTCTGAGTGGACATTGTTCAGTTTTTACTGTAACAGCAGCTGTAAGTAGTAGATAAAAACCTTTACCAAATGTATATCCTTAGCTTAGCAATTTTATCCTAAAGGACGCACATTTATTGTGGAATCGTTTCATATTTATCTTGCGCGAAAATAAAAGTAAAAAAATGAAGAAATGAAACAATAAAAGTTGAATCGGCCTTACTCAGGTGTTTGAAATTCATAACAGAAATTCTATACAATCTACATAGCTTTTATCTACAGCGGTGTAGAAGAAGAAAAAGATTTCCACAGGCTTAGCAAGGAAACTTCTCTGGGGTATTAGCATGAAACTTTGGTAAAAAAAGCTAAAGTAACTTCACTCAAATAATAAGATTTTTGCAAAACCTTTTCCTTTCTCTTCTTTTATTTTAATAAAACCCGTATTTGGGAAAATGATAAAAACTATAACATTTAAAAAATACGGGCCTTCGGCCCGTAGCCGCTACGCGGCGTCGGCCCACCGGGCCGCTTCGCGGCCCGGGGGCCCTCCCTGTGGCCGCTTCGCGGCCACATTGTTGTTGTTTTGTGTGATGTGTTGTTTCATTATTGTTCTTGTTACATGGCATTTTGCCATGTACCTAGCGAATTTTCACAGCCTCTCCACACAGGCCCGCTTCGCGGGCCTGAGAGGCTTTCTCACAAATTTTGATTTTACTAATTAAGATTTTTATTATACTTTATTATTAATAGTATGCTATAATATTAAAACTAACAAGCATTATAAACAAAAATATATTTATGATTTATGTTTTTAAATAAAAATACCCGTTTCCCATCACTTAGGACCATAGATAAACAATATTAACATAGATGGCTCACTCAAAGATTTAAAAAAAAATAGTTGATGGGATGCAGGAGGCTCAAGTAGTACAGTCTAGTGGTGGACAGCGTGAAACTGTCACATATTTTTATTTCTGACATTTTATTTATTTATTTTTATTCAACCAAACAACGAGCTGTTGAGGGTAATCAAGTAATATGTTGTTTCCTTTACTTATCCGTTTGCGCCAACCCGAGATGTTATACTCAGATAGCAAATTTAAATGTTAAGTCTAAAAAACTAAAAATGAATTATTGTTATTTTTTTAAGAAAACGATGGTGCTGCTTCGCGTGATGAGGCCCCCAAGTTTTATTAAACAAAAATCCATCGCGAAATACTACAGCATACCATAGATCTTTGTTTACTTTTATTTATTTTACTAACGATTGGCAACTGTTTGTTTTTAAAAAAAATACTGCAGCACAATCTAGTAGAGAATAGAGCAAATATATTTTTACTACTAGCGCTATTCAAGACTCTAGTGATGAGGCCCCCAACTTAAATCATAAACACAAAACTTGTCAATTGAGTTTCCTACTACACTCGGAGTAAACCATCTATCTTAGGATTGTCTGATTGAGCTGAAACCGGTCGCAATCGTTTTAGAATGACTTTGACCATATAAAGACTACTTCGAGGTTCTTCCGCTTTACGGGCCTGCTTTGCTCGGCGTGGTTTAGTGGAAGCCATTTTTGTCCTGTCTCTCTGGGAACAGCAGGCTTACCAGGATGGAGCAAGAGGTAGAGGTCCATCTTTATACTATATCCCCACCCTCTAACACTACTAAACCTAACAGATATCGTACAAGTCTTTGACCTAGACGTATACATATATACAACATTATATATATATGTAAACTTGTTTGCGCCATTGGTGATGGTTCGATTGAGCTGAAATTGGTCTTAATCGATTCAGCTAGCCGTCTACCTAAACACACAATACCTTGTTTTAAAGCCATTTCAAGTTCCAAAAAATTTTTTTTTCATGACGTCATAACTTTGGTTGATGACGTCATAATGTTTTTATAAACAATAGGCCTCGTAACCTCCTCAACATCTCGCGATTTGCAAAGTTTCGTTTCAATTTGACACGCCTTCGAGAGTTATCGTTCGCCATACGAAAAGGGTAGAACTCTTACATCATTATATATATATATATATATATACATATATATATATATATATATACATATTATATATATATATATATTATATACATATATTAAACTTTTTCGGGCATTATTTTTGTTATCAGGAAGCAATAGGAACCGATTTCCACTCACTCCCACCCTCAACTTCCGTCATCCGAACCACCTCATAAGCGTCATTTTCATAATGAAAATTCGCTAAAAAAAGATAGATTTTCTAGTTTTGATTTTACTGATTTTTACTAGATAAGTGGTAATAAATTGTAAATTTAATTAGCAAAAAATTATTTGATCACTTTTCCTTAAATTTTTTTTAAGAAGCGTGACTTTAACATGAGGTATAATTTTCCTATATACAAAAAAGATTTTGTTGTAAGAAATAGAAAACCTAGTTTACATTATTAATAGACTTTTGCGAGTAATTTGGACTACACTTCGCAGTTCGAGTCCCGCCGTATCAGCTTTCCGACAAAGAATTTTTTCAGAAAAAGAAAATACACAGACAAACAAGTCGAAGTAAAAGTCTTACTAGCCAAGCAATAAAGCATGAACCGTAAACTTAACCAAGAAATATACGGTTGAGCGAAGTAGAAACAATAATTTGAAACACCGCTTGACTCCACGAAACAAAATTTAATTTAATTTGAAATCACGAATCTCATGATTTCTCACCTTTTAGCGAAGTTGAAGAATAATTTAGAATTCAATAATAATATGACGCTTCACACAGCCTATGAGGTTGGGGTCATGGAGAGGGGTGGAAGATTTTTATCGGAGAAGGAGACTTATCAAAAATATTATATAAATATTTTCGTGAAATAAATATATATAATATATATATATACATATATGTGTGTGTGTGTGTGTCTGTGTGTGTGTACGAGATTTTGTTCCTAGACGTTTCCATGGGACACGATTTCTTTGTTAACAAAAATCTTTCTGGTTAATGTCCCAAAGCCTATTGTTTATGAAATATGTGTACGTTCTAAACTCTCAATAAAGACTCGAAAATTTATAAAAATCACAAAATTAAAAAAAAATTCTTAATCGGGCTGAAATGTTACATACTTGTAGTACTATGTATATTTAACGAACACACGATGTTAAATTTTATAATCAGCTTTAGTTCTAGTTTTCTCGATTGACATATTATACAGCACAAATCACATATTTTTGACCAAATACATTTGAAAATTCGCCTATATGGTGGCATATAGGCGTTTGTATTTGACCAAATACAAAATACAAGGAATGTGCGGGAAGCTAAAAACAATTGATTTATTGTAACCTTAACTTACTCTTGAAGGAGGTTTATACATTTTTATAAGGTTACTCAGAGCCCCCGCGAGCCTCAAAAAGATGTTTCCGGCCTCTCAATGTAATGAGATAGGCTTTGCCCCCTTTAGTATATATCCCTATGACATTGTGTTTGTAGCCTTACGTAAGTAATAAAATTACCTTCTTATAGAAAACTGAGTTTTAAATAATGACCTTTGACAGATACAGACCTTTGAGTTTTGCAAAACATGGATAATTGACACAATATACATTGTGGGAAAGACACCTAAGAAACGTAACAAGCTCGTAGTATCAAATGATGTTTTGCTTGCCAAGATGATGGTGGTTTACCACCGCTCGTCGCTGGTAAATACTTCGCATTACATTCTTCGGAAATTTAATTGATGGTTAGAATGAGTTTAGGCTCTGTCGCCGCCTTGATAAGTTGGACGTAACGAAGAGTGGGACATGACATTATGTCGAGCCATCAATAAAGACAAACGGAACAATTGATGGTACAGTTCCTCATATGTATCATTGCATTTTGCGTTACATTTCCTAGGTGTCTCTCGCACAATTTATATTTTCTTAACTTTAAGATTGTTTGGAATGTTTAAAATTGGATTTCTTTTTATTTTTAACTATGAATCTTAAGATGTCCTGTTTACTAAGAATATTTTTACCCTGCTCAGTGCGGTTGCATTTAGGGCTGGGCTGAAAAGAATGAAATAACCAGTACTTACCGCCAGACTAAACCTGCAGCACTGGTGACTTCTAATTGTAGAAAATAAATTAATAAAAAAAAGAGAAACAACAAAACAATGAGCGCCACCTATTTTTATGAGGGTGAAAATAGGAAAAACCACTACTAAATTTAACAATGAGGTTAATAGAGAAGAAATAGTAAGTAAGGCTTAAAAAAAGGACAGGTTTAAACCTAAAGAGATATAACAGGATGGATGCTAAGATATTGCAATTGGAGGTAAGTAAGGTAGTATTGATATTACTTTTATAAATACTTTGGTTAGATATGATAGTGAAAATTATTTGAGGCAGGTCTAAATGAGAGCATGGAACTCAAGGTTCACATCAACTCTCGATTGAGGTAAGTATAAATATTGTTTTCCTTTAACTAGATAGTAAGTGATCTCTCTGTGGCTTATCACTCTCTCAACCTCAACTATAAGTATATCTGACCAAAGGTCAGATTTAAGGTAAGAAATATTCGTAAAAATGCGAGTCAGTTTCTTCTATAAGCCAATTAAAACTAATCTTAATTCTAAATAGTGTAAACGCAGATTGTATAAATCTAACCATTAACTACAGTGTTTTCTGTCAAAGTATGACTTAATATGCCGATGAATAAATTTAATGTAATTATAGATAGTAATATAGTGTTAGATATAAATTTAAAAGAAAATATCGGAAAACATACAAATGACACTGTGGTTCAAATATTAGAATTCCACAATCTGTCCTTAAATAAATAAGAAATACACAGACTAAATTTCAGGTTCAAAAAAAATTAATAAATGAAAGTTATTATTAAAGAAAATCCTAAGCGGCATAAATATACTCCATGTAACAAATATTTTAGTCTTAGAAAGTAACTTATAATCAAAATTATACTTTATCTTCAATGTTTTATTAAATTCTTAACTTATAAAATTTTCGTTCTAGAACTCTTATAATTAAATTACAAAAATTAATCATAACATTCTAAAAAAAAAGGTTTTCTATAATTATGAAAAAAAAAATAATATTAAATTATTATTATATTTATTAATTCTAGGAAATAGTTTTAGGCAGATAATATATTATAATTTTAGATAGGTTAAAATATTTAATTATTTTAGATAGTAAGAAATAAATTTTAAATTTGTTTTAAAATAAATCATAGAATAGTATTTAATAAAATAAGTATTTATAGAAAACAGATCAAACTTTCATCATTTTAACAAATTCGAAATTAACAAAATTAAATATCTATTTTAATTTTCTTATAAACTTATAAATATTTTATTCACACTTATTTGTAACTTAACTTAAAATGTATTTATAATTATTTATATCTAAACCGGTATCCTAACTCTGACGTATAACAAATCTTCAATTCCAAAAATCTCCTGTTTTAGAAGTTTATTATAGGACTAAATCCTCAAAATTATTAACGACTTACAGAATAAGGTGATAATCCTCAAACGAGAAAAGAACTGGACGGATTGTCATTTCCATCGAGAAATCTCAAATTTCCGCCATTTCATAACCCAAACTTCTGCAGCACGTTTTATAGCGTCACCACTGTTAATGAGGTTAACTCCACAAAGTATTAATTTAACGTCGTTAAAGTTCCTTCCAAGAAGTTAAAATTAACCGCACTTCCCAACTATTGAGCAACTGATTAATTACACCACTGATTTTAAATATATTTCACTAAATGAAATGAGACGTATTTTAATTCCGCCGCTGGGGCGTACATTAACAGAATGACATTAATTACTACACATCTAAGGCTAGGTGAATACTGACTCGCTAATACATTGGGATAGAGCAGGTGGAATGTGTTTGTTTACATCTTGAATTGTTAATACTAGATAATGCCTAGTTACGACATCATCAAAACAAACCCCATTCCCTCGCTCTATCTCAACATATTAAATTTAGAATTCAATTAAATTAAATAAAACCTCTGACTTGTTTACAGGTATCAAAACAAAATAATATAAATAAATAAATTATATAGGACCATAGATAGAAAGGAAGGAAAGAGATAGAGGAAACATAGGGATTGTTGGTATCACCAATGATCTACAATCACAAACAAATAGTCAAAACCATTAAATGAATTTAATGGTAACAACAAAATCCTCTCCTCGGAGCTGACTGGATGGAGAATCTACGCCGATGACTCTGAAATCGCATCATCGGAAACATCATCTGAAGGAGCTGCCTTAAGATCTTTGAGATGCCAGCAACCAACATCACGGTTATCAGGGTCAACTAGCTCGTAAACTAATGGAGATACTTTACGTTTCACCTTACACTCAATGAATTTAGGAGCTAGCTTTGCCGAGAAGTGACGTGCAGCGTCAGATTGATGGTATGTTCTACGCCATACAACATCTCCAACTTGGAACTCTGCTGAGCGTCTTCGTAGGTTGTAAATGATGTCGTCCTTTGTTTTGAGCTTCGAGACGTTTTGACTGAATTTGGTTGGTCACCTGATGAAGATTTCTAACTCACGACTTCTTCTTTGGATACCATCCATCGCGTCGTTACCATCGATGCTTTCTGCTTTAGTCATGAGGTGATCCCTCCCTGAAGCAGCTAAACGTCGTCCAAAGGTAAGATACGCAGGGCTATATCCAGTAGATTCATGATGGGCTGTATTGATGGCAAAACGAATCTGTGGGAGTAACTTATCCCAAGATCGGTGATTCTCTTTCACGTATGCTGAAATGGTTGTCTTTATCACTCGATTCACTCGCTCCGTTGGATTACACTGAGCTGAATAGTACGGAGTAAATCGGATATTAACATTGTAGCTTCTCATCTTGTCCTTGAACGCCTCGGATCTAAATTGAGGACCATTGTCGCAGATAAGAGTTTCAGGAACTCCATGAACTAGGAACACATCCTGCTCAAGGTGACGAAGAATCGAACTAGTGAAACTTGAACGCAAAGGAAACATTTCAACATACTTGGAAAATGCATCCACACAACAAGAAGAAATTTATTTTGTTTTGAAGAGATGGTAGTGGACCAATCAAATCAGTGCTAACAATCTGCCAAGGTCTGGTAGGAATCAACGGTTTTCCCATTAGACCAGGAGGTCTTCTTTGTTCAGGTTTCTGGGCTAAACACACTTTACATTTAGAAACATAACGGAGGATATCAGATGTCATTCCGGGCCAGTAGTACAATTCAGCAACTCTGCGCAAAGTCTTATACTGTCCTAGATGACCAGCAGTCGGAATGTCGTGATTATCGTAGATGACTGACTTCCTAAGAAGTTTCGGGACAACAGTTTTCCACGGTTGGTCAGATGGAATTCCACCGGCATCAGCTTTAACGCGTCTCATTAAACGTCTATCATCAGTGACTCTCCAAAGAGGATATTCAGCTGGTTTCTCAGTCACTCGCTGCAACATTTTCTTATACACGAATCTTGATCTTCATCCTTGATATCTATGGCAGAGATGACGTCAGCAGGAGCCCTAGATAAAGCGTCTGCTACAACGTTTTTCTTTCCAGGACGGTGTAGCAACTGTAGATCATACTGTTGTAACTTAAGTGCCCAACGAGCTAATCGTCCAGATGGTTCCTTTAGATTCTGTAGCCATAGGAGCGAATGGTGATCAGTTATCACTGTGAAAGACGTACCTTCAATGTAGGGGCGAAATTTTTCTATAGCCCACACAACAGCTAAACACTCTAATTCAGTCGCCGAATAATTTTTTTCTGCTCCATTGAGGGAACGGCTGGCATAGGCGATAACTTTCTCTTCTCCATTAGGCATTTGTGAAAGCGTAGCGCCAAGTCCTACCATTGAAGCGTCGGTTTGGATATAGAATCGATCGGAAAAATCTGGCTAGTCAAAATAGGAGCACTAACAAGTGTTTCTTTCAGTTTTTGAAATGAGGCTTGGCATTCTTCTGTCCACTCGAACTTCTTATTCTTCTTCAGAAGAGAAAGTAAGGGGAGATACAATGGTCGAAAAATCTGGTACAAATCGCCGGTACCACGAGGCGAGTCCTACAAAACGCCTAATTTGTTTAGGATTCCGAGGAGGAGGGAAGTTCACGACAGATGACACTTTGTCGGGGTCTACACGTAGTCCGCGCGCATCTACGATGTAGCCGAGATAACGCAGTTCGGGACAACAGAATTGACACTTGTCCTTATTAAGTGTTAATCCTGCTGCTTTAAGGCGTTGAAATACCTTCCTCAGGATGTCGATGTGTTCCTGGAAGTTGGATGAACAAATCACAATATCGTCCAGGTAGACGAAAACATTTGGTTCCAATCAGCTCCTAACACGTTGTCGATCAGCCGCTGCCACGTGGCGGGACTGTTATGGAGACCAAAATGGTAAACGTAAAAACTGAAAAAGACCTCTTCCAGGACAGTAAAGGCCGTTTTTTCGCGGGAGTCCTCATGTACCGGTACTTGCCAAAAAGCACTCTTAATGTCAAGCTTAGTCAAAAATCTGGCGTTCCGAAGCCTATCTAAAATGTGACTGACAAAAGGAAGAGGATAGGCGTCTCTTTTCGTCACCTGGTTTAACTTACGGAAGTCCACACAGAACCTGTAGGTACCGTCAGGTTTGCGTACCATCACGACAGGTGATGACCAGGGACTACTAGACTTTTCTACTACTCCTTCTGCCAGCATTTTGTCAAGTTCAGCGTTTATAGCCTGTTGGACTAGGTGATACAGGATAGTATCTTTGCTTTATCGGTTGTGCATCTCCTGTATTCTATGACATGAGATACAGAGATGTGCATTCTAACTTATCTCCACACGATGCAAAGTACTCTCCTGTGATCCTATTAAGTTCGTGTTCTTCTTCGGTCGACAAGGTGTTCGATCATGTAGTCCTTCATCTTGAACATCAACAGCATTGACCGTATCTGAAAATTTCCACGACCACTTATTCAAATCAGGAACAACGCCAACAGTTCTCCAAAAGTCAAGACCTAAGATTAATTTCGAGGTAACGTTAGGAATAACTAAGACAGGTATCACCTTCACTACACCTTCGATCTCAAAAGGAACATCAATGGCACCTTCAACTCTGCAAGTTCTTCCGTCAGCCACCGTAACTCTCACATCGCTCAAAGAGTAGCACTTCAGTCCATGACCTTTAAAAGTGCAGCTCCTTTAGCCCCAACAAGAGTTCTACTTGCTCCTGAGTCTAATAAACCTAACATCTCGTTACCTAAAACTTTAACAGACAAATATGGTCGTTGATCACCGGGTAAACCTTTAAGAACCTTCTCAGTAGCAAATACAGTGTGTACCACGGATAGCCACTCCTTCCAAGAATGTTTGTTGGCCGCATCGTTTCTCCTTTTCTTCCGGATCGAAATGCGACCTACTTTCGACCCTTCTTGAAGTTTAAACGATCAGCAGTTTTCTTGAAACAAGCAGGACAGGTTCCGTTGGGCGAAACATCACCACCACACCGTGTACAAAATTTCAATTTCAGATCGGGACATGCCTGGAATCTATGATTATCTTTTTTGCAGTGCCAACAAGTTATCTTCTTAGTATTAGATGAATTTGTGGACCACCTACTACTAGAAGGGTGATCATAGGATCTGGACGTGTTTTGTTTTCTTTCTGGTTGATAATTACGACTGGATGTACTAGAAGAGTCGGCATAAGAGCAGTAAGCCTCAGATAGTTTTTCTTGCTTCCTAACCCTTTTGTAAGCAAGTTCAGGTTCTAAAAGATTTTTTCGCGACGAAGGTGGGGGTTTATATTAGCAATGTGCTCCTGGTCTCTCTGAATACGTCTACCAAAATGTATGGCTTCTTCGATGGTCAGGGGATTACGATCCTGTAGTCGAGAGTAGTACTGAGGGGCAGCATTTCTAATTAAAATCCTCACTTTCCTTTCTTCACTTAGCTGAGTAGGTAACCTTGAAAAATATGTTTTCATAATGGCAGCATAAGTTGTAAATTTTTCCTCTGGTCCCTGAGTTCGTGACATTATTTCTTGGAGCAACTCCTCTTCAAAGTCTTCTCCTTCAAATTCTTCACGCAGCAATGCCTCTAGTTCTAACCAAGTTCTGATATCCTTCCGAATCGACTTAAACCAAAGTAATGCTGGACCTGTAAAGAAATCAATTGCACCATCATATAGATCACGATATGAAGTATTCCTAGCTAATCGATAATGTTCTACGTCTTCAAGGAACCCATGCAGACTTGGACCAGTGCCATCACCTGAAAATTTCAAGTGCCACTTGCTGACAGGAACTTGTTTTCGTATGACTTGTACAGTACTAGGTTTTGTATTCAGAACTGCAGAAGATTCGTTTTGTTTACTAGGCACTTGTTTTTATACCGCCATCAGATGAACTACCACCAGGTACATAAGCTTCAACGCTACTACCAGGCTCTCCAGTATTCTGGTTTTCAGAATCAATAGAACCTAAAGGATCCTTAGGAGGAGGAGTGGTAGGTCGACCACTACCGCCACCAGGTGCATCATCGTCGGGTTTGGGTTCAGGTTGGCCATCTAAAGTGTCTAGTCTACCTGAAAGATCTAAAACCTTAGTTACTAGCTTACTCCGCTCACTATATACTTATCTTCTCCTTCTACTCGTGAAATTCGGTGAAGTACATGTGCTATACAAGTATCAACCTTCTTCCTAAAATTTGTTCCCAATTTAGGTTCACCAGAATCAATCCATATTTCTATCTCTTTAATCTTAGTTGTAATAGTTTGAATCTCTTTATTAAGATCTAATTTCACAGGACTCGTCAATACTAAGCTTCCCTCACCTTCCAATTTCTTAAGTTTTCTCAAAGCAGATCTAAGTTCAACAACAGTCTTGCCATCGCCATTCACACCTCTCACAAACAACTCGTATATCAACTCATCCTTCGCCAATCTGTCTATGTCCATCATTTTGATAACCCAAAATTAACCTGAAAAATATAAAAAAAATAAATTGTGTGTGTTCTTAAAACCAAGAGCAGCAACCAAGCCACGTGGGCGCCAAAACTGTTACAAAGAATATTTCAGCCCAGCCCTAAATGCAACCGCAACTGAGCAGGGTAAAATATTCTTGTAACAGTCCTGCAAAAAGTTTTTTAATTTGTAAATTAAACATATTTTAATACTGAAGTCTTCATTAATTTTCACCTGGAATAAGATAAGTTTCTCGCCTAAGGCGAGAAAGTATGAGACTCGAGCTTAAAATTAGCATTAAGTTTTAAACGGGTTCACTGTGATTCTGACACCTCAACCGGTTTTTAATTCAAGATAATAATAAACTTTTAGAAAATGGAAGGTATTAGGATTCAGAATTATTATTCTCGGAAAGAAGAAAAAGAAGATTTAATTTTTTGTTCGTCAAGTTTAAAATCCACAGCTTACTAATATACAAAATAGATAGTCTCCCATTTATTTTGCATAAGTTTTCTAAAATTATTTGTTGGAAACTATAAGCAGAAAATTAGGTAAGGATTAATGGCTTATGTGCAGATACTTAAGCATTTAAGTATTAATGGCTTAACGTTTAACCCTGACTGTTGAGCGTACGAAGAAACCCTATTTTAGCGATCTGGTAAAGAAAAAATAAGCTTATTATGTTGGCTTCATAGAGAGGGATAGAGTTTTTTAGGAACTCACAGATCATGTGTATATATATATATATATATTAATATATATATATATATATATATATATTGTGTGGGTGTGTGTGTGTGTGTGTGTGTGTGTGTGTGTGTGTGTGGTGTGTGTGTGTGTTGTGTGTGTGTATATATATTGTTGCTAGACTAGTTTTCTTAAACTGTTTTATTGTTCCTAGTTTTAATGGGACACGATAACTTGGAACCGAAATGTACTGCAATCAACCTCATTAATTTCCCGAACCCTATAATTCAAGAATTATGTGTGACGTCATTAACCCACAATAATGACCTCACAAACATTTTAAAAATTCACAAAACTTCTAAAAGGTTTAGATTAGGCTAAAATTAAATATTCATTATCACAACAATTAGACCAAAGCCAGGGGTGTTGTTATAAAAAGTGTAATGGCTGGAAACCGGTCTCAATTTCGTAAATTACCTTCCTGTACAAGGATCATCATTCTGCAAACTCGTATCGATGGGTGTCCCATCAGGCACAACCTTTGACCCCTAAAGTGCGTTTTGCCTGGGACACCCATCCGATACGAGTCGGCAGAATTGCAGATCCTTGTTTAGGAAGGTATTTACGAAAAAATTGAGACCGGTTTCCAGCCATTAAACTTTTATTAACAAAACACCCCTGGGCTCTTGGTCTAATATGGTTAACATAAATGCAAAGTAACATTATTATTGTTTTTAATTCCGGTTTTAACCAATTTAAAAATATTTTATCATGATTATATAGTTGATAACATTATGTAATCAAATCAAGTTGATTGACAAATAAATCTGAATATTCCCCTATATAGTGGAAGTATGCCACTTATAAAAACAATAATAGGATAAACTGATAAATTACAACCATGTGGCCGTAAAGCGGCAACAGAAAGGAGAGGGGGCTGCGATGCGGCTTCCAGCTACGAAACCACGGGGCTGCTAAGAGGCCAAATCAGTATAGGGTTTTAAGCAGTATAAGGCGCGGTCAAATATCCACAGCCTTCTAGAACCTTAGATCACCAACAAACTTTTTTTATACCTTTTTTTCAAAATTTTTCAATAATTAGCCAGATTTGTGATAAATAAAGCCTATTTCCGTAATCTGCACGCACTTTTGGTTAATCTCAAAGAGTATTTACATCACTCAACGATTTATGTTTAATCTAACTTGGTACATACATAACTACTGTTAGACGTCAATGTTATCTACCTGATTTGTGTTATATTTTGACATGTCATACTTGTTGACATTGACGTCTAACAGTAGTTATGTATGTACCAAGTTAGATTAAAAATAAATCGTTGAGTGAATGTAAATACTCTTTGAGATTAACCAAAAGAGCGTGCAGATTACGGAAATAGGCTTCATTTATCACAAATCCGGCTAATTACTGAAAATTTTGAAAAAAAAGTTATAAAAAAAGTTTGTGATCCAATGTTCTAGAAGGCCGTGGATATTCGACCGCGCCTCATAGAACAGAAATAAAACTATAAACTTTACATATGTATAATAAACTTGAATCATAGAAAAGAACTGTGCTAGACTAGAAACAGCGTAAAATTTGCAGATTTTCTATAGAATACATCTGTAACATTATATTGACCAATTGAAAAACCCATGTCTTTCAAACACTTTTAGCGAAGTTTCATAATGAAAATGACGCTTATGAGGTTGTTCGGATGACGGAAGTTGAGGTGGGAGTGAGTGGAATCGGTTCCTATTGGCTTCCTGATAACAAAAATATATGTCCGAAAAAAGATATATTATATATTATATATATATATATATATATATATATATATATATATATATATAATATATATATATATATATATATATATATATATATATATATATATATATATATTATATATATATATATATATATATATATATGTATGTATATATAATATATATATATATATGTAAGAGTTTCTACAATTTCGTATGGTGAACGATAACTCTCGAAGGCGTTCTTAAATTGAAACGAAACTTTGCAAATCACGAGATGTTGAGGAGGTTACGAGGCCTATGTTTATAAAAACATTATAACGTCATCAACCAAAGTTTATGACGTCATGAAAAAAAATTTTTTGAAACTTAAAATGGCCTTAAAACAAGGTATCTAGTATTTAGGTAGACGGCTAGCTGAATCGATTAAGACCAATTTCAGCTCAATCGAACCATCACAAATGGCGCAATCGGTATACATATATATATAATCTTGTATATATGTATACATCTAGGTCAAAGACTCGTACGATATCTGTTGGGTTCAGTAGTGTTAGAGGGTGGGGATATAGTATAAAAGAGAGACCTCTACCTCTTGCTCCATTATGGTAAGCCTACTGTCCCAGAGAGACAGGGCAAAAATGGCTTCCACTGAACCACGCCGAGCTAAGCAGACCCGTAAAGAGGAAGAACATCGAAGTAGTCTTTATATGGTCGAAGTCATTCTAAAACGAATGCGACCAGTTTCAGCTCAATCGGACAATCCTAAGTGACGCAAACGGTATTTTTATTTTAAAATAATCATGAATATATTTTTTTCAACCTTAAGATTTTACCTGGATTTTACTCAAATAAACAGTTTGTTTACAAAAAAATTTGACATTTTTCTTTAAAATTCTATAAACAATCATAAATGTAAGTAAGAGTTTATACCCTTTTGTATAGTGAACGATAACTAAAGCTGATGAAAGATGAAACTATAATCTTTTCTTACCCTTTATACAAGTTACTCCAACAGTTGCAACGTGTGGATTTTTTCCTTGTATTCTTTATACTCTATAAAAACGTATTAGTTATGTATTTAAATATACTTATTATTTTTTTATATTGCTTGTTAACTGTAATATTATTGCTTACTATTAATAATAGAGGATTAATAAAATCAAATTTGTGAGAAAGCTCTCAGGCCGCGAAGCGGGCCTGTGAAACGAGTCTGTGAAAATTCGCTAAATACGTGGCAAAATGCATGTAACAAGAAACGATAGTGAAACCATACATTAATACAAAACAACAACAATGTGGCGCGAAGCGGTCACTAGGAGGCCCCCGGGCCGCGAAGCGACCCGCGGGCCGACGCCGCGGAGCGGACGAGGCGCGAAGCGCCGAGGCCGCGTAGCGGCTACGGGTCGAAGGGCCCGTATTTAATTCTTACTCTGCTAAATCAAAAAAAAAAATCTGAACACTCGACCAAGTTGGATTCAAATAGGTTTTAATATTTCACAAGAATCTAGTCGATTGAAGCTGGTATGTGGTATGTGTAATAGTCAAATAATAAAAAAAGTCTTTCCGACATTGAACTTTTTGTGAAAATAAACTTTTCTCTGGTTTTTTTTTTTTTTTGGTTCGACATGTTTAGTAAATATTTCTCATTTTTTTCAGAGCTAGGTCAAACTAAAGGAAGAAGACTTAAAAAATAGCTAGACATCTATCTTTTTATTTGCTCTCATTTTCCAGGGCATGAAAGTGATTTTTCCTCCATGCTGCTCCTTTTTAATTTCCTGCTTCCTACACGCTCTTTTGTTTTAAAAAAGCCTTTGCTTTTTTACGTTTTAATCTTTGCTCCGCCCGCAAAATAGGTAACATGTGTTTAGCATTACAGTAATATTAACTGTAATGCTAAATACGTGTTACAATATAATTTACCTCTACAATACCCATGTATGCGCACTCCAGACATATATATATATATATATATATATATATATATATATATATATATATATATATATATATATATATATATATATATATATATATATATATAGATATATAACAGGGTGAAACATTTTAGATGCACCAACATTTAATCAAGGGATAAATAGATTTAATGTTGACAACATTAAATAATGCGATCCAATTGCAATTTGGCACGCATATGCATGATCACATCTTATGCACATGCCTTATAAGATCTCAATTATTTAATTTAAACTGGTGTGTGTGTGTGCATGTACCTATCTTCACCTATATTTTAGTCAAACGTCGATAAGTCAGGAATTAAGAACTATGTTTATCAGAATAGATATAGTTCCATTTAAGATTGACGTATCAAATTTAAGATTGACGTAGCCAATATTTTAAGTTATATATTTATACCTAAGTTATATATTTTATACCTTAAAACTTGCGGTGCTGATTCCGTTCTAATAAACTCAAATTTTAAACGCTTAATCTTCGGTTTTAATCTGTGTGGAGGAGCATGAAGCACTCTCTAAGACACGTAATACTTCCCCGATAACCTTAAACATAAAATAACCAAACATGTTTACCCATAATATTTTTATTTGAGATAATCTCATAAGTTCGAGGTAGCTTTAAGAGTATATTTGCAACATCTACACATGACTTTGGGTCTTTCCCCTTTCTAAAAATTGTTGGTCACTTTTTGAACTGTATTTGTGATTGTCAACTCATTTTAGTAAGCTACAAAGCATACTAAATATGCTTTGTATCGGGTATACCCCGTATACCTGATTTTTCTACCTAATAAACATAAATCTAATAAATAAATCCGGTTTAGAGTTGATACAAAGAGACTAATACTAGTAGAGGGAGGATACAACAGCTCTTATCATTCCTTGGGTAGCTAGGTGCCATAAGTGTGCATTAGTGACGTCATTTTTTTAATTTTTCATAATAATTTCAATTTCACGCAAATATTACATTATTTTTCGACTATTTTGTTTTAAATCAAGTAAAATGCAGCTGAATAAAACACCAAAGTCTCTCCACAAATCGTTTATTACTATAAACAGAGCCGGCTTTCGATCTCTATCATCATCAGTACCGGTGAGAAGAAAAGCAGAGGCTTTATTCAAACCCTTTAGTTAGAGTCATACAGCGGACTGACTGTTTATCAGTCCGCTGTATGACTCTAACTAAAGGGTTTGATTAATGCCTCTGCTTTTCTTCTCACTGGCACTGATGATGATCGAGAGATCGAAAGCCGGCTCTGTTTATTCAGCTTTGGTGTTTTATTCAGCTTTATATACTAACTCCACTGCTCAGTTTTATTGTCACAAGTAAAATGAATTTAAAATAAGTTTCAATTATTATCTATAGCATGTGTTCTTTAATTTTCCCGTACTGTTTTTAAATATTTGTTGACAGTGTAGGTAAAATGACATTTTGCAGTTTAAAAACAGTTCGGTAATGATCAATTTTGCAGCCGTAAGTAGATAAAATACTTTACTTATATACCTATTTACTTATATTCTTATATACGTTATAAATGAATGAAAATGTAATAATGAAAAGTGGAGTATCGTTATGACAAATCGTTAATTGATCTTAAGGTCCCTTGGACTACATGCATTCTTTATTAGGCATTCATTTGAATATTTCTATTTTTAAGTGGAGGCCATTTTTGCTATCACTAAGCTTCCTGCTTTTAAAGGACGAAAAAAGCTTAATCTGTAGGAAGAATAAGCTGAAAGCTTTTATGTTAAAAAGGAAGATTATCATAAAATATAATTTTATAACATGTTTTTGCCGACATAATGGAATGTTGCGGTTAATATGACATCTTTTCTTTAAAAGCTCTTACTTAATATTGCTCTTATAATGCCTTGAAACCAAACCACAGAGTAAATGGACCGTAACGGAATTTAGACACTTAATATTAAATATTTCCATAAAATAAAATCGCTACTTTTCCTCATTCGCTACTTTTCGTGGGTATTATAAGAAAAGTATTTGCAAAACAAAATTCGAAAGTAGCATGAAACCGGAACTATCCAGTGTATTTACGCTAGAGAGTTTAAACTTTATATAAAAAAAAGTAGTCTATTGCTGTAGTTTTCCTATTCGAAAAAATTTATGACGTCATTAACCTGCAAAAATTTCGAAAATCATAAAACATGGAAAAATAACGAAATGTAGAACTCATGTAGCAATGTAAAAGACTAATATATGAGCTAAGTTTCATGTCATTATCAGCATTAGTTCAATTACTATGGAACGATTTGTATACGTTTTTTAGAAAATTATAAAAATCGGAATATATTGCAATTGAGTTGAAATTTGGTACAAGCGTATCCATTGACGTAATAAATAAGTGCACTAAGTTTCGTTTCAATACAACAAGTATATCCATGATTTTATGGTCAATCATAAAAGTTAAGCAGCATCGATCGTGGTCAGTGTATTTACTATCTGTGGACAAGCGAAGCGAGTCCGAAGACGTGTTGCAGTATAAATTAATGACTTGTATATTTTGAGGATGAGCGTAGCGAATCCGATTTAATTAGGAAAAATCCCGAGGCACCCTGTACCCGATTTTTTAAAAATATTAAAATTCGGAAAATAATCTAATTGAAATGAAATGAAATATATTTGACAAAAAGTATCATTAATTACATTGAAATCAATGTAATTAATGATTACATTTAGTTAAAATTCGGTACAATTGTATTTTATTACGTAATAAATAAGTACACTAAGTTTCTTTTAAATACCTCAAGTATATCTATAGTTTTTGTTGTATTATAAAAGTTAAGCTGCATCGAGCGTGGTCAGTGCCTGGATGGGTGTTTGCAGGGAATAAAATTAATAAATAAAATGGGATTGAACTTTATCAGATGAAGATTGTGGAAGTTATGTGACAAACTACGACTCGATAGAGGGAGCGCAGGAGCCATACAAAGAGAACCATCCTACACAGAAACTAAGAGTTATGTGGTTCCCCACTATTTAAGGATTCTCCACAACCACATCCCACTTGTTATCTCTAAGTATAGACCTATACTTGTTATCTCTAAGTATAGACCTATACTTGTTTAGTGAGCTCCCAAGCACAACAAACGAGATCTAATAGAAAAAAGGTTCCAGAAACAAAGCCTACAACCCAAGATAAATTATTTATACCCTAGGAAACAAAGTGTTTCCCACGTCTTAATACAAATAGAAGCTTTGTTTAATATAGCAGCTTTGTAAGCGCTAAGGAATGGTTGCCAATATACAAACACCAATCACCGTTGTATTTGTTCTTCATCCTGGAAGTAGGATCTCAGAATATATTTTAAGAACATCCAAACAACCTCATAAGTGCTATTTTCTAAAACAACATCGCTGTATCAAGATAATAGACATACTAATTTTATCGGCTTGGATATACGGTGTGGAGACCGCGGGAAGAGGATGGATGACTCTTCAAAAATTTTCAATCTCACAAGTTCAGTTGAAGCATTTAACGTTGCGAACAGTGTGGGAGCGACTTGCTGAAATCGTTTGAAGGGTAGAGGTGAACTCTGTTGACGCACTGAGAGATAGGATGTGACAAAACAGAATTAGCTTTGATATCATGCCGAGCTATCAACAGTGTGGGAGCGACTTGCTGAAATCGTTTGAAGGGTAGAGGTGAACTCTGTTGACGCACTGAGAGGTAGGATGTGACAAAACAGAATTAGCTTTGATATCATGCCGAGCTATCAACAGGTGGGAGCGACTTGCTGAAATCGTTTGAAGGGTAGAGGTGAACTCTGTTGACGCACTGAGAGGTAGGATGTGACAAAACAGAATTAGCTTTGATATCATGCCGAGCTATCAACAGTGTGGGAGCGACTTGCTGAAATCGTTTAAAGGGTAAAGGTTGAAACTCTGTTGACGCTCTGATGAGTAGGATAGAAAAGAACAGAATTAGGTATGATATCATGCCGTATTTGTATGTATTTGACGAATTTTTGTCGCCTCACCTTACAAGCCCGCTTTGGGTTTTGATAATTTCGCCATACGAAAAATTAATTCTTGTACACACACACACACACACACACACACACATATATATATATATATATATAATATATATATATATATATATATATATTATAGATAGATAGACATAGATATATCAAAAATAGAACTTTGACAACTGTAACTACTTTGAGCTCCAAGAGTTTCGAGAACTTTTGAGGTTAGCTTATCTAACAAATAATTAAAATTGAAAGTCTTAAAATAACTCAAATTGCTTTACTCTAGCCTCAAAAGACTTCTTAACTTAGCGGATAAAACTTTAAAACAAAGTAAATGGATTCCTGACCTCTTGTACAACTTTGTTGAAACATCGTATGTTCTTTCAAATACTATTAACTTACTAGAAACTTGAATTACAAAATAAAATATCGATTGATAAAGGCTTTTTATCAGTTTGTCATACTACTACTTATGCCTTAAATGAGGAAGATGCTGCCATGTTGGCCAAATATATTTTATTTAAAAGTTCAAAGCATTTATTGAATAATAGCCCTTGCAAATGTTTTTAGAGTGTTCCAATTATTTTTAATTATTTTTTTAAAATTACTGATGTTGTTGGGGCTTGTTGTTCAAGGCGAGACCGTATCGCACCACAGCGGATTTATTTAGAACTTTTCGTGGTTATAATTTGTTCCTTAAGGTACCTTTAATTTCAGACTCCTAGCTGCTTTATTCTATTGCAAAATTGCTTCATACTTTCTTTAGTAAACTCATGTTCTGGCGAGAAATCACTCTTATCACATGTGATAACAATGATTTATGTGTTATCGATGTATTTCAACTTTTTAATTATTATATTTTAACAATAATTAAATTGTTTTAAACTAACTATTATGTAACTTAGTAAAAAGTTACGAAGTACCCTGTATCTGATTTGTTCAGTTTAAATAATTAAACTGAGTTCAGTTTTGTAGAGCATTGCGTTTCTTCCATAATGTCCTACATCCCTGAAGATGCCTCCCACAGTGGAAGCGAAACGTCGGATTCTTCATCTACATTGACGCGGTCACTACCGGAAGACCTAAATCTTCATGACAACAACCGCGGAAGCCTACGCAGTTTAATATTATAATTATATTTATGCAATGTTAAATAATTAAAACGAAGTATTAGTGGCAATTTTGTGTTTTAAAATGTTTAGTGCACATAATAAACTAACTATTATGTAACTTAGTAAAAAGTTACGAAGTACCCTGTATCTGATTTGTTACTTGAAGACATGATTATGCCTTAAAGAAGAAGAAGGCGAAATATAGTTTTTTAACAACAAATAGAGTATTTGCACAATTTTTTTATTGCATTATCTTTAAGCTGTGTGACGTCAGAACACCGCCGTGTAGTACAATATTCACTAGAGCAACACTCATAAGAGTTTATTCTATACTGTCAACAAGATGTTACAGACAGCTGTAGTCATCACGTTCCTTAGGCATTGTATTACCTGGAACATGGAATTGTGTTGTTTCAGTCTTCTTTACATTCTATTGAACTGTAAGTAATTGTTAACCTTACGATATTTCTAACTAAAACTCCCATCTGTACCTTAAACGATCCAACCTTTAGAACGTTCCGTTTTCACCCCACTCTCTCACACATTCCCCTCCCCTCTTCTTTGAATGCTTATTTTGACTATTTAAAATTAAATTAAATATTTTTTTACAGCTTAATATATATTTTTAAACACATTTAATTATTTTATGAGCAACATTTTTTTTTTGGAAAGATGCAAATACTTTATTGAAATTTAAAAAATGCCCTTACTTCAAATTTATGTGAAAGGTAGCAAGAAAACTTGGACCTCTTTCGTCTCGTTGCAATTAAAGAAGATATTATTTTTAAGTGCAGTTTATATCTTTTGAAATTATTATTTAAGCTGTTCTTCAATTTTAAGCACGCAACGATTTGGGTTAATAGAAATTGTTTTGAAAAAAAAAAATGTTTGGGTAACTTTTACTGAGAGCCTCTCTATCCTAGAAAACATTGTAATATAGAATTTCAAAAATAAACTTTAGGTCCATAGCTAATACCAACAGTTACAACCTGAAGTGATGAACTATTTCAACAAATTGCTAGTAAGATTTAAAGCACATTAGTACTCTGACTCTTCATAAAGACCGAAAGTATACTCCAGGACTCGATCCTGATTCTTCATTATATTAAAATATATTAATAGAATCTTTGAAATCACAAAACCCATTAAAGAATAAAAAAAACAGTACCTTAGCGATTTATTCGATGTTTTTAAAAGTAGGAGCGGTAGCGACTGTTGCTAAAACGCCGTACGAACTAAGACTGGGATGCTGTGAGCTTCATAATAGGGTGGTAAGGGGGTGGCAAAAACCAGGAGAAAAGGACAAGCTCGGGGGCAAAACTGAGTTAGACGTGAATTAGGCTAAACCCACAACACACTGTATTTATCCACCAACACGTTTCAAAAATCATCGCTTAGAAAAGAAATGATTTCGCTTTAACAAGATTATAGATTTTACGTTGTATTATTCTTTCTCCCTTTCTTTCTTCCTCTCTTTCTCTCTTTGTACCAACATTACATTTTACTTTTTTTATCTCTCATTCCGTGAACGTAGATTGACCTAAAATTAAATTATTCTCTCATCTCAGAAAAAGAAAAAAGGACCTCCTCTTCTTGTAATAATTACTTCCCTAAAGATGAGTACTACACTATAGCTTTCATTATTGTAACTATCTTCAGTATCATGGGCGTCCGCAGATTTTTTTTTGGGGGGGGGTCAAAGCTGCCAAGTTCAGTAATCAATATTTAGATTTCACTACTCTTGTACAAAAGTCAGAGATAGGAGTCCAGGAAACCACAGGCGGGGGTTTTGCTAAACTAAATGTTAATGGATTGACAAAAATTATGTAATATTTTATATATTGTGCTTAAATGAATATTTTAATTCATTTGGACCTTTAGCGAGCGAAGCGATTGCCATCAAACATTTTAAAAAGGGTTTTATCAATCAAGCGAACAAAGCAAGCCTCTATTACTATACATCATATTAATTTTTAACATTCTAGCCAGCGAATATACATTCTATTTTATAATATACTTAAGCAATCTTGTTAAATACTTGATATAGGTACTTGAGCAAGCGATATTAGCCTCTTTTTCGACATTCACGCATATATATAGCAATCTAGCGAGCGAAGTAAGCCCTTTTTAATGTGCCTAAAACTATATTTTACCAATTTTGTGAGCTAACCGAGCCTCATTGCATATGTTTGCATATATATTCATGAAAATCTAGCGAGTCTCTACAAATATAGGGGCTTTATTTAGACCTTTATTTCTTTATAACATATATTTGCATAGCCTTTATTCATACATCCGCGTATATATTTATGCTAGCGAAGCGAAACTTTATTTATATATGGACATACATACATAAAGCAATCTAGCTAGTGAAGCGAGTATGTATATTTTATGTATTTTTAGCAATTTAGCAATTGCTATGAACTGCTAAAACTTGTCGTGCTAAAAAAGCAAAATGGGTTTTCCGTGTCGTGCTCGCTAAACTTGAGAGGGCGCAAAGCACCAACGTTCAACTTTGGTGCTTTTTATCAAAACTCTACAACAGAATTAAAGCTGCTATTTCCGTATCTATGTATCTTCTATCTAACTACTTCCGTCAACATAACTACCATTTTACAACATAACTCTTGTATTATCTTACTAGATGGATGTAAAACCAGTGAAGGGATTCAGCCGGTTCGCGCAAACCGCTATCGAAAACTAAGTTCACCCAGTAAAACAAGTTAAACAGTTCATCCAGCTGTATAAAAAAAATTACATAAAAAATATTATTATAATAAAAAAAATCGGGTACGGGGTACCTCGGATCTTTTCCTCATTACATCGAATTCGCTACTCTCATCCTCCCTGCTTTGGACTCGTTTCGCTCGTTCTCATATAAATACCCCGTTTATAAATACAGTTCTCCAAATTTTTTCTGCAACATGCTTTGTGACTCGCTTCGGTCGTCTTCAGATAGTTAATGCATCCGTATCATTCTCAGCGGTCACCCATACGCACATGCACCCAAACAATGTTGAGCATTGACCACGCTCAATGCTCCTTAATTTTTATGATCGAAGAAAAATCATGGGTATATATTAGTCGCATTGAACGAAACTTGTACCTAATGGTACAAGTGTTGTATACACTTGTACTCAATTTCACCTTAATTAAATAGTTTATTAATTTTTTACTAATTTTTAAAAAACGTACACAAGTGATTCGATAAAAATGTAACTAATGCTGATAATGAGATGAAACTTGGTACATATGTTATTCTTATACATTACTACATGCGTGCCAAATCTCAATCGCAATATTTTTCCACGTTTTATGATTTTTAGAAATTTTTGCTGTCATTATTGCGGGTAAATGACGTCATAAAAAAAATGTTTTCTGAATAGCACAACTACAGCGGTAGACAAATTTTGTACAAAATTTCAACTCTCTAGCATAAATACACTGGGCGCTATAATGATAACACACACACAGACATACAAACAGACAACTTTGCGAAAACCACTCAGGAGGCCTTAAAAACACCTGAAACGGTATAATTCCGGTTTCACCCTGGTTTCGGATGTTTTTGCAAACACAATACTTTTCCTATATACCTACGGTATAAATGTGATAACGTCATTACTAAATGATGTCGAGCAAGTGTTTTTATTCTAATATTTTGATAAGATGTGTAGTATGGAATGTTTTAATTTGTTTACAACCCCGTATCTCCTTTCGTAAAACCCACCTAGACATTTTGGCATCTTAAAACATGACTGTTATCTACATAATATTATCAATGTTTTGTATTCTTTGTTAGAAACAATAACAAGGTAGAAGCTACCCCCACTTAGAGGGGTTGCTGATAAAAAGTTTTGAAAGGAATCTGATTTGATACAACTTTTCAGTTCCTTTTTTTCACCTTATCCTTGCATAAGAAATATTTAATTTATTTGCGTTTAAACTTATTAAAATGAGTAAAAAGAAAACAATATGAGATTTGTTTGCGAAAAAAAAATCAAGAAACTAATGACGTAATAACCGGATACGATCTGAATAAATTGCCTGGTACGAGCAATATTTGTAGCCCAGCTAGCAATGAAGAACATTTACCTCAATGTTGGACTAAACAGTTATAAAAAAGCATTTTTGCAGAAATATAATGGGCCGACTATTGAGAAAAAATCGGGTCTGGGGTACCTCGGAATTTTTTCCTCTTCACATCAGATTCGCTTCGCTCATCCTCAGAATATACAAGTTCTATATATATATATATATATATATATATATATATATATATATATATATATATATATATATATATATATATATATTAAACTTGTATATAAAATATATACATATATATATATATATAATCCTCAGAATATACAAGTTTGGGGAGACTACAGAGGTTGGGGTCACGCATGTATGCATGTACGAGATTTTTGTGTCGTACGTTTTTATGGGACATGATAACTTTCGAACGCTGCCTTGGATCAAAATGAAACCGGGTACGAAAATTAACCGTGTTAGTGTCCCGACCTTATTGAGAATGAAATATGTGTGACGTCATTATCCACAAAAATGACCCCACAAACATTTCAAAAAATCACAAATCTTCATATAGTGTTTAGATTAGGCAGAAAGTTTTTACATTTATACTACTATGTATGGCTCACTAACATGCGGAATTCCATTTTATTATCAGCATTAGTTCTGACAAGAGTGTTTTATTTTTTGACATATATATGTCAAACAAAACATGTCATTGATTCACTTAATGTAAACAAATCAGGTTTTATCACTATAGTATATTGAATATTCTCTATAAATTAAATAATATTAATAAGCCCAACTGATTTACAACTTGAACTAACTTTATTGTTTAAAAATAATCTTAAAAGTCAATTTCTATTTAGACATATGTCACAAAGTGTGACATATATCATATATATATTAGGTTGAGCAATGATTATCTTTAACACTCTCCCTCATTGCTAAACCTAATGTATGAGTTTTAGAGTCTCAAGCCCATCTTCTTACACAGAAGATTTAATTTAGGGTTTGACAAAGGCTTAGTCAAACAATCAGCTAGTTGACTCTCAGAGCTTACAGTTAAAACTTTAAGCTCTCCCTCACTAACAAGCTCTCGGACAAAAAAGTGCCGGATACTTATGTGTTTTGTTCTCCTGTGATACTCTGGATTGTGAGCCAAACGCACTGCTGCTTCATTGTCGACTTTAAGAGTTGGAGTAGAAGTGAGACTAGATATTTCTGTCAGTAGTCTTGCTAGCCACACAACTTCTCTTGCTGCTTCACTCGCTGCCACTATCTCTGCCTCTGTAGTGGATATTGCTACACTTGCTTGTCTCTGACTTGACCAAGAAATTGCACCATCTGAATAAATACACAGTACACCTGATGTCGATCGACCTGTTGAATGATCTCCACCATGATCTGCATCGCTATAACTTTCCAGAATACCACTGTTGTAACCTTTTCTGTAAATTAACTTGTACTCTAAAGTTTCCACGCAAGTAACGAAGGATTCTTTTAACTTTAACTACATCACTTTTGGTGTAATTTTCTAAACTTCTGGAAGCTACACCTACTGCATATGCTATGTCCGGTCTAGTACAGCACATGAGATACATGAGTGCCCCAACTACTTGTCTGTAGGGAAACTCAGTGTTACTTTCTGACTTATCTTCACTTTTATCGTCTTTTAACATTGGGGATGCTACTGGTCTGCAGTCAAGTCATTCCAAATTTCTCTAAAATTTTCTTTACATAACTAGTTTGACATATAGATATCGCACCATCTTCAGACTTATTTATTTTCTATACCAAGAAAGTAATCTGCACTCTTTGAAGTAATTTTAAATTCATTTCTTAACTCTTTTTAAATATCTCCACATCTTCTTGACTAGTCCCAGCTATTAAACCATCATCAACATATAAACCCAATAGTAGTTTACTGTCATTTTTCTTACGAATAAAACAAGCAGGGGTCAGCTTCACTTCTTTTAAATCCAAGTTGTAGAATATAATCAGTAAACCGAATGTTCCAACACCTGGGAGCTTGTTTCAACCCGTATAAGCTTTTTTTAACAAACACACTCTCCCAGACCCGTCATCAAAACCTTCAGGTTGTTGCATAAATATTGTTTCATCTAAATTCCCATACAGAAACGCTGTCGAAACATCAATTTGAGACAAATACATATTTTCATTAGCAGCAACACTCAACAATGTTCTGATGGTACTAGATCTTGCTACAGGACTGAATGTTTCGTTATAGTCGATTCCTTTTCTTTGTGAAAAACCTTTTATTACTAGTCTTGCCTTGTATTTGTCTATAGAACCGTCTGCATGAGTTTTTATTTTAAACACCCACTTACATGGAATTGCTTTTCTGCCCTCTGGTAGATCTTTTAAAATCCAAGTACCATTTTCCTTTAGAGATTTTATTTCACTTAACATAGCTTTACGCCATTCTTTAGCATCATCACTATAATTGCTTCAGAATATTACTGGTTCAAAATAAATCACTCATTTCTGTTTCGGCTGACAAAATATAATCATTAAATCTGACTGGACACTTTAATTTTGATCTGTCTCTCAAAAACATTCTTGAATTTTTCCCTCTTTCTAATCTATGCTCATAATGATCTGCACTAAGTTTATCACTTTTCCTTTTTCTTCTTAATGTACTATCATCTTCTTCACCATCAAAATCACTTTCAGAAGCTGATAAATCATCGCCATTGTTTTCTTTATAGTCATTGTTTTCTTATTTGTAACATCTTCATCATTATTAGTTTTATATCATCATTTTCTCATTAATATACTCACTATTTTCATTATTATTACCAATAGCCTCTTCTCGTTCTTTTTATTGTATTATCTTATTTCTTAGAGAGTTATTTTTATTTTCTTTTGTTATTTCTAATCTTGTTTGCTGAATTGCTTCTTCTCTGAAAACAACATTACGTGATCTTATTAGTTTATTAGTATCCCTACACCAAATACGATAGCCATTACTATCATATCCGATTAATATTCCCTTTGTAGCCTTGGCATCCATTTTCTTTCTTTGCTGAGAGGGTATAAGAGGATAGCAAGTAGAGCCAATTATTCTTAAATGTTTCAAATACGGTTTTTCCCCGATCCAAAGTTCATACGGGGACTTATTGCTTACACTTGATTTCCCTGTTCTATTTAAAATATACACAGCCGTATTTATCATTTCTGCCCATAATTCCTGTGGCATATTACCGTGGGCATACATAATAGATCTAGCCATTTCTACTACTGTGCGATTATCTCGCTCACTACATCCATTTTGTTGAGGAGTATAGGGCATAGTAAATTTTTGCCTAACACCTGAATCTTCTGATATTTTCTTTACTTTAGCATTATTATATTCTCCCCCAACATCACTCAATAATAAACACAGTGACCGAGAGCCTGTGCTTCTTTCAGCATGGCATATAACTTCTCATGAACTTCAGATTTTTGTTTCATAAAATTTACATATCGATATCATGTATAGTCATCTTTAAATAATAAAAAATATTTATAACCTGAATTTGACATTTTACTAAATGGTACATAAACATCTGAATGAATTAACTCACCGGGAGCCATAGCTCGTTGTCTAGTTCCAAAACTTCGTCTGTGTGATTTTCCATAGATGTATCCTTCACATAGTTCACTATCTAGACCTAGATCGATATTTAATTCTCTCTGAACAACTTCTTTTACGTGCCTCTTATCTTGGTGGCCTAATCTTTCATGATATATTTGAAGTAAATTTTCTTTAGAAATATTATTGACATTAGACTCTTTTAGAATTATATTCTTTACAGATAGTTTATATAACCCACCAAATTTACTTCTTGAACCTGATATTACAATTCTTCCATTGACTTTCAAAGAACATATTTCAGGCTTTGATAAAAACACACTATCTGGGTATTTGTCTTAAATAGATAAAATTGAGAATAAATATTTCTTTATTTTTGGTACATACCAAACATCTGTAATATTAACTACACATTCTCGCCCGTTAATCTTGCTGTTTACTTTAATAAGTCCTTTTCCTAAAGCTGACACTGACTCGCCATTAGCTGTAATTACTGCACGTTTCTCTTTGAAGCTTTCATAAACATGAAAAAGATCTCGTCTGAATGTAACACTATTAGTCGCACCATTGTCAACATACCATGCGTTTTCATTAATCTCACTTGCCACAGAATTAATATTAGCTTCTTCAACATATAATGTTACTTCATCCTTTTCAGCCTCTACTGCAGAAGTTTCTTTTCCATCACTTGTAGTCTTAGAGGGTCTTCCATCTGCTTTCCATTTATAACACTGTCTAATAAAATGGCCCCGTTTCTTACAGTAATGGCACACAGGCTTGTTAAAATCATAGTTATTTTCTCTGAATCTTTGACCTTTTGACATTAAAATTTCTTCAGATGATCCCTCATCATTTCTCATTAGAAGCGCTCTTTCATGAGCACATAGCTGATCAGTCAAATTTTCAATAGTTCTTTCTGCCTTCGACATCAAAAGCCAACTAGACTTGAACGAAAAATATTCCTCAGGCAATGTTCCTAAAATCTTACAGATGAGTAAAACCACCGGAAGGTCATAACTTTTTATTTCATCTTTACAAATTTCATCCTTTAAATTTTTCCAAATGTTTTTCAATTTTGATAAATGACACGACATATCATCGGACAAATTTTTTCTTGTAATTAAAGAATCTAAACATAAATTATAAATTTTATCTTCAGAAACACCATCAAAAAGTCTATGCAGTTCAATCCACACTTCTCTTGATGTCGAATATCGCATTATCTTTTCTAAGGTATCTTCTGTCATGTTAGAGGTTAATACCATCAGTGCATTACTGTCAGCCTTTAAATAAATTTGAGGGCTTCATCATATTTCAATTTTAGCAGCATGATCAGCATTGTTATCTAAATTTGTCGGTTTTAATTAACTTCCCTTCAATAACGTCTAATGTACCTGGAATACCTTTTAAATAAATCAAAATCTTGTACTTCCAGGTTTTCCAATTAGATTTTCCTTGAAGTAGACTGACTTGCATAATCTTAAGTGTATTATCCATTTTTGAAAGTTTCAAATTTTAACACAATACTATATAATTTTGGGCACCGAAAAATAATAACTTTTAATTATTAACTAAACGAACTGAGCCCATAACCTATTGAATATTCTCTATAAATTAAATAATATTAATAAGCCCAACTGATAGACAACTTGAACTAACTTTAATTTTAAAAAAAGTTTACAAGTCAATTTTTATTTAGACATATGTCACAAAGTATGACATATACTATATTATATATTAGGTTGAGCAATGATTATCTTCAACATAGTAATACACACGACTAAAATCAGTTGACACCGAAGCAGGGGGGGTTAACTTAAATGAAGAAAAGTTTGGACTCGATTATCGCAGCTACTAAAAATAGCGCTGCGGCGGACCGGTGCGGACAACTCATGAACTAACCCCAATAGCTTTCCAAAAATGACTGGTTATATTTTTATATTAAAATTTATAAATACCATGGCAATTCTTGGTATGACAGCTACATTTATTATTATTATACAATTTTCTTTATATAAGTTTTCTGTATGTATTTTTCACAAAAACGGTTCGCCACTGCATGTTCTGTATTTTAAAAATTCAGAAACTGAAAGTAAATAGAAACCTTTTTTAAACTTCCAGAGAACCTTACTGATGGCAGATAAGTAAATTTATTTAATTAATTTATTAATTTAGTCGATTTTATCAGGTAATTACATTAAATTACATGTTCGCATCTTGCCGATGTAATTAAAATACAGGCTGCATTCAATGCCAAAATTTATCTTTTACCACGTGTAAACTTTAGCTACTATTTCATTATTACCTGATTGAATCAATTAAAATAATAAATTACTTGAATGAAAAACTTAAAAATAATCAGAAGCGTTCTGTGTAAGATTAAAGTGGAAGTATAACTATACAAAGTATAAAAATTTCAAACTGACTGTGGGCAAAAAGCGGGAATTCAAGACACTCCCACTCAATTGAAAGGTAGGTCCCCCGCCGCACTAGTGTCGACCGGAATCCAAATTTTTCCATCATTGAGTCGACAGTCTTACTGTTTAAGTATCTATAGTCTCTGCACCGAAGACAAATAATACCAGGAAGAATGAGGTTATTCCTAAATGTTAAAACACACCCACCATTTCAAATCGGACTAACCTCATTGGTCCTCAACACTATTTTCCCACGCTGTTAACTGATTTTAGCCAGGAGTTAAACTATAATACATTTGAAATTTTGCAGAGCCGCGAAGCGGCAAAGAGGCCGAAGGCCGTTTATTTTGCATATAAAAAAAACATTTCCCTACACTCTCATGGCAAAAATCCATTAGAGGCAAAAAAAAAGAAAAACTAATAATATAAATACATTTAAAAAAATGTACATTGTACATTTTTTTTCTTTTGTGTTTAATCTTTACTACATTACTTAAATAATAACTTAAATAGTCTTACTGTCTATTATTTATAAGTGCAAATAATAAGAAGCAATGTATAAATATTGATAAATATATAGATATGCAAACCATAACCTACATCATTTACATTTGTAAAATAAATTTTCGAAGTATACATTTCATACCATATATTACCTATTTCTTATTTCTATTATTTTATCAGCTTCATTTAAATACGTCTCTACAGACAGGTGTATATATTTGAATATCATTTCCCGAAATATCGATATAGAGATATTTCAAAACATGTTGTATTCTTTGACAAGGACCTATGACTGTATTTAATATGTAGTGAAATGATAACATTTATAAAAAGCTTCAATTTCGATTGGTATTATCAGTGAACCAATATTGAAACCAATATATTATAACCAATATACTATATATTATATACTAATATGGTCCACCATCAGGTGGACCAATATTAAATCCTAAAAAATACCGGAAAAATATGGTTATAGACTTTCGGAAATGGTCCCTATCCGTAGTAGAGTGACGAGTGACTCTTAAGAGTTCAAATTTACCATTATTAATATGGTAACTTTTTTTGAGAGTCACCCGTGGTGTAGTGGTTAAGGAACGCGGCCAATACACAGAATGAATGGACTTTAGTTATTGGTTCACGGTCCTCTGGGATTTTCATAAAAGGAATAAAAATTCTGTGTACCACGTCCTTCAGAAGGGACTTCTGACTATATATATATATTATATATAAATATATATATATATATATATATATATATATATTTTTTTTTTATTTATTTTTTATTTATTATTTTTATTTATTATTTATTTATTTAAATACTAAACTAAGCTTCCCTTCGCCATTATTTCATCATACCAAACGTGTTAGGTCTTATAGCACTTCTTAAATCATCTAAGATAAAAATGTTTAAAGTGGTCTTTTAACAAATTTATTGGAGGTTTATTTTTAATTTTCCTCATTTATAACTTTGTAATAAGGAAAAAGTATTGTGATGCACTTAAAATCTGAATCCGGGATGTCACCTGAATTATCGGTTTCAGGTGTTTTTAGACCTTCTGAGTGGTTTTTTACAAAGTTGTCTGTCTTTATGTGTGTGGCTGTTATCATCGTAACTATAACAGAGAGTTAGAAACGTAGAGTTGAAACTTCGTACGAAAATCGATCTTTAGTTGTGCCTTCTAGAAGTTGACTGGAGCAAAATTTTTTTTTTTTTTTTTGAGGCAGCACTCCCAAAATTTATAAGGGGCAGCCAACAAAAAAAATTGTTTTACTGGCTCAAAATCCCTTTCAGGTCAATAAAAGTTGTTTAGAGCAATAATTTTTTTCGGTGGCATCCCCCATAAATGTATAAGGGGACCAAAAAAAATAAGAATAAAATACAACAACACATGTTAAAATAAAATCAACGTCTGGAGATAAAATCTTGTATGCACCTTGGGAGTAAAAGGCTATTTTCCCCCTCGCAATTTTCAACCTCGGCTTCACCTAGAGAGTTAATAGTAATAACTCCCTCGGCTTTGCCTCGGAAATTAAACACATAAATTCCTCGGCTTCGCCTCGGGAGTTAAATACTTTGGTTACCTCGGCTTACGCCTCAGGAACCAGTTTGCTTAGGGAAATAATAGCATTCTTGACTCCCTTGGTGCATAAATAACTATTATATCGTTTTTTTTAAATTGTGTATTACTTTAAATAATAATTAAGTATACTAAGTTGCTTGTTACAGCACCGACTGAGGTCAGGGCCTGGATTGGTGACTGCTTGCAATAAAATAATGTATTTATAATGTGATGACGAGCAAAGTGAGTCCAAAGTAATGAAGAATAGTCCCAAGGTACTACGTATATTTTTTAACATATCCTCCTAAATTTTATAAAGATAAACTCAATTTTAAGCATTTCGAATTATTATTTATTTTTGATTCTTGGTATTTACGAAGTGGCCCAAAAAAGTAACTCTAAGAGTTTTTAGAGAATAGAGAAAATGTGAGTCAAAGTCATGAAAGCAGAAAATCAAGGCATCAAATATTGACCCAGTCGCACTCCATTGTGCTCCATCATAGGTTGTTCTCCAGTCAGCACTCTCCTGTCTTTTATCTCTCCACCCACCTCTCTCTCCAGTGTCTCATTCTATTACACAAATGCCTGGTATTGTGTTAAATTTCTCAGTCGTCTATTTAACCTCAAAACCTCATGTTTCCTCCCTAAAAACTCTACGTCGTCAATATTTATTTCTGTTACAGTATTTTTGTCCTTTTAAACAGAGAGCACAAAAATTGTATCGGGTTTAAGATAAAAAGAAAACCAGTTACTTTTTTTGCCTATGGCCGCGGCCATTTTGTTTTACCCTAGTAAATGTAAACAAACTATTTACTGTACTCAAAATTTTTGTTATTATTGTATTTATTTGAAAAGTTTAGTTTAAAATGTTATTACTTTGTGGAAGAAATACATTTTGCCACATCCAATAGTGGTTTAAGTCCGATTCTTTAAATACTAGGTTTGTTTAAATTACTTAAAACAAGCGGCTAATTAAACTTTTTTTTCTGTGTACTACTTAACTTAGTACATTTTTGCAAATGATATTTGTTTTTCCCCTTCAAATATTAATTGTAATTAGTAATTTAACCTAATTTTTTTGAATGTGATAAAAGCAATCGTAATTTTAAGGCAATACACTGTCGTCTGCATTTTCTTCAAATCTTAATAAAAACATGTGATTTACCTTTACTATAGTTTCTCTTTTTCTTTAACTAAATTATTATAACAATTATTTCACAGAATTTAATACAAAACCATTAAATTATCACGTACATATTACAAAGTACAAAAACACGATACAATGTAAAACTCACCTAATGTTATCAGGGTTGCCAATAAAATTAAATAAAAAAACCTAAATCCGAAAAGACGCATGCGCAGTTATTCTAATTTTAGCTATTTTTCCATAGAGATATATTATACTAGAGGGAGCATAGCCTATCTTAATACATTGAGAGGTCTGAAGCATTTTTAGTGGGGCTCTCAGGGGCTCTGTGTAACCTCATTGAAACCTCCTCCAAGAGGGAGTTGAGGTTATAATTAATCAATTGTTTTGGGCTTCCCACAGATTGTTTGTGCTGTGATTTGTATTTTAAACATTCTACTATATAATTTACTGTTTTTTGTTCTGTTTATTAGATGATAATGATAATCGAATGTGGTCAGGTTACTTTTTCGAAGTATCCTGACCACCATATATCCCTTTAAGAGATATATGGTAATATATCTCTATGTATTTTCCATTTTTGAGCCAGCTATCATGCAGCTATCAGCTGATCGGGCAGGTCTGAATTTTTTTACATGTGTCAGTATAGGAGTTTCCCTACTTGGTTTATATATTACTTTATTACTTAACTAAACTGCGTGAAACCTTTTCGTACAGGCTACGCTTATTTTTCAAGGCCTCGTCACACTTAATAATACTTGAAGGATTGTTTTTTTAAAAAAAAACGGGTACAGTGTACCTTAGTACTTTTCCTCCAAACTTTGGAATTCATTATTATTAAAAGTTTAAGATGATATTACTTAGGACTAGTTTCGCTTGTCCTCAGAGTGTAATAATTATTCAAAGCCTAAGTTGGTATTACTACGGCCTCGATGTGCTCCATCTCAGAACTAAAGGATTAACCAAAGTCTGGGTGGTGAAAACTTCGAACTCGCTTTGCTCGTCCTCAGAACGTCATGATTATCCGAGGCCAAAGTCAGTGTTACTTTGGTCTCATTGCGCTCGACCTCAGAATAAAATGGTTACTTGAAGCTTAGGTCGTTATGATTTCGGACTCGTTTCACTCGTCATCTGAATGTCATGATTATCCGAAGCTTAAGATGGTATTACTTCGGTCTCGCGAAATTTAGTGGCAAACTTGCCTTTTGATAGTTTCTTACAAGAGCGACCTTTTTACCTTTTTTCTTACAACAAGCACCAAAAGTAACTAAAATCAAAACAAACACCGAACAACAAGCACAGAAGAAAGTTGAGGAACAAACTCGACTTATCCATGGTATATGACATGTTTCTATAAACATGGAAAGGTAAGTTTGCTCCTATTTCTCTATCTCATACAATGTCCACGTGGTCGGAAAAGTTCCCTGATTCGTCATCCTCTTTATTCAAGATCCTTGGTTTTTCTCAATCCCCTCTTTCTCTTTTCGTTTACCTACTAAAATCCGTTATACCTATCGTCCCAAAAAGGAAGCTCCAAGTTAATTACTCTAAGTTTGAACACCGCCTCCCATCTAATCTACTCTACAAGGAAAAGTGGCTACGTGAGCCGATTACCCTCCCCCCTCCATCCTTACCTTCAGACCTCTAAACCTTTTAAACAAACTTTCTATCTTAGGAAGTTCTTTTCAAACTCCATCTTTCTAAAAATGATTTTTTTCGTTTTTTCAATACCAACTTAATTAAGTGTAAAAGAGTTCAGTCTCCACATTCTTTTATAATGTCATATTATTATAATAAAATAAGAGCTATTTTAAAGGGTTTTATTATGCTTAATTCAACCTTAAATTCAAAATGATGAGGCATAAGCCATAAAAATGATAAGAGTATAATTATGTAAGACTATTATTAGTTATAACTATTAAGTTTTAAATTACTCAATATACTTTTCCATTCTTATAAAAACTTTATTATACAAAAAAACTTTTTATTTAATTATACATTAGGTGCTTGTAATCTTTATTTCTCTTTAAGGATGAGAATAAGGATATATATATATATATATATATATATATATATATATATATATATATATATATATATAATATATATATATATTATATATATATATATATATATATATATATATATATATATATATATATAATATATATATATATACATCTATTTTAAATTCCTATCTATTTTCATCTATTTTTTATTTTTTAGCTTGCTATAATCATTAATACTACTCTCGTTAAAAGTGGACCCCTCTACTTTAAATTAAGCTTGTTCGTTAAAACGTAATAATATCTCATCACCGGGCCTAGACGGTATACATTATTCTATTTTTTTTTTTATTTATTTATTTCCATATTTACATTAAAATTATTAAGCAACATAAACAAATTAATACATTAAACATGACGGTTAAATATATATAGAACTTAAGATTAAATATTTATGAACCATTGACACCGTCAATCAAAAAACTGGTGACCATTCTGCTGCTGTGATAAATTACAGGAATCTTTCCACTTTTAAGGCAGAGAGCCCTATGATGAAAAATCTTTCTAAGTCCTGCAAATATCGATTGCTATCCATTTTTAACAATATGTACAAAGAAAAAATAAGTTTACCCGATTCATGGTTTAAAGATAAGGTTATCCCACTATTAAAGCCTAGCAAGGTTCCAGGTAACACTGATTTTTACCGGGCTATCACATTAACTTCATGCGTCAAAAAGACTTACGAACTTTTGGGTAGAAAAATAATAAATTTTTTCTTAAGTCTCAACATGGATTCATTCCAGGGAGAATAGACTAAAAATCACTTAACTACAAGCCATACTTATATCTGATGTGTATAAGTCATTTGCTCGTGGCAAAATAGTTCTTGCTCTGTTTGTGGATATTACCGGTGCTTACGACAATGTTGACGTCACTACGTTATATATTAAACTAGTTTCACTAGGGATGCCACTTCAGTTAGCTCGGCATATTATAAATCTTGTAAGTGATAGAGATATATTTCTTTCATTGAATGGTGAATACATTGGGCCCAGAAAATCCTCGTTTGGACTTTCTCAGGGAGAATTCTTTCCACCTTGCTTTACGACCTCCTGGTGTCAGATTTAGATTCGATCTATGGTTGTGACGTCAAATATTGCAGTATGCCGACGACATTTGTATCTACGCTATAGCGAACACACTAGCTGAAGCTTGGCCATCTAACACCAGGCAGCAATAGCTTTAGAATCGTGGGTCCAAGAGAAAGGGTTCGTAGAGCTAATTTCGGAGAGCAAGTCAGTAGTTTTGTCCGTTTACAAGAAAAAATAGAATAAATGTAGGGGAAAGGGTTTTTCTAGGATCTGCTTCATATCTAGTTGTTGAAAATATAAATTGTTTTAGGTTTACATTTAAGTAGAAAACTTACATGGTCTTTTCATATCAATTATATTAGAGATAAGGCAGAGAAATATATAAATATTTAAACAATGGGGAGCCGACCCAAATACTGATTTGCTTTTCTATCGGGCTAGTGTCAGATCTGTGCTTGATTTTGGTTGCATTTTTTATGGCCAGAGTAGTAACAATCTGATAGAACCTCTTCAAAAGATTCAGAACCGATGCTTGCGCCTCTGTCTCGGTCTCTTACCCTCTCCGTTTTTGTTTTGTACCAGTTTTGTTTTCTGAAGCTAAAGAGCCACCATTGTTTGTGAGAAGAAGTATCTTAGCGCAAAGATTTATCCTATCTAGTCATACCTATCAGAATTTAGTATTTAGCTCGATTTCAGGCTTAGCAGTCCAAGTTCTTTCTTTTCCATATTGGCAGCGCGAGGAAACCCCCCCCCCTCCCCCCACTAGTTGAAAGTTTCATTGATACTTGTTCGTATAAAAGCGAAACCTATACTTATACATCTACTCTTATCTACAATTATAGATTATAATTCTGTGATTAATCACGTACCAACAAAGCAATTAGAGGATTGCTTTTGTAAATCATCTAAAAGTTAACAATGAACCTAAACAAGTAATTAAGAAGATTATTTTAGTTGTAGTTTCTAATAATTTTAAGTCAACAGATGGCTGTATGGTGTACCACAAACCAATGCCACTTAAATAAAAAAAGGTTAATTTTTGTACCAAGTTACATTCAGGTCCAAGAAAGCATTAGAAATTGTTATCCTCCATAGAACGTCCAGGAACAAACTCTAGTACACACACACACAGATTTCATGACCTCAACCTTATCAGATTATTTCCTTTTGGAAAATCACTAAAGGGTAAAAACTGATCAGCTTTGTAGTACTTTTAATAAAAGACTGATCAGCTTTGTAGTACGTTTAATAAAACACTGATCAGCTTTGTAGTACGTTTAATAAAACACTGATCAGCTTTGTAGTACTTTTAATAAAACACTGATCAGCTTTGTAGTACGTTTAATAAAACACTGATCAGCTTTTGTACTTTTAATGAAACACTGATCAGTGTTTTATTAAAAATGCTGATTAGCAGTAAAACCATTTTTAATAAATCTTTTTATTTGTCAAAATTTACAATATTTTTACATACAGGGTGTTTCATATAAAGTGTCCACCAAAGAAGGAGGTGATAGTACTCCTCAAAGGGGACAACAAATGTCCTGTAATATAAACCCCGATCTCCAACCGTTTTCACACAAGGTCAAATTTAATGTTTTTAAAAAATGTTTGACCTCACATCATGCAATTGTTAATAGCGTTTAAACTGTTCAAGGTAGAAAGGGGAGATTGGTCTCGTTGGAAAGCTAAGTCAATATCCAATAGGACAAACTATCAACTATTTCAAATATTTTGGAACTAATGTCCAAAACATTGCATGTAACATGATTTTTGCAAAAATTGAATTTTATGGAATTTTTATGGTAGGGAATTAGAGGAAGTAAGAAATGAGCAAAAGTTTAGCCAAGAACTGAAAAACAATTTTTTCATGCAAAATTTTGGGCAGTAGTTCCAAATATTTGACATAGTTAATAGTTCGCCCGATAGGAAATTTACTTAGCTTTCCAACGAGACCAATTCCCCTTTCTACCTTGAACAGTTTAAACGCTATTAACAATTGCATGATGTGAGGTCAAACATTTTTTAAAACATTAAATTTGACCTTGTGTGAAAACGGTTGGAGATTGGGGTTTATATTACAGGACATTTGTTGTCCCCTTTGAGGAGTACTATCACCTCCTTCTTTGGTGGACACTTTATAAGAAACACCCTGTATAAAAATAAACACATTAACATATTTACAAAAAAAAGTTATAAATGCAATAAAAAATATCTAACATATTTTAGATATTATATATGAGCTATTTTATTTTATTATATTTTATATTGCTGATAGATCAGTATTTTAGAACCACCCAGAAGTAGCCACCAGCCACATCGCTGCACAGCCGCTTTTATAATGAAAATGAGGCTTAGAGATGGTGAGTTGGATGAGGTAGTGTCCAGGGTAAAATCATTTGAGTTGAAACTTGAGAAAATAAAATAAATTAAGGTGAAGGGAAAATAAAAACAATTATTTTAATAACAATTATTGACATTTATTTATCACATTATAGAGCTATATAAATAAGCAAAATTTGTCAACTCAATATCATAACAATAAACCATAACAAATAACATCAAGTTAACAGTCATCACATTAAACCAATTAGTACCAACACTATCAACAGACAGCAGCACTGGTCTCAGAACAGTCCTGTCATCTCTTGAGTCATCACATTAAACCAATTAGTACCAACATTTCTCAACAGATAGCAGCACTGGTCTAAATTTAAAATAAGTTTTAACTATCATCTATCACATATATTCTTTCATTATGTGTGTTGCATAAATACATATTTTTTCAATCAATTAGTACCAACACTCCTCAACAGACAGCAGCACTGGTCTGAATTTAAAATAAGTTTTAATTACTTTTTATCACATATATTCCTAAATTATCTTTGTTGTATTAAGGGGTTTAACGAGGCATCACTGAAAATTCCCACAGTTCTAGGGTAGTTTTAAATTTTGTCAGTTAGCAGGGGTCATTGAGGAGTAGAGAATCTATGCTACCTGATGGAATTAATCCATTAGATATCAGGTTTAAGTATTATGAGCCAGACCCATTATCACTGGGCTATGCTACCAAAGTCCTTTGTATAAGTCTCTTTAACTAATTCAAAAGACAAATGAAACTAATTTAGATAATTTTGTTAGATTAAAAATTAAAATCCATGCAACTCGTTTGTACAAATACCAAATTTTATTTTACAACAAGTCATTACATTGCTTGTGAAGGGAACTAGAGGCTGACAAATATAGCACGACACAATAAGGAGTACACTAGTGGAGGGGGGATAGTGAGGTTTCATAACAAAAACACCTCATATCATCTGTTTTAATTTAATTTTCTTTTAAAAACATGCCAAAGTTTAACGTGTGAAATAAAAACAAATTAAATGTGATTTTAACATTTTGAAATCTGTTTTCTTGTGTTAGTTTTGAACTCTCTTCGCTCTTCTGATAGTTCTGTTGTTGTTATTTGGTGAGTCATAGTTCAGTTTTTATTAATTAGAAACATATATTAAATTTTGCAAACGTAAAACAATAAATAAAGTACAGTCTTAGCATGTTGATAATTTGCTTAGAACCAGGGATATTTGTATTTGTATATTCACTTGTTTCAGTGAATTGTATCCCCTTCCCTAGCAGAATCCTCTTAACCTCTGAGTACAATAATTTTTCATCAAATTGAAGAGCAAATTTCTTATTATTAGGATTAAAAAAATGATATCTTCAATACCTTTCCATGGATATATTACATGTGATAACATTGTATTTAATACACCCTGACTGTATATGATTCGTGAATATTTGGCTCTGACGATCTTTCACAAAGGAGTTTTAGTTTTCCCCCCGAGGTTATAGCAAAATATACCGGGTGGAACATTAAAGCTGTACCAACATTAAACCTTAAACAATATGATTAAACATCATCTTAAGCCTTTGAAAAAATTGTTTCTTTCTTCTGAAATATTAACGTGTGGTTTAAAAATACCAACAAAATTATAATTAATTTGAGCTACTCTTCAAAAATAGACTGGTAACTACAAAAATTAAATAGAAGCATACCATAATACTGTCTGTTTTGGTAACTGACATTCTACAACATTTCACAGCAATATCACTATATTAAGATAGTTTTTCAACAAGCTACTGTTAGACTTAACACTAAAAAACTTATTCTTTGTTACCAAATAAAATGTAACTCCATTATTTATAAAGGATTAATAAATTGTTATAAAGTAAGTGATTCGGCATTACAGCTATGGTGATGTTATCAAGAATTTATGAAAATATAATAAGCAAACAATCATATATCTAATAGTTAGAACTAAATTTAATTAATCCTTCATAAATAAAGACAAAATTCAATAAAATCCAGGTTTGAATCTATTTTCACTAGACTTCCGACAGTATTATAATAGACTCACTTCAGACCATAATAAGTAATAGAAGTAAGTCCTAAGATTTGTTCCATTGTCATTACTCTGATTAGGTTTTCTATTTAAACAAAATATAATACATATTTTAAGACTTTGTCAAATTCGATCGAATAAAACAATTTTTAATCCACAGTACTGATCATGAAAATTGTCTGTGATTTATTTATTTTTGAAATCTCACCAGCTAGTAAGTAAAATTTAAGGACAAAAAATTATTCTTTCCATAGTAAAAGGTCAAATTAGAGAGACATTATAACTATGTCAGGTAAAATAAGTTTAAAATATCCCTCTCTGTATGTTAAGCTGCTTAAATATCCCTCGCCTGCATGCTTATAGCTACCCCCAGCTCAAACATCCCCTTGACTGCATGCTTACAGCTTACCCCCAGCTCAAACATCCCTTGACTGCATGAGCAAAACATCCCCTTGACTGCCTTACAGCTTACCCCCAGCTCAAACATCCCTTGACTGCATGCTTATTGCTAACCCACTGAAAAGTTTTAACACTATCTTAAAAATAAATTAACAATTTATTCGTATACATTATCTCTAATACACAACAGTAATAAAATATAAACATGATCTTAAACAGTACTTGAGAAAGAGACTCATTCTTAAGTTATTAACATAAGAATAAGTTATTATAATGGATTTGTATTAGTACTGACTTCTACTGAACCTATAATGTATTTTTATTGAACCTAAATTGTATTTGTATTGAAAATATATTGTATTAGTATTGAATCTTTAATGTATTCATGCAGAACTTATTGATTTTTATTTGTATTGGCTTGTACTAAAACTTAAATTAACTGACTTCAAAACACTTGCAGAATACTTTGGGTTAGCAACAGGAACACTCCTTAGTGTTTTGGAAGCTAAGATACTAATTATCAATGGACATAATTTATTAATAAAATGTTCTGAGCCCTGAGCAGTCTTTGTAGTTCAGCTGTGTAGCTGAACAGATCATGTCATCGTCAAAAGGTGATTATTTGACATTTTAATTAAAATTCAATACAAGTTTAAAAACATCCCCTGTTTTTTGTTACAAAGCCATTTGATCCCGTATCTTAATGATTTTTCTGCAGCATATGGATAGACAAAAGATCTAACCAACTTAGAATCCATCCTTATATCACACAAAGTGCTTTTTTGCACTTGTTTATAACTGTTGTAGTTTAAATAAATAATTTATTTACTATTAGTCAGCATAATGAGTGAACCAGAGAGTGAAATACATCATTAGTAATAATCCTATTAACTTTGATTTCACGAAATAAAAACCATACAAAATTGATGAGTATTTATTGAATAAGAGCAGCGAGATCAGCTGGTGTGGTGACTGGTAGAGAGCAGGTGTGGCCGCGACACACGTAGGCTGCTTGCCTCTCACCTATCTGCAATAAAAACCAAGTCAGCCAACAAAATAAAAAAATTAACTATAAAATATGTTTTTAACAATTTATTATAAGAGAATACAAGTAAAGCAATAACAAGCTCCACCTTCTGCTTATGATTTGGATAATGTATTGGAAAAGGAATCTGTTTCTAAGAACCATAAAAATAAGTTGGCAACAGGAGTTAGAATGTTTTTGTTCATCATCCCAACTCGACTACCTACATTTAATAAAGGTCAGAGTTTAGAAATCTAATATAACTTAACAAACAAAACATTTTTCTCCACAATCACAACACCAATGTTAGGACAACATCAGTGACTCTAAGCAAACAAGCAAAATATAAGTCAAATTTCAAAACTAACTTTGAATCTAAATTTTATATTTTGCCTATCATTGCATATTTTGAGTATTGTTGTAACCAAGTTTTTAAGCCAAGACTCCAAAAGGTTTAATAAACAGGTCCTAGCACAGAGTTCAAAATTTCTTAGAAAAAGAGCAAGTGTGGTTAACTTTGCTTAAAAGACCTCTATTTGATAATAATAATAATATAATCTATTAGTTAAATTAGCCATAAGAATATTGATAGAGAGCAATACAAAACCTGAGCGAGTTCATTTGCTTAAGTGTTTATGTGATTACGATTACCTGTATTTACACAAAAAGTAATTTAAATATAAAACCTGATTAATAAGAACTAATAGACCAAGAGCCCAGGGGTGCTTTGTTAATAAAAAGTGTAATGGCTGGAACCGGTCTCCAATTTTTCGTAAATACCTTCCTGAACAAGGATCTGCAATTCTGCCGACTCGTATCGGATGGGTGTCCCAGGCAGAACCTTTTGATCCCTAAAGTGCGTTCTGCCTGGGACACCCATCCGATACGAGTCGGCAGAATTGTAGATCCTAGTTCAGGAAGGTATTTACGAAAAATTAAACCCGATTCCAGCCATTACACTGTTTGTTAACTTGGGTGGTAAATTTGACCTGTAAAGTGCGTTCTGCCTGGACGCCCATCCGATACAAGTCGGCAGAATTGCAGATCCTTGGTTCAGGAAGGTATTTACGAAAAATTAAACCCGTTTCCAGCCATTACACTTTATATTAACTTGGGTGGTAAATTTGACCTGTAAAGTGCGTTCTGCCTGGGACACCCATCCGATATGAGTCGGCAGAATTGCAGATCCTTGTTCAGGAAGATATTTACGAAAAATTGAGACCGGTTCCAGCCATTACACTTTTTATTAACAAAACACCCCTGGGCTCTTGGTCTATAATAGCAACTGACTCCATATTGAAATATTCTATCATTTATTGGCTATTAATACTATACTGAGTGCCAGATCATATAATTTTCTCAGAAAGATATAACACATCAATATTCATCAGAAAGGAATCAAATTACCTTCTTCATTTTAGTGATGGAATGATGTTTGGAACATATAAAGCTATTTGGATCTCCATCAGTGACCATGAGAACCAAGCCTGGGATGAACCTCTCCCTTACCACATCCAGTAGTGCTATCGTCTCAGCATTCCGTAAGTCTCCAGTGATGACAACCTAAACAGTAATTGATTTAGCAACCCACATGGTACAGGTTCACCCAGTACAATGTGGCTTTTCGTGCAGCACAAAATGTTATTAAGAAAAACAATGTGCTAAGCAGACCCCCTCCCCCTAACTGCCATCATCCTATCATCTCTGTAAGCCTCCTACCCTGATGAAATCTCACTAATAAGGAAATATCAACCGATGAGGTAAGAAACACCTTCTGTATATTAAAGGCAAAACAGCTGCTTTCAAGAAGAAATAAAGCAATATTGGAATTATTTTAAGGAGTTCTTATAGAGAACTTTATTTGAAAAAAATATCTAATGAAGTGGCCCACACAGCACTCCTAAAGTCCGGTTCAATATTTGATGTAAAGGCCAATGCTTGATGTGAGGAATGTAAAGACACCAGATCTTTATAACTTGATCTATGCTTGGGATTATAATTATAGAAGTAATAGTAGTAGGCAGTTATCTTTTATGTTATAATTTCTTAGTGTAACAACCTGATGTATTGAAATTAAGGTCTGGATATAGTCTCCAATAAAATCCCTATTAATCATGGGAGGAGCATTACCTGTACAGGGGAGTGATGATATACTATAAGGGCTGAGGCCATCTCAGGCAGAGCCAAGGGAAATCTTGAGAGTCTGTTAGAGAAGGAAGCGAAGATGTTGGAAGCCTTGTTGTGCATGTCTTGATCGTCCGCTATGGCCCCCAGTCTAAGTAGATTGCCGGCAGCAACAGAGTTACCACAAGGCTCAGCTCCGTCCTGGTCTGCCAAACAAATTACATTATTTTACTTGAAAACAATAAGCCTATATAAAATTGACATTAAAACCAAGTCCTGTATAAAATTCCTATCTGAACTTAGTCCCAAACAAAATGCTAATCTGAAATAGTCATTTGGATCAAGTCTTTAACAAAATGGTTGAAATTGAGATTTGAACTCAATCCCTAAAACAATGCTAACAATCTAAAAATTGGTTAAACAAGGTTTATAAACATTGGGGACTCCTACTACTAAAGAATCAAAACAATTGTTTACGTGTCAAAGTGTTTTGGTCTATAAAAGATTTAGAGAAATATCTATTAGATGTTTAGTTGTTAGGGATAATCAATTCAAACAAAACTACTTTACAGCTAGTGTTTATGAAACTCACTGAAACCTTTTTTTGGCATCTCAACCCCACCTAGTGAGTTCTTTCAATCTAGCAAGCAAAGTGTGCCCTTTATTACTATGTATAGTAACATGAGCTATCTAGCAGCTTAGCAAACCCCTTAAATGATATATAGGGACTGAACGAGCTTTAGTTCTACAACAGTTTTTAATAATGCTTTATTTTATTATAATTTCATGTTTACATCTTCAGAAAACTAAATAAAGTTTAAGTCATAACAATAATAAAAAAGTAATTGTTTCTTTTATTATTTTGTTGTATCTTTTATTATAGCTGTTGTAGAACTAAAGCTGGTTCAATCTCTATATATCATTTAAATATGGAGTTCTACAAAATTACAATAGCTATTAAAAAGAAAAACTTAGCAAAGCCCTTTTAATTGATGTAAATAAACACAATCTAGCAAGTGATCCTTTTTTAGCCTCATTTAAGTACTTCTTAAATAAACTAAGGAACTTAGCAAGCCAAGAGAGCCTCTATTTCTAAATTTGTCATTTAAATATTAAGAAATCAGTACTTTTTATTATTAAGCCTGTTTTTATTTTTTGATTATTTCTACCATAAAAAATAAGTTGTTGGTGAAATGCATTACAAGTCATTTTAAGTTGGAACTAATTTGTCCGGGTGGAATCCAGAAAAGACTCAAGAAAATAGCTTTAAAGTAAATCTTAATACTCCTCTATGAATAGTTTTCATTATGAATAAAAACAAATGACCAGAAACAGATAATATAAGTGGGATAAAATAGAGTTAGAAGAAGGTCATATAACAGAAGGAAACTCAGGAGATCATTTTTAAATATTTAATATTTCAAGTATTAAGGAATTAGTCAAAGCAAATAAACAAATAGTGTTATAATTTATTAGAAGTAGATAAGGCCAAATTAAAAATATGTAATTACAGATAATGTTATCACTTTTTATAGAAATAATAACATAAATAATGTTATCATTTATTTACTCGTTTTATTACTCTTTATCATTTTATTCCGATTGGCCGATCAATTACTTAAACAAGTCATTCCACATTAGTGAGGGGTGCCTTCCGTGAGGAAGGGGTATGGAGGGGAGGATCCCGGATATATAAGTCGGAGACAGAGAGCAGAAAGAGAGTTTAAGAGTACTATTTACTAGTTACTATTTAAGAGAGTAGTTTAAGAGTCTACTATTCAGTGAGTTAGTTCACTTTGATTGATATTCCTGGTCAGTCCAGGAATATCTTTTGTTGCCAGAGTCCGAGAGCCTAAGTCCCTTTTGGTCCAAGCTCTAAACAGGAAAGGCTAAAGCTTAAAGCTTGGTACCCAAAGCTCTGCAGTTAAAGCTCACTTTGCTTGCTAAATTAAATAAAGCAATAATCTAACTTGTGTAAAATTGCAATTTATCTTCTTAAGAGAGAATCATCATTTTTTGTAGAATTCCATAATTACTATAAGGAAAAGATCAACTTTAATTCTACAATGTTTTTTTAAACAGGAAAAGGATTATCCAAATGGATTGAAATATATTGTTCCTGTTTAAAAAACTTAGTAGAATTAAAGTGTTTTTTTCCTAGTAGTAATTTAAATTATAACTATGTAAAAATCTATACTTTTCAATACTGTGGTGCCATGTTGATACTTTTCTAATTTGAGCATAAAAATATGTTTCTCTCATCAAGAGCTTTTCAATGACATATTAATCGACTTATTCCATTTAAATTATTTAACATCCACCTAAGAACTTAAACTAAAACATTTACTTGCTCTATAAACTTAGTTTGACATTAGATAGTAATACTATGAAACTTGCCTACTATGCCCATTTTCATTCTCGTATGCTCTATGGTATAAATGAATGGGGAGCATCCCCCGTAGCTGATAACAATTTTTTTACTACAGAAAAAAGCAATTCGAATTATTAATCACGCTAAATATGATTCTGAATGCAAACAATATTTTATTAATAATCAGATTTTAACTTTTTTCTCAGCATATATTTTGCCATTGCTTTTGTTTATGAAAAATAAGTACGATGAGGGGGAGTTCAATAATAATAAAAATCATGGCTATGCTACTAGATTTGCTGCCAATATTAACATGCCCCCCTGTAGACTTCATAAATCAGACCAGTCTCCCATTAATAATGGAATAAGATGCTTTAATAAATAAAGCATCTTACCTGAATCTATAATTGAACTACCTCTCAAAACTTTTACGAAAACGTTTAAATGTATGCTCCTTCAGAAATTATATTATTCGATAAATCAATGTTTATTAGATGATTTGGTGTTTCCTCCTCTTAATAATTGTGATTGTTTATTTTACGTGAGTTTATGTAATTATGTTTTTAATTTACTATTGTACTCGTTTTTTAATTGTTATTGTATATCTATGTTGCATTTTTGACAATTGAGATGCTTTCCTTGGAAAGTATCCTCATGTATTTAAATTAAATAAATAAAAACTATACAGGTCTGACACCTAATTATTATTATGTTCCTGCAAAATTTTAAGAATAAGAACCTTTTATTTCCACAAATTTGGTCGAAATTGGTTAATTTTATACTAACCAATTTAATGAGTTCATTACATTATGTTATTTAGTACTTTTTTAAGCAAATTTTCATCAGAAAACTGTGCTTATAAGATTGTCTAGATAACAAAAGTGGAGGGGGGGGTAAGGAGGATTGAACCATCAAGGGGTTGAAGCACCCTGTTATTTAAAATAAACCAGCCTTTCAAAAAATAATGATGTATAAATAAATAAGGAGTACCATCTTTTAGTCTAAAGAGAAGATTACTGTCAGATGTAGAGGTAGCAAAGTATCCGGCCAGTCCATGGTCCCAGAACAGATCATCCTGAGTATGCTGCAACTCCACGGACCACTCCAGCCAGGACTGATCCATGGTGCACTCGTACAAGTCTAGTAAACCACGTATCAGGAACGCATAGTCATCCAAGAAACCTTCTATGGGCTTCTCGCTGTAAGTTCAAAAATCAGGCCCCATATGACTCACAATTAATTCATTTACGGAAAACTGGGAAATTTTGGGAAAACCCTTTTAAATAAAAATAATGGGAACAGGTTACATTAGAACCTTTTCACCTTATCGGTTTGGCTAAGCTCATCTTCCATTTCACATTGCTCCCATCATTTTCCCGTGTTTCATGAATTCTTTGCTGAGTCATCAATGATGGTTCATGACATTATAAAACAAAATTGTTTTAACAAGTTTCAACTCTTCAGTATAAATAGACAGGGGACTATAAAACAGACAACTTTGTAAAAACCACTCAGCAGGTCTTAAACATCTAAAATGGATGATTCCGGTGACATCCTGGTTTTGGGTTTCTGTGCAAACCCAATACTTTTCCTATACATGAGGAAAATCAAAAAATAGTAAAGATAACTTGAAGTATTTGAATCTAACGAGATCTCAAACTGACACTAGTTTAGTTTTTGAGATATTTCAGTTTATAAGTAAGTAAGATTTGTTTATTTAAAAAAAATACAAATATACATATCAAACAGTTTAGTCTTAATGTAGAGATTTGGATGAATTTTCTAAGATAAATCATGGCACTTGTGTGCTTGCAAAGAGGTGGTCTTTGGCCTAGATTCAAATTTTTTGTCCAGTATTCTGACATTGCAACACCTGGTACATATTGTACATATGAAACTATCAGCAAAGAGCAAAAACAAGTGAAACAATAAAAATAATATACAAACAAATAATATAAAAACAAATATTTGATAACTTACATTTGAACGACAGACTTATTGTGAGTGTAGCAACTCCTCAATAATCTTTTATTTTTAGTATAAAGATATTTTTTAACAAATTGAGCAGCCTTGATGGCTCGATCTTTGAATGCCTCGTCTTTGAGAGCAAACGCAGCCCTCGCAAACCCTGAGATCATGAGACCTGCACACACCAACACAAATGATATTTCACTCATGGTCTCACCTCCAATATACAGGGTGGTCAAATAGTCTCCCCTCCCCCTCTCAATTTTTGAATTGTAAAAGATAAATTTGTGAAACTTGGAGGATCTCTATGTAAAATTAAAATAATTTGGCCCAGCTCCTAAATAACACCCGATGACACCTAACTTTGAAATTTCAAATTAGACCCTACATTTTGATTCTATGACCAATATAATTACTTTTTTGTTCATTGACTTTTTAACACCAATAATTAGTCCTCTAGAGAGGACTAAAAATGGGCTCCAAAAAAATCTTAAAATATAAAATTGATTATTGGCATTGTGTATTCTTTGGGCAATTTTTTTTATCATTAATAGTTTGCCCCCATAGGAGAGGTACACATATAAAATGGGGTCCACAAGATACATCTCAAGGAGCAATACTGGTTTGTTATTTGTGGAAAACTTATGATGGTTCAATTTTTTTTTTTTTTTTTAATTTAAGGGGTCTGGGCCCCCTCAGATAACATATTGTATGCAACAAAGTAAGAAAGGAAACAATACTGACACCTATACAACTCTTTCCCTTTCTTGATAAGACATTTCTGTAGCTGAACCTCCTTTCGAATTAGGAAAAATGTAACTAGTCAGTGAGTCATTGAACTAGTCATTGAAATTTCCTTGACAGATTACACAAATAACAAGTAGCCTATTACTACGCTTGCCAAACTTTTTTTACTATTGGATTGCTTTTGGGTAAACAAACAAAGGATATGTTACCATTCCAAGCAGTAACTATCTTATCATCGAGGTGAGGCCTCGGACGATGCTGCCTGACATCATACAGGATCCGTCTGCACTCAGCCAGAGCTTCCTTTAACTCCACCGCACTCAGACCAAACTTCTTACAGACATCTTCATCTTTAACCAGGATTATCAGCACGTTCTTATTCTTTAATTCATCGTGAGGATCCTGTAAATTTGAAATAACACAATACAAAGTTTTAGGATAAGAATCTATTTGTAGAGTCAAAGTCAGTGGAGAGACTATTATACCTTGATTCTATTAATACTTCATAATCAAACTGGCTCTCAAAGTGAGCAAGGGCAAGCGGCAAGGGAATAAAATTATTATTATCTAATGTTCTGTTACGATTTAAGTTTAAGTTAAATCGTAATTTGCCTGTTTGTTTTGTTAATGTCGTGGTTTTGTCAACTTGCCCCTCTGACCCAGGTGGGCACCGTGGTCTTTTGTTCGAAAGCCTCGCGGCGTCAATGTTTTGATCAGAGGGCAAGCGATAAGGATTAGCTCGCCACTGAACCATGCGTGGACAGTCAGTCGGCCTAGAGCATCTTTCTATTCCTCTAGTCTCGCCCTTTTTTTTATTCTCTGTTTCAACCAGGTCGGATTATCTTTTACTTTGATTTTGTATTTTAGTTATGTTAGTATGTTATGTTCGTAAGTCACTTTTGAAGTCATACTAATATCTGTTCCGTTTGCCGGGATTGCTAATGTGTTACAAAGTCGTCGTATACGTAAGCTATAGTCTTTGTGCAGTGTGTCTTTCTCAAATTGGTCAAAAGAACCATGGTTTATTAATCACGAGCCCAAGCCAAGGGAGTCGTAAAGTTTGTATTCTTGAGGCAAAGCCAATGAAAAAATAAATAAATCGAATTTGGTCCTGAGGCAAAACCGAGGAATTTTTTTTAATAAATTTGCTTTGTTTCTTTCAATGGAATTATTTAATTAATTGCTGTCATAATTTCATACATTGGATGTTATTTTCTTTTAATTTCTTATCATATTTCTTCTTAATTTATTTAAAATGAGTAAAACAAAAGTAAAATAAGTACTTTCATTTTTTATTTATAAAAATAAAGTACAATAATTTTAATTAGTAGTTAAATTAAATTATAATTGTCAGCCATAGATGTGTGAGATACCTGTTCAGGGTTGACATTGCCTCCTGGTTTGACGTCATAGTAGTAGCAAAAGACATCAGAGAGTTTGCCCTTGCTGTTGCCTGGCAGTGGTATGTTAAGGTGTTGGAGTATTTCATCCTGAGTCCAGACACAGAAAGCTCCCTCCTTCTTTTCATTGTTATCACTCGTAGGATACGAGTCTGCATCTTCAGCACTGTAGAAGCCCCCCTCCTGAAACCAAACAACTTAAATTCAAAAATCAGGTACAGGGTATGTCAGAACTTTAGCTCACCATATCGGATGTGCTGCACTCATCCTGACCACTTGGAACTCACTTGACTTGTCTTCAGATAATAAAAATTACCTATTTAACACTGCAGTACATCTTAAGACACACTTCGTTTGTCCTCAGACAGTAAAAACATTTTATTTATTACCCGAGGTCACCCATCCAGGCACTGACCTCACTCAATGATACTTACATTGGTGTTCCAGCAAATCCAACATTAAAAACTATGTTTTTAGTTGTTTGGACTCTACTGGTCATAATCATTCATATAAAAAAAAGAAAAATCATATAAAAAAAGAAAAAGAAGAAGATTCATTATATTCTCCAAAGGAAAAGTCAAAGAGTGTCCAAGACAAGCAAAAGAACTGATAAATGGAAAAATGGTACTGTTAGGCATAAAAATAAAGGCTGGAAAAACTAAGCAAAGGTAAAAAAATAACAAGTAATTAATATGATGATGAGGTGATACCATAGAGATACCATACTAGAGGGGGCATAGCCTAACTTAATAGATTGAGAGGCCCTGAAACATCTTTTTGGGGCTCTCAGGGGATCTGTGTAACCACATTGAAACCTCCTTGAAGAGTAAGTTAAGGTTATAATAAATTAATAGATTTCTGCTTCCCGCACATTGCTTAAGTTTGGATTTGTATTTCATAAACATTCTCCTTCCTATATAAGTTATTAAAATTTTGTTCTGATTATTTGATTGTATTTATAAGTGAAGGTGGTCAGGTTACATTTTTTTATGTTTTCAAAGTTTAACCTATAGGGCTTCTCTGGTGATATATCTCTATGGGTGATACCCTTTGACTACTTTTCATTATCACCCCATAGAGTGATAATGAAACTTACTCATTTTTTTCTTACTTCTTTACTTTATAAATTCTTAATGAAATTCTTAATGAAATAAATTTCTTTATTTTTAATGATTACACTTTAAAAATAACTAGAGTTTGTACCCTGTGGCAAATACGTTTTGTACATTTGGATCGAAGGGTAAATACATAATAACTTAGTTTTTTAGTTGAGATGTTTGGACCCTGCAGGTCATCATCATTCGATGATGACCTGCAGGGTCCAAACATCTCAACTAAAAAACAAAGTTATTATGTATATACCCTTCGATCCAAATGTACAAAACATATTTGCCACAGGGTACAAACTCTAGTTATTTTTATAGTGTAATCATACTACAAATGAAACTGTTTTAGGAGACTCACCGGGTGACTCAGGTCTCTAGTGACATAAGTGAGGATGTCCCTGACTATACTGGAATATTTCTCATCCCGAGTCAGTATGAAAGCATTGGTGTAGCATACAGCTAGCTGACCCTGATCATACAGCATCTTCTCAAAATGAGGAACGTGCCATTTCTCATCAGTTGAATACCTTGCAAAACCCTATACATGTACAATTTTGTTACAGGATGAGCTTAGATCCAGACAAATGTGATAAAATACAATCATAAAGTCTCTCCACTGTTAGTTATTGTTTTGCTTATTTGCATTCAAATACACCACTTTTCCCAACCAACAGGTTGTTGATTTGCTAACAAACAATTGGATAACAAAAATATCAGTGGCTAACAAACAAGTTATCCTCTTTTTGTAAACTCAATCTTAAACTTTTAAAGTTATTGCCAATTAAAATTTAAAAACTAAAGTCATAACTTTAAAACAAATACTAACACCGGAATAAAATTTTGTAGATCTATTTGCCCCTAAAGAGGTACATTAATGTCTCATTTCAACTCCATTAGTCAATTTCTTGTTTGGTGACTCTGCAAAATGGGTTAACAATGTCCAAAATTATTATTTTCAGGGTAACACAACTAGTACCTAAATTTTTGTACCAAGTTGCAACTCTGTAATGAAAAAGAACACAGAAGTCAAATTTAAAAGAAATCGTAGTTTCCTTTATAATATAATCTTCAATCATGCATACGATACAAATTATATCAAATACTAAAAGATACACAAGGAATTAAATTCAAAAGAAAATATTAGTTTAGAAGTCTCCAAATTTTACTACAGGAAATAGATAACATACAGATTTCTCAAAAGGAAGAATTGATGAACAAAATTTTTTTTTTTTTCAAAAGCATGTAGTATCTACATGGAAAATGCTGATAATATACAGCCAAATGCTTAAAATACAAAATAAAAAATTCACTTACAAGAGAGATGTGATCGTTGATACCTCCGAGGGCCATTTTATCAAGTGTGTGAAGGGCCATTCGTTTAGCTGACTCTGACAAGGTCTTCTCGGTAGCGGAGACATTGAACAAGAAGTTGAGGTTAGTCGGTTGGGGGAATTTGGGCGCAGGGGAGAATCCACCCCACCTGGACTGGAAGCCTTGTTCCAGCTGTTTGTAGCACAACTCCCACACTTCCTAGTCAACATCAAACCAACAAATATAACAGCTTTGCCATTAAAACATTGAACAAGATGACTTATATACACAGGTAGAGTAAATATCACAATGCTGTAAAACTCTTAAAGTTGTAAATTATTTAAATGTACACAAGCGGCCAAGGCAGATTAAAGCTCCAAATAATTGTATTATTAAAGATTACAATATGAAAAAAACAATAAAATAAAAATAGACAAAAAAAGTTAAAAAAATAAATTAGGTTTTCATTAATAGCCATCTTGATCTGTGAATGTATGTATGTCCCTTAGGATGTAAAATACATGTATCTCCTGACAGTATATAATGCAAAGTTTTTAAAGAAATAAAGAAACAATTTTTTCTTTCTTGAGAGTAACAAGTGTTTTCTTTAAATGGGTTGAGTCCACAAATCTAATAAGAGGGGGTTTTCAATAAAACAATATCAAAAACAAAACTGGAAATTTCAACAGTAACAGTAACATGGATATTTATGAGAATTTCCTTGATAACAACATCAAGGTAAACATTAAATAAAAGGTACACTTTTAACATGATTACGCATGGTCATGTTCTATGGTAAAAGACTAAACTGATCTATGCCAATAGTACAGCATGGGAAAATAGTGTTAAGGAACCAATAAGGTTGGCCTGATTTGAAATTGAGGGCGTGGTTTAACATCCAGAACTAACCTCATTGGCTCCCTCACATTATTTTCCCTTGGCTGTCAACTTCTTTTAGCCATGTGTTGTACTATACTACATCAAAACCAATTCCAAGAATCATTTTAAGGATACAACTGATGTCATACATAGCACTTAGGCGGTTTTAAATAGCAACACCAGATGACAAAATATTGCTCATATCATTACAGTTGCACCGGCATCATGTTGATACTATATTGTGATAAACCATGGTTACCTTGCCTGGTGTTTCACCGGACAGCAAGGCTCCAGCCACACCCACATCAAATGAAGCCGTGTTCCGGAGTAACTCGGTTATCTTGACACTTGTTGATATCACCTTGGACCTCTGATCCATCCACTAAACAAACACACCAACCTATTACCATTCAACCTTAGTCAACATATTAGTTTTTTAAATAAAGGTTTACAGAGCATTATTCGGGTTTGACCTGGTCATAATTCTAAGCATCTTATTATTTAACAAGTAATGTTTCTGTGTTAGTGAGGTCCCACAAGAGAATGTCATAAGTTAATCTGCTCTGCACCATTGATTTATACACAGTAATTAAAACTTGCTCAGGTAAAACATCTCATCTCACACATTTGCCAGTTACTAAGAATCTTTATTTTTCATGTAGTCAGACCCAAAAATTTCAAAGGACTCGGTGGAACAAAGAGATGCATGACACTACTAAGCAGTCTCAAGCATTCCTAAGAGATCTAGTTGTGTTTGCAAGTTCGACATTGGATGTTTCAATGTTTATAGCAAGAAACTAATTGACAGCTACCTATCTATACCAGGTTATAAGGGAGTTGAAGGCAATGAACAATTAGACGTCATTGTTAAAAGACTACTCTTGTGGGCTCTGAACCTATAGTAGCCATATTTTTAACTATATAGCCAAGGCACTGATTAGAGTATAGTCAAAGATTGGCTCCTAACCCATCACTTGCACCACTGGGGCAAATCCTTAGGCATGAGGCACAGCAAACTCTCAGTCCCAAGCTGACAGGATCTCCTCAGTCTAAGCAGAAAGGATCTCAGAACAGTAACTAGACTATTAACTAGTCAATGCCACATTAGCAAACGCAATCATACCATTTTTCATATTAAAGACAACCCAGTGTGTAGGCTTTGTGAATCACATACATATGTGATTCACAGATAAATTTGAGGCTCAAGCTTTCAAAGATTCTCCTATTTTGATAGCAGCACTCTGACCAAGCTCTGACTCCACCAATGAATCACAGTTTATGAAGATGCTAAGGGATTATTCTGACCTACACTAGTTGAGTGGGGCAATGGGTGCAAATGGGGTCTATCCTTGACTCCAACCCCACTATATAACAATAATAATACCTACACCAAGATTAGCCAGATTATCAAAATCCTACAACATCATGACCTGAACATATTAATTATACTCGGTAAAAAAGGGGCTTACTTCGCTTGCTAGATTACAAATGTAGAAAAAAATAAAAGATGGCTCTCAAAAGCAACCTTTTGAGAGCTCTTGAAAAAAGGTTTTTATTTTTTTTTTGTGTTATGTTAAAAGATATGTTTGAAAGTAAGCATCATGCTATTGTCACAATGTACTATAATAATAATTACATTATTTGCAAATGAACACTCCATAATTATTGAGTTGGGCACAAACCTAATCCGAATTTTTCCCGACTAAGCACTTAATTTGTATAGAGATGGTAATTGTACAACAGGAATAAAAATGCCTTGAATAAATATTTAGTAACGTAAAAAAGTAATTACCTGTTTGGCAATATTAAGAAGTACAGTTTTAAAGCTGGGTCTACCAAAGCTGTCTGATGGAGGGAAGTATGTTCCACCAGCAACTGGCTTCAGATCTGGAGTTATAAACACGCTCATAGGCCACCCACCGCTACCAGAGCTTACCTGAGACAACACCATCAACCAGAGCAAGGATTTAATTAAAATCAGCAAAACTAAAACTAACACTTTTAACTTAGTTCAAGGGGGGAATGTCCCCCTAGCTGGGGAGGGACCTAAATACTAGGTAGGAGGTGTCTGGTAAGTCTCTCACTTAATACCTTTGTATTAAGTGTAAGAGTTGTATATTGTGTAACAGTTCCTTACACAATATAATAACCATTTATTGCCATAAAAAGTTATGATCAGTTATTTAAAAAAATATGCAAACCAGCTACGCTGATGTTCCTATATAAGGAAGTTATTATTACATTATTTTTCAATTTTTTCCTGATTCATTTATTCATAATACATGAAAAGTTTTTAAATTTTAAACTATTTATCTTTTTTAATTTATTATTAATTTTGTAAATGGAAAAATTAAAGATAAATGAATAAAAAAAAAAAATATTTGTTTTTTTTAGAAAGGGCTGCATGAAATTAATATTATTATCATCTTATTTATTTCTTACTTTTATTTACTAAAATTATGTTCTATTAATTTATCTTGTTTTATGTATTTATTTCTAGTTTCTTCATTTATATTATTTTAAGGAGTAAACCAGACTAGGTAAAAAACTACGGCCATCCTTTTCAATTCTCTTTTTGGTTTGCTACCCTAAGCTAAGTCACATCTCTGCACACAGTCCTGAACTCTTCATCCCATGTTTTTCTTGGTTTATCTCTTTTTCTTTTTGGGTTTTTATTAGTTTTAGCATTAGTTTAATTTTTATCAAATGACTTGTGTACATTTTTAAAAAATTGATTTTTGTACCAAGTTTCAGTTTTTAAGAATGTGGGTACATCATTGTTTTAAATAAAATGAACTCACTTGTACAAAAGTCATGTAGGTCCTGTCGACGTCTGGCCTCTCCTCTCTGTCTACTTTAATATTAACAAAATACTCGTTCATTATGGAAGCAGTAGACGGGTCCTCGAATGACTCCCGCTCCATAACATGGCACCAATGACAAGTCGAGTAACCAACAGATAAAAATATCAACTTATCTTCAGATCTCGCTTTAGCAAACGCTTCTTCGCCCCAAGGATACCTATATATTTATGCAATTTTTATATAAAAAATAATAATCACTATTTGCCATACAAAGAGAGAGTGGTAAAGTTGGATATCAATGGCAGGAAAATAAAAGGGTTATCAAAATCATAGGATTAGCATGGGAGCCAATAGAAATTCTTCTTTTATTTTTTGTTGTTAGTTAATTTGTGATGAATGAGTTAAAAATTAATAGAACGACCATCGGTGCTAAAAAAAAATGCTAACGTTTCACTTTGATTATTCCAGGCTTTTAAATAGAGAATCAGGCTCTTATCACTACGGACTTGGATTTCTCCGATTTTACTCAGAACTAATAAAACCTTAACAAATAATTTAAACAAACATTTTACAAAAAAGAGACAAATTTAGAGAGTAATTAATTATTTTAGTGAGTAAATAAAATTGATTAACAATTATTAAATAAAATTGTTTATGGTTCTCTGTTTATTGTTTGTGTTGTGTTTTGTATTTAATGTTGATTTAATTATAATAATACTCGCAGGTGTTCAGGTTACTTCTATGCTGTTTCAAATTCAACCAGCTTTAATATCAAAAGCCTCTCTAGTAGTAATACTTCTATGGCCAAAAACATTTGTTTATAAATACGACGAGAAAAAGTAAAGGTATGTTTTAATAAAAAAATAAAATACCAATCAACAGGGTTTGAAGCATGTTGGAGCAAATACGGTGATTTTTCTTTGGCAAGACGGTTATTAGAAGAAGTATCTTCAACGGAAGTGGATGCCATATTTCTGCTAACTACCAGGCTAATTATAGGACTGAAACAGTACAAGCGACAGTTTTTAATGAAAGCAATCAATTTAACCGTAAATCAATTTTGATTTCATTTGTTTACTTCATGCAACATGATTCAACAATTTATAGGGTTACTTGTAGATCAGTGGTTCTCAACCACTGATTTGCTGGCTAGTACCGGTCCACACAAAATTCAAATTAAATTAATATAAACAATTTATGGTATGTAAAATATAAAAACAAATTGAGATTTTTTAATTAAAATAAGGCTTCAATATCATTGCATTACTAGGAAAAACTTTTGGTCAGGCAGTTATTTGAGTGTTTTTGTTGTTGAAAACATGCAATTTCTTGTTACTCCTTCTTCGAACAAATATTTAGGATTTTTAATAAAAGCTCATACCAAAAGTCAGTATTCTGTCAGCTTTCATACAGAGCAGTTATTGGGCATATTTATAAATATTTCACTGCTTGTATGATTTATTTTTGCAATGTAGTTTTCTCTTAAAATGGTTCAGAGTATTATTTGCATTCAGTAGCCAACTGAATGCAAATAATAAGGAGGCTAAAGCTCTTCCTCAAATGCTATTGAATGTGGTTCACAGATCTCGATCTTAGAGAATAGGCGACCACCATCTAATGATGATAATGATAGCCATCTAAACGATAAAGGTCATTTCTCTCATTTTATAAAATATATTACATAAAATTCATAAACCTAATTCCAGTTTTGTTTTTCAACCTATCAGTGATTTTCATCCAAGTTACCAATCCACATTTATATGGATTGCTCCTCAACCTCAATAAAGGTTGAGGACAACTATCACAGATGACACGGCACATAGACTAGCAGAATAGTGAAATCCAATAACATTATCACCTATCTAACATGCCAAATCACTTGATCCAAGTTCATTTATAATTACTTATTCATTTATTTAATTCATTAATAGCACAAGCCACTTTCCTTGATACAACATGTCATTTACAGTAAACTTTTTTTTAGTATACTTGGAATGTAAATTGACCTAAGGTTACCATATTGTTTTTTATTTTGTTTGTTCATTCATATTATTTACCTTTGACCTTGTGATGTTAAACAGTTCTATTTTTATCAACGTAAAAATTCTTTTTGATTCCCAAAACTATGATCACATTTTTAACTAAGGATTGCACAAAGTTCGGTTCACACCATACTTAACCTGTGAATGTATCTAGCATCACTAGATTTCATTTAATGAGGAGAAAAAGTGAGTTTCGAATCATGATATCGAAATTGGAAGATGGTAGACAGCTGAGCATGTGTACAAAATTTAAAGTCTCTACGACAAATAGTGATTGAGCAATTTGGGAATACAACAAAGGTACGGGTAACACAGCTTTAAGTATAAATCTTAAAAAGAAATAAACGATGACCATGATACTTTAATGTTATGACTGATGTAGTCTACACTGAAAAGTGTAGACTACTAAGTGTCTTTATCTCGTTATCAAAAGAAGAATTTTTTAGCCGAGCTAAAATATTCTTAATTCTAGTCTAGAAAAAGTCATTCTGGCAAATAATGAACAACAAAATCTTCTTCTATTGAAAGGAAGATGAATTAAAATGTTAATAAAAAAAAGCAGGATTAGTACCTTCTCAAATTATTAGTATGATTAATAAATGGCAAATATTTATAGCATGAAATGGATCTGAAATAAACATGATCTAATTTATTCCAGATAAAACTCGCACTTCTTGCTCCTAAGGTCAGCCTTCCGCAAAACATAACATTTAAATACTAATTTAACTTGAACTTATTAAATAGAATATAGGTCATTCAACATTGCACTAACATACTAAAAAAATTGAAAGGTATAGTTTTACAAAAATTTAAAAAAAAAAGTTCACGAAATAAAAATATAACCTGCGTAAAATGGAAAGGGAAGTAATAAATCAAGGTTATCTTCAGTTTTGTCTTCTATGAAATAAGTTGCAGATCAAAAATTGTCTTTCAAGGTTTTTCTAGTCTAAAAATAGAATCAATAAATTTCCATTTAATTTAATTTAGATTAATAGTCATACAAGCGTAGTCTATGGTAAGTACGTTGAATTATTTAGAAAAATATGCACTATAATTGTTTAGTAGATAAAATAAAATGATCATTCGAATACAAGTTCAAATATGAATGACTTAGCATTTTATTTGGCGCTAAGAAATTGAGAATTTTGATTATTCTGTTGGCTAAACTGTTAATTTTCACGTGTTTTTGTTTATTCATTATATTATAGATTTATTTTATCGTCAGTATGAGATAGGACGCTGTCGTATGACCTCGTACCACTTTGTCGCGGTTCAATTATCTTGATAATCTTCGAAAACCCATCTGAGTTTTTTATGTGTATAAGAATCGATTGAGTGTTAATAATTATTAGTTTTATTGTAATTATTTATTGAGAAGACTCAAATGAAAAACAAAAACATGTAAATAATTATGATTCATGTTATTATTGTTCCTATTATATAAATGTAATTTTTTAAAGTAAAATTAAATTTTTATTAATATATAGTCACATAAATAATTATTAAAATGCACGGAGAATCTAGTAGTGGTACTATTGTAGACAGTTTCATAGATTTTACCAGTGGATCATTGGGTGAGTTTACTTGAGATTATTTTTTAAATTTAGGCGCGCTTTTTGGTGAACGGGCTTCTGAGTGAAGCTGTATAAACATAGGGATTTCTCAAGGAATTTGCTCAGGGCCAATATTGTTTATTATTTATTTGAACGACCTACTCGAGTTAAAAAGAGCTTATTTTGATTTAACATCCTTTGTAGTTGGCCAGTCGGCACTGTAACGATTTTGTATGAAAATCTTGGAAGGATGTAGTAGAGGAGTCAATTTTGGAACCAATCTAGTCAAAGATTGTTTCGATGATAAAAGGCTCTCATTAAAAATCTTGAAAATTATATTATTAAAATTAGGGGTTCTACAATTTTTTGGCTAAAAATCTGTTTGAAGGCAGCACTCCCCTAAATTTATAAGGGGCAGACACAAAAAAATTAAAATAAAATTCCAAAAAAAGTATGAAAGTTAGAATGTAACAATAATCAAATTCGCCAAACGCCCAAAAGGGTTAGGCGGAAAAATGGAAATTCTGGCGCGGTGGTCCGTATGCTGGGCGAATTTCCTTTGGAAAGCGTGTTTCCGTGCTTAACAATCCATTTCTTGCTTAAGATTCCGGTATATGGTTTATAATTTGAGCAGTTACTCAATTATTAAGCAATACTCATAACTAATTTTTACTTTTCCTCATTTATACCGTAGGTATATAGGAAAAGTATTGTGTTTGCAAAAAAAAAATCGAAACCGGGACGTCACCGGAATCGACTTCCCACTTAAAATGTGTTGTTTACCAGCCGTATTTTAGGTTTTTCGGTAAATAATTACAGTTTTGTTGACTTTTTCGCGAATTCCTTTATGACGTCATAACCCGCAATAATTAACAAAAATTCGGATTGAGATTTAGCACGCATGTAGTTATATATAAGACTAACATATGTGCCATGTTTCATCTCATAATCAGCATTAGTTATTTTTTACTAGGTATAAAGGTACCCATAGGTACATACCTAATACATATGGCGGGAAATACATTTGGCAGTATATATTATATTTATTTATTTTGTTTTGACTTATAATTAGCAATATCTACCGTTTGTTTTCTCTACATTACTAATTAATAAATGCAGATACTATTAATTTATAGCATTGGATAACAAATACGGGTAGACTCCATTGCATTCTCCATCCATTATAAAGTGTCTATTCCCTCTTATCTAACTTTTTAACAAGACCCGTTCTTGTTTTAAATTAGCCCTCCCAAAAAATCATATTGGGTGTATCTACAAAAAACTAAAATTAAATTTTTCTTTATAAATATATTAGGTAAATAATAACTAAAAACTAAATAATATAGAAAATAAATAAATTCATACACAATGACACAGTAATATCAATTTTGTTATAGATTTTTGAATACATATCAATACACTTTCCCAATGAATAATTTATTCTTATTTTATTGTCGTATTTTTAATTTGGTTTAGTTTGCTACTAACGCTTACCACTAAAAACAATCTACTTACCTTGATTATACTTAAAGTTAAATAAAAGGTTAAACATGATTACTAAAAAGTAATACTTAATAGTAAATTAATTAAAGAGTAATACTTAATAGTAAGTTAATTAAAAAGTAATAGCAGTTAATTAGATTAACTTGCCAGACTTGCAGACCAGCGTGCCAAGATTTAAGTTCCTTTTAGTGAGTGAACCATCGCCAGCTTTCAGATTTCAGTTCCTTTTAGTGATCATCGCCTTTCAGATTTTCCTTTTAGTGTGTGACTTTCAATTTAAGTTCTTTTAGTGTATGAATCAAGCTTTCAGATTTAAGTTCCTTTTAGTGTATGAATCATCGCCTGCTTTCAGATTTAATTCCTTTTAGTGTGTGAACCATAGCTTGCTTTCAGATTTAAGTTCCTTTTAGTGTATGAATCATCGCCAGCTTTCAGATTTAGTTCCTTTTTAGGTATGAACAGTCAGATTTAAGTTCTTTTAGTGATGAACCATCGCCTGCTTCAGATTTAAGTTCTTTTAGTGTATGAATCATCGCCTGCTTCAATTTAAGTCTTAGTGTATGAATCATTTAAGTTCCTTTAGTTAGTGAACCATCGCCTGCTTTCAGATTTAAGTTCCTTTTAGTGTATGAATCATCGCTTGCTTTAGATTTAAGTTCCTTTTAGTGTATGAATCATCGCCTGCTCTAAGATTTAAGTTCCTTTTAGTTAGTGAACCGTCGCCTGCTTTCAGATTTAAGTTCCTTTTAGTGTATGAATCATCGCCTGCTTTCAGATTTAAGTTCCTTTTAGTGAGTGAACCATCGCCTGCTTTCAGATTTAAGTTCCTTTAGTGTGTGAACCATCGCCTGCTCTAAGATTGATTTCGCCACCCTGCAGATGAGGGCTAGCAATGGGCCTGCTTCTTTGATAGGAGAAAGGTTGACAAGGAAGGGAAGTTTTCCTAAGAAGATTCTAGGAAGGCTGTTTTATTTCAAAAACAAAAAAATAACTTCAATATGAATGAAACACGTGATATTGTTTATATCGTGTCGAATTGAAGCTATTTATTGATAAACAACACTCATTTGATAACGATTAAATTTAATTCATACCGCGTCAGATATACTACGCAAATCTTGCGACAATCTTGAACGATTAAATTGAATTCCTTTAATAAACACTTGAAATATTTTGTAATAAATATGTCAATTAGTGACTACATCAACTAATTTGATTTTCTGAGGAACAAGCAGCCGATTTTAACAAGAGCCAAGAAGGAGGGGGAGCTCTTGCTTCCTTCTTTATTTTCAAATTTTACTAGCGAATTTTCGAAAGCAAAATGAGCAAATGATGTTATAGTCATAGAAGGGAAAGTGGATTTATATATTTATGTGTGTACACGATCTTGTTTCTACTATAAGAGGTTTCTATGGCACATGCTACTACTATTAGATGGGTTTGGAGTCGAGGACGTTTCTATGGCACATGCTACTATTATTAGATAGGTTTGGAGTCGAGGACGTTTCTATGGCACACGCTACTATTATTAGATAGGTTTGGAGTCGAGGACGTTTCTATGGCACACGCTACTATTATTAGATAGGTTTGGAGTCGAGGACGTTTCTATGGCACACGCTACTATAAGATAGGTTGGAGTAGGACGTTTCTTCATTAGATAGGTTAGGAGTCGAGGACGTTTCTATGGCATGATATTCCTCATTTGCAGTGCGACCAGTGTACGTGTGTGTTATTTGTGTGTGTTATTTGTGTGTGTTACCACATTTGCAGTGTGTGTTATTTTGTACAGTTATAACTTTGGACGCTTTTTACTTTTCTTTATTCGGTATAAATGAAGAAAATGATTTATTATCCTTCATACCGTAGGAAAAGTGTTGTGCTTGTATTAAAAACCTGAAACTGGGATTTCCACTGAATTATCAGTTTCAGATTTTTAAAGACCTTCTGAGTAATTTTAGCAAGTTGTTTCAGTGGATGTATGTGTTTCGACGTAGCTCCTACTATGTTTATGTCAGAGAGATGCAACTTAGTATAAAAAGCAATCTTGAGATCTTGTTGTACAAATCATTTTTCTATAGCCAGTATATCTTTGGTTTTTGTTGGTTCATTGATGTTAAGCTGCATTGAGCCTGGATAATGGAGTGGACTGCGGGAAATAAAACTGATGTTTTTACTCTCTGAAAATAAGAAAAGCGAATCGATTACGAGAACACACTGCAATACAAATTAAGTGGTCCATAGTCCAGGATGAGTGTAGCGTACTCTTTATGGCGAGGAAAAACTCCGAGCTATCAAGTACCCGATTTAAATCAAGAACTTATAAGGCCTACTACGAATATATTGTTATTTAGATTGAATAAAGTCTCGTTGTATAATCTGCATTCTGCTTTGGCTCCGATCTTATCGCTTTAATATACGTAATCTAATTTCTCTCATCCCCTTATATGTATACTTGGAAATTCGCTATTATCAAGAAATTATTCTATTTTACCCAACAAAACCACCTGCGTTTAAAAAGAGGAGCCAAATCTTGGGTAAAAGTTGTGAGATCATTGAATAAGCCAAGTCGTAGGTTCCCAATAATAGTTGTAATTATATGAGGTCTTGGCGGTTTCATTTGTGACTTGGACATTACGCAGCTTAAGGTATTATGGTACTACAGGTCTAGTATAGAGTGTAGACTGTGGACATACATTATAAAAATACATTTAGCCTATTTAATAAGCGCACTGTGTAAATATACAAGACCTCGTATATTTACAAGAACTTTTAACTTGGCTATCCAATGATCTCTCAGCTTTTTACGCTAAACTTGGCACCTTTATTTACACGCATAAGTTTTTGTTAAGTTTTCATTCCTTTTTGTAAGCTTGAAACGTATGCCTCACAAAAATACGCCAAGAAATATTGACCAATTTCTTTAATTAATTAATCACTACACCATGTTTAGTTAAACATTTGATAGGTAGGTAAAATTGCGTAAAATATTGTGTTATGTTCTGTCAAAATTAAACTCTCAATATTCTTTCATTTAAAGTTGTATACTAGGTAGCGCTACTTGTCGAACTTTTTCTTGAGGTTAGCATTACCTTTTGACAGAGAAGGGAGGCATATTTGCAATAATATTTTGATGTGGAACATTTTAGGCAGAAGGAACTGCAAATGTTAGATTCTGATCATTTGCATTGATTTTTACATTAACATTTATCTGTATACCAAATTTTAAGTGTCTACGTTTGCTGGAAGTTCCTAAAAATTTTGATGAAGGAGTGAGTGTCGAAACTGCTCAACTTCATATCTCATTACCTTTAAATAGCAAAGAGATGAAATTCAGTAGAATTGGTCAGCTCAACAAGATCTTTTAGTTGCTATTAAAATTATATTTTTTGTTTTTAATAAAAAGATACGATGGTACGACAGTGACCTCTAGACTTGGCGGGGGTACGGCAGTGATTTACCAATACATCAGCTGGGTATAGGCGAGGAGTACGTATACATACTCCTTATACGTATTTGTCCGAAATAATTCACTATTTTGTGAATTACTCTCGTTTTCCTAGGAGATTTTCATTCTGAATGGATTTTTTTTCTATGGTATTAGATGAAAATGGAAAAAGGAAACATTTATATAGTTTGTCTTCTTTGTTTTTGATCTTTTCATTAATTGTCGGGACAACGACCGTTTTAAAGATACAGTTGAAATTCTGTTTTCCCATCAAAAGAAAAACTTATCTGGCCAGTGCTTTGCTGCTATAATGAACTAAAAAGTGTGAAATATGGGGCAATAACTTATTCTATAGTTGACTAAATTATATCCAAAAAGCAATATGTTTGATTGATTTGCCGCATAATAGTATATGCAGCATAATAGTATATGCAGCATAATAGTATATGCAGCATAAATTTCCCTTCAAAGCAACAATTATTAGTTTGTTTACGTTGTAAAAACATCTTCAACTTCATTTCATTTTCAACTTGAAATACTTGGTTAACGGTTTTAAATTAAGAATAAACCAATAGAAACTCATTTTTAGACTTAGCTTTATTCTTTATTTGTAAGAATTTTTTGATATTTTATACTCCGTCCAAGCTATTAACGAAAAACATAAAAAACTGGCCTCTTTTTGGTCCAGTACCATCGAAGCAGTGGATCAAAGTTAGTGGACGTTCCCGCAACAATATAGTAATATAATGCTTTAAAAACTTAATTTTTCTAATGAAAAATGTTTTTGAACTTCTTGCCACGGTAAAAATAATTGTAACAAAAGAAATAAATTTCAAAGGAGATTAGAAATGACAAGTATAATAAGATCAAACTTTATAAATTAATTTTAGTAAAACAAACTTGCAATTAACTCGCTGATTAAGAAAAAGACATTTTTCGACCTAATAACTAGTGCATTGTTAACAAGGTTATATGTAAATGAAGAGACAGATAAGGTAAAACTTCATGGTATAAATAGCTTCAGAAAATTATCCCGTTTTCCCGTGCCCAATGATAGTGTTACCTTTCTTTCATGCAAACTTTTGCCATTGTTCCATAGAAGTTTTTGCCTTTGACCAATGAAAGCTTTCACCTTCACTTATTCAAACTTTTACCTTTCTCTCAAAAGAACTTAGCCATTGCACAATAGGCAACATGAATTATTTATTATTTTTTACGCTATGATAGCATAAAACCTTTTTATTTTCCTCATTTATACCGCAGGTATATAGAAAAAGTATTGTGTTTGCAAAAAAATTCGAAACAGGGATGTCACCGGAATTATCCGTTTCAGGTGTTTTTTAAGGCTTCCTGAGTGGTTTTTGCAGAGTTGTCTATATGTGTGTGTGTGTCTATTATCATCGTAGCTCCTAGTGTATTTATGCTAGCGAGTTAAAACATTATACAAAAATCATTCTACCGCTATAGTTGTGCTATTGTGGAAATATTTTTTTATGACGTCATTAATTCGCAATATTTACTTACTTATTCGAAAAATCATAAAACTCGTATGTGTGTACGTTTTTTAAAAAAATGTAAAAAATCTGAAAACAGTCGAGTTAAGTTGAAATTTAGTACAAGTATATATATACCTTTACGAAATAAATAACTACACTAAGTTTGGTTTCAATACGACAAGTATATCCATGATTTTTGTTGGATCAGAGAGTTAAGCAGCATTGAGCGTGGTCAGTGCTGTATCGGTGACCGCTAAGAATGAAACGGGTGCATTTACTAGGAGGATATGCCCCAGTATAAATTTGGCTAATTGTATATCCTGTAGAAGGATGAAGCGAAGCGAATTCAACGTGATTTTTTATTCATTTTCTTTTACTTTTACCTTAGTTTGATGGTAACATATGCCTTTGTGCTAGAGACACTTTTGCTTTCTCCCAATAAAACTTTTACCTCTGTTTTATAAAAACGTTTGCCTTTGTCATATAAAAATATTAGCCTTTGCTCTGTACACACACACACACATTCATTCAGACAGATAACTTTGTGAAAACCACTTAAGGGACTTAAAAAACCTAAAACGGATAATTCAAGTGAAAACTCGGTTTCGGAATTTTTGTGGAAACACAATACTTTTCCTTTTTACTTAAGTAATAAATGAGGAAAATAAAAAATGTTTATTAATGATGTATTTTTAAAAGACACTATAGGGATATAGTGTCCATACATATAAAAAACACACTCCTTACTCCATATACTAAACTATATTTCGCCCCCTAGTCATCGGGGCTTATTCATGTAATAAAATTAAAGTTGTAAATTAAACTTAAAAATCAGAGAGTAATATTCTCCGTCGTCATTAAAGTCAAAAATAAAAGCCAATAAAAGAGTAGCTAAAAGAGGTAAGTAAATTGAAATAAAATAAAAGGAGACACATATTCAACTAAAAGATAGAAAACTCTATCAACTAGTATAGGGAACTCTGTTAAAGGTTGATTAACATTTTTATTATTTCGATTAGCAGTTAATAAGATAAAATGGAATGATTTGGCGAGAGGTGTTTGAGACCTACCTCAAAATAATTGACATTGACTCACATTGTGAATCAGTTATTTAATTATTTGTTTTATATAATTATACTGTTAATTGATAAGATAACATTACTTGTTTCCTTTATCACTGATAATTCTATCTTTAAATAAAAATTCGCAAAAAAGAATAAAATAGCAGTAAAACTGCATTTAAAATTCTTGATTAAAATTTCCTTGTAGAAAACAAACTGTAAATCATGAAACGAGACTTCCTTACTTATAGGCTTAAAAACTATAGTGATAAAGTAAGGGCACTTTTGAGGAAAATTAAATCTAAAGTTTAGTTTGTAATTATGACTAATATTCGCCTTCTCCTCAAGGCATACTCATGTCTGTAAGTATAAAATAAAATTTAGGTATTAATAAGGATTAATTAAAAAATTAAACAAAACTGAATCAAATTGAATTAACTTATGCTAAAATAAATAATTTCTTTTTGACTCAGCATTGGCTAACTTGATATATAATCTCTTAAGTTTCCGAATATTATTTTTCACTCTTCTTGAACTAGTACAAATTATCTTCTTAAGCTCTTCATCAAGATGGTACTCTAGCTTATTTTTCTCAAATTCTAGTTCGTTCATCCATCTACTACGTATTGGCCTGTCGTGCCGTGCCAAGTTATTATAGGAGTTGAATCCTCCTTATTGTTCCTTATTATATTCAATATTTGGAAACTTAAGAGATTATATATCAAGTTAGCCAACGCTGATTCAAAAAGAAATTATTTATTTTAGCTTAAGTTAATTCAATTTGATTCAGTTTTGTTTAATTTTTAATTAATCCTTATTAATACCTAAATTTTATTTTTATACTTACAGACATGAGTATGTCTTGAGGAGAAGGCGAAATATAGTCATAATTACAAACTAAACTTTAGATTTAATTTTCCTCAAAAGTGCCCTTACTTTATCATCGAATATAATGAGGAACAATAAGGAGGATTCAACTCTTAATATAAAACTATAGAAGCATGTGATATTGACGTTTAAACGAGCGTTTTACTAGAAAACTGCACATCTACAGTTTAATATGACACCTTTTTAATACGCCATGTAGATTAATCTCAAAATAAGATCAGTTATTCTTCCTTTAGGACCGAGCCAAGTTTTATTGAAAATACATGTACAATGTTTTCATTTCTTGAGAGCTGTATATATCTCGAGAGCTGTGCTTGTCACAAATATGGATGACAGCTCACTGTACTCAGAAATCTTCAAAACACAGACCAAGAGCCCAGGGGTGTTTTGTTAATAAAAAGTGTAATGGCTGGAACCGGTCTCAATTTTTCGTAAATACCTTCCTGAACAAGGATCTGCAATTCTGCCGACTCGTATCGGATGGGTGTCCCAGGCAGAACGCACTTAAGGGGTCAAAGGTTCTGCCTGGGGCACCCATCCGATACGAGCCGGCAGAATTGCAGATCCTTGTTCAGGAAGGTGTTTACGAAAAATTGAGACCGGTTCCAGCCATTACACTTTTTATTAACAAAACACCCCTGGGCTCTTGGTCTGTGTTTTGAAGATTTCTGAGTACAGTGAGCTGTCATCCATATTTGTGACAAGCACAGCTCTCGAGATATATACAGCTCTCAAGAAATGAAAACATTGTACATGTATTTTCAATAAAACTTGGCTCGGTCCTAAAGGAAGAATAACTGATCTTATTTTGAGATTAATCTACATGGCGTATTAAAAAGGTGTCATATTAAACTGTAGATGTGCAGTTTTCTAGTAAAACGCTCGTTTAAACGTCAATATCACATGCTTCTATAGTTTTATATTAAGAGTTGAATCCTCCTTATTGTTCCTCATTATATTCGATGATAAAGTAAGGGCACTTTTGAGGAAAATTAAATCTAAAGTTTAGTTTGTAATTATGACTATATTTCGCCTTCTCCTCAAGGCATACTCATGTCTGTAAGTATAAAAATAAAATTTAGGTATTAATAAGGATTAATTAAAAATTAAACAAAACTGAATCAAATTGAATTAACTTATGCTAAAATAAATAATTTCTTTTTGACTCAGCATTGGCTAACTTGATATATAATCTCTTAAGTTTCCGAATATTATTTTTCACTCTTCTTGAACTAGTACAAATTATCTTCTTAAGCTCTTCATCAAGATGGTACTCTAGCTTATTTTTCTCAAATTCTAGTTCGTTCATCCATCTACTACGTATTGGCCTGTCGTGCCGTGCCAAGTTATTATAGGAGTTGAATCCTCCTTATTGTTCCTTATTATATTCAATATTTGGAAACTTAAGAGATTATATATCAAGTTAGCCAACGCTGATTCAAAAAGAAATTATTTATTTTAGCTTAAGTTAATTCAATTTGATTCAGTTTTGTTTAATTTTTAATTAATCCTTATTAATACCTAAATTTTATTTTTATACTTACAGACATGAGTATGTCTTGAGGAGAAGGCGAAATATAGTCATAATTACAAAACTAAACTTTAGATTTAATTTTCCTCAAAAGTGCCCTTACTTTATCATCGAATATAATGAGGAACAATAAGGAGGATTCAACTCTTAATATAAAACTATAGAAGCATGTGATATTGACGTTTAAACGAGCGTTTTACTAGAAAACTGCACATCTACAGTTTAATATGACACCTTTTTAATACGCCATGTAGATTAATCTCAAAATAAGATCAGTTATTCTTCCTTTAGGACCGAGCCAAGTTTTATTGAAAATACATGTACAATGTTTTCATTTCTTGAGAGCTGTATATATCTCGAGAGCTGTGCTTGTCACAAATATGGATGACAGCTCACTGTACTCAGAAATCTTCAAAACACAGACCAAGAGCCCAGGGGTGTTTTGTTAATAAAAAGTGTAATGGCTGGAACCGGTCTCAATTTTCGTAAACACCTTCCTGAACAAGGATCTGCAATTCTGCCGGCTCGTATCGGATGGGTGCCCCAGGCAGAACCTTTGACCCCTTAAGTGCGTTCTGCCTGGGACACCCATCCGATACGAGTCGGCAGAATTGCAGATCCTTGTTCAGGAAGGTATTTACGAAAAATTGAGACTGGTTCCAGCCATTACACTTTTTATTAACAAAACACCCCTGGGCTCTTGCCCTATTATTAGAAACACTTTTTATCAAACAATTGTTTTTTTGAAGTGACGCCATTTAAATACGCCAAGTTAGAATCACCTCAAAATCTAATTAGTCCTTTCTCTTATAGGACTTGGATTTTTGTGCCAAGTTTTTATTGAAATTGGATCAGCCGTCGAGCTGTAGCGTGTAACAGATAATTCCGGTGACATCTCGCCTTCGGATTTTTTATCAAACACAATACTTTTGCTATATTCCTACGGTATAAATAAGGAAAAGTAAAACTTATTGAAAAAACGCATTCAAATACCAGCATACGATTCGCTCGACTCGCTACGGAGTAGCAGTAGAGTTGGACGATCTTTTCTGTTTTCCCTGATCTCACATATTTGTTTGGTATATTTCTATTTTAAAAGCAACTATTGGAGTTTGAACTTATTACCTGCCTTATCAATACAACTCGATACGTCTAGAGACAATGCAGGTTGTTTCCTCATTCCTATAAACTCAGGATCACTTACTTTACACTGTGCAAGTTGGTAACCTTGTATTACTGTCATGTCAAAACATTAATATTGGCAAAGACGAATCTCTCACTTCAAATCTATTTCAGGTCAAACAAGTTAAACAGATGTGAAACAGAAGTATGTTTTAAGTGAATTATCGTCATTAGTGTGAGCTAATGACGTCATACATACATATTTCATAAACAGTACCGAGTTCTGTATTTTATATGATTGATTATCATATAATATTATAAGTACTATTATGATATAATAAGTATAGTATAAGAATGATATAATAGTATAGTGTAAGAAGTTTATTCTGACCCGAAGGATTGTTCGAAAGTAATCGAGCCACAAAACGTCCAGGAACTCGTACATATATTCATTATATAACAAATAATAATAAATAAATAAATCATTTATTTATATCAAAATGCCTCTTTACAATGATTATATTACAAAATATATATAAGTAAAATTATATTTAATGTTGATAGTCCAAGAACGGGATAATAAAACAATTAATTATTGTGGTGACGTTTCGGCCAAGCTGGCCATAATCATGCCTTAAAAAAATAAATTTAATTAAACAAATTACAACCAAAATATACATAAAGAATTAGAACTACTCAACCAAGCAAAATATATCTAAAATACAATAGTTACCTTAAAAAGAAAACATAAAATCCACCCTGTATTTGCAACAGGGTTTGGAGTAGAATCGAGGATAAACTAAGTTTGAGTTTATCTCATTGTGTAATAAGTTTTCTGATATTAGAAGTTTTGCCATCTCAAGAGAAAATAGAAAACAAACCAAATAAAAAGTCAGTACAAACAAAAACACGCCAATGTTAAAGATTATTTTTTTCCGAATAGCACAACTACACATATAGACTGATTTATGTACTAAGATTCAACTCTCTAGCATAAATACACAAGGACATAATAACAGATAATACTATAATAAGAGGCACACACGCTCACACATATAGACAGACAAATTTGTGAAATCCACTTAAATACCTGAAGCGGATAACTCAGGTGACTTCCCGGTTTCGGATTTTTTTTTCAAACACAATGCTTTTCCTATGTATCTACGGTATAAATGAGGAAAAGTAAAAATATGCTTTCCCTCACTTAATATCCCTGGACTCTAACATTCATGATGTTTCCTTCCATCCTAGAATTACTTTTTGCTTAATGAATGAGGTTTTGTCAATAAGTCTGGCTATATGTTTGTATTACAAATGATAATTATCACAATTATCGCTGGAATGATATGGAATAAACCGTTAATAAAAATTCTCAGATCTTCAATGATTTGAGAATATTGACTTGCAATTAGGAAAAACAATAAAGGCAAGGATCGCCTCTCACCAAATTAAATGGTTATTGCAGGAGCGGTGGCCTCGGTGCTCGTTGGGCAGCCTCTGGACACAGTCAAGGTGAAACTACAGACCTTCCCACACCTTTACTCAGGTCCATGGAACTGTTTCAGCACTACGTTCCGTGTCGAAGGCATAACCAGAGGGCTGTACGCCGGCACTGCCCCCGCTATCGCTGCTAACGTCGCTGAGAACTCGGTTCTATTTGCTTTCTATGGACTCTGCCAGAAATTCATGGCTTTAGTCACCAACACACCGGTAAGCGTAAATTATTTTATATTATAGTTATATTTTATAATACTACTCTTCCTCTTTTTCCTTTTTGAAAAATTGAGAAAATAAAATATATTTCTCTAGTTTCTCATACTGACAATTTTTATTAAGACTAAAAAATATATTTATTTTTTACCAGTTGAGAGTCTGGCAAAATTACGGAGGGAGGAAATCTACTGGATAATTAATTCATTGACACCAGGTACTTTCTGGAGAAATCTGGATAGACCAATACAATCGCTCACCTCACAGATAGTGGATAGACAGTTCAAGCACTAAACCGTTGCTAAACTAGTATGCGCCTTGACTTTAATTTATCTGAGAATTCACCGTTTGGTTGGACTTAATTGGGTCTATTGTTGGTATAAACAAATAAGGAAAGAAGTCAAGTCCCGCTAAAATGCATTGCGTGCTAAGTTGGAATGTTTCAATAATTTAGCCACAGATGTTCCGCAACAGAGAGATGAGTTAAATTAAGTCAATTTGGCAGGACTTAATTTGACGAGATCCTTGGCAAATAAAGTCTTAGAGATACGTCTCTAAAATCCATCGTAAAATTAAAGCAAAAGGCCTTCGACCTCTTTCCGGCTACGCGGTGTCACGCCTTTCATGTGGCCGCATCGCTGCTACATGGTTATTGTCCTATACCGGTTTGCCATATTACTATTTCATATAAGTGGCATATTGGCATGATTTGAGCGAATTTTTAAATTATGTATTATTAAAAAACGTAATTTGTTTACATTATGTAATATATCAATTGGAATATTTTCCGCCTTTTACAGTTTTTTAAGAAACGTACACAAACCATATGATATAAATATAATGAATGCTAATAATGAGATGTTGATCCTTATCTATCAACTTTATCAAATAAATAAATGAAGACATTTTCATAATAAACCTTTATTAATACATTTACTTACTTTTATTTCTTACTTTTGTTTTTTTATTTTATCTTTATTTTAAAAAAGGATAGTATAATAATAATGTAATAACAACTGATAAAAATATTAAGTAATATTATACTAAAAATAATTGATGAGGTGTTAAGGTGAATTTTTATTATATTTTAACTGTTGTTTTGTTATCCAACATTTTTATTGTTAATGTTAATTTAAACAAATAATATTATATTATGCTACTAGGCAGCAAAATGGAATTTTGCAGACGAGTTGCCCCCGAGCCGAAGGCGAGGGCGGGCTATGGAAATTACCTGCAGAGGCGTAAGCCGAGGCAGGTAATTAACCCATTTGACAGACGAGGCGAAGCCGAGGCTGGCAAATGGCGAATTACCTGCAGAGGCGTAAGCCGAGGCAGGTAATTAATTGCACGAGTCTGCAATGTTTCCTTTGCTGCATAGTAGCATATACTATTTTATCTACTAACGGCAGAAAAAATACACAAGAGATTATTTTAAATACTTGCTGCGAGATTTTACAGGCAGTAAAGACTGCTTTGAAGTAGATGCAACGCTGAGAATATCAGGTGGAGTGTGGTCCAATAACTCGTCAATGACAACAATGTTTGTATCTTTATTCACTTCACTGTTGTTCTCACTCATTATGTTTTAGTAACTTAACTTTAGTTTACAGATTTAGTTTTTGATAACGTTCTATTTTTGTAACTTTATATACTTAAACTAAATATAACAACATGAAATACAAAATCTGACGACTTAAACATTAAAAATCTGTCGATTCATAAACAGATGGTAAATAATTTAATTTAATGCCAAAATTATCAGTGTTGCCAATTTGTTTCCAAAACATTATATATTATTAGATAAACAAATGGTAAATGTTAAACATTTAATAATAATATCGTAATTTTAAGTAACAATAAAGAAAGTTACATACTAGAAACAAGCTAGAATAAATCATAGTTTACAAAATAAAACAATACCGAAATTCACGCAATAATTTGTAAAATAATAACCTCCGCTCATTCATTTTCCCGCCTAGGGAGTTTTGACTTGTTTCCCATGTTATTTAAATGAGTCATAACTCCCTAGTACTTTTTTCATTACCAAAACATTTTGCGTACTGTTTTGAAACATTTTGCGTACTGTTTTAAAATATTTCCCGTATTGTTTGACAGTGTAGGTAAAATGACATTTTGCAGCTTAAAAACAGTCCAGTAATGGCTAATTTTGCTGCCATGAGTAGATAAAGGGTATTTCTTTCTTTCTTTCTTTTATAATGAGATGAAAGTTGACTCATTTGTTAGTCTTATACATAGCTACATGCGCGCCAAATCTCAATTCGATCCCATCATTTTTCCGCGTGTTATGATTTTGTACATTTTTTTCTGAGTAATTATAGCGGGTTAATGACGTCATAAAAAATATTTTCCGGATAGCACAACTACACCTATAGACTCAGTTTTGTTCAAAGTTTCAACTCTTTAGGATAACTACACTGGGAGCTACGTTGATAACACACACCTATATAAATACATACATATATATATATATATATATATATATATAATATATATATATATATATATATATATATATATATTATATATATATTAATATAAATGGGGGGGGGTGCATTTGTGACACCCGACTGATCACAGCGCTCTTATCATTCTTTAGTGGAGGAGGGTAGAGGGCATATATAACTAGAGAGGCCCTATTGGTTAAATTTTGAAACATCGGAAAAATAACCTGACCACCACGCTAATAAATACAATCAAATAATCAGTACAAACTTTCAGTAACTGATACAGTTTGATTTGATACAAATCAAATCAAAATACAAGGAATGTGTGGGAAGCCGAAGACAATTGATTTATTATAACCTTATCTCTCTCCTAGAGGTTTCAATGAGGTTACACAGAGCCCCTGAGAGACCCGAAAAGATGTTTCAGGCCTCTCAATGTAATGAGGTAGGCTATGATCCCTCTAGTATAATATCCCTATGGTAGAGGGGATATCATCGTTCACATGAGTATGAAGAACTGTCCTCCATATTGGATTACTATATCAAGAAGCTATAACTTAAGTGAAAAAGAAGAAGATGTAATTTATTTACCATTATTTTCGTTTTGAGGGTTTTTGTTGGACAAACAATATTTTACACATATAGTTGAATTTTAAATTAGTTGATTATAAGAGTTGTATAGAGATTAGCTTTTACTGGATGGTTACTAGTTTGTGATTGAGTGCCGGTAAAGCTGTGACTCTTTAGATAAGATGAGGTAAGTTGAATCCTTATCATTGTTTTAACTGATATTACCTCATTTGTATAATGTTTGTTTGTTATATAAATTGGAGTTCACGGTTGATGCATCAACCGATTTCACTACTCTACTCTGCACTATTCTTCTTTACACTCTAATTTTTCATTTTTGAGTAATCAAGGATTAAAGAGACTAATACTTAGAAGGTAACACAGTGATGTAAGGTCTTGAAGTTAGACAGTTGCCAATAGGTACCGTAACGGTACTTACTCTTACTCAGAGACTATAAATACAGACTAGAGACTATAGAAGCAGTAAGACTGTGGACTTGATGGTAGGAAAATTTGGATTCCGATGGGCGCTAGTGCAGCGGCGGACCTACTTTTTAACTGAGTAGGCGTGGCTTAATTTCCAGCTTCTTGCCTACATTTAATTTGAAATGATCTTTTATACTTTCTTGTCAAACTTCCCACTAGCTGAAGCGCTTTGCACAATCATCGTCTTCTCTAAACTTCCACAGAACCCATCTGATGGCAAATAAGTTTACATTTAGTTCAAGTTATTTAATAATTAAATCAGGTAGTAATTCACATTAGTGCCTAAATTATCCACGTGCTAGGAAATAGATTTTGGCCTTTAATGCAGCCTGAAACAATTTAAAAAATGTTCTTGACATTTTTTAAATTTAGGCACGCGCATGTGATTACCTAGATTATATCAATTAAATTATTAAATAATTGAATGAAATGTAAACTTACCAGTCATCAGTAGCGTTATGTTGAAATTTAAAAAACTTTATATTACTATTAGTTTTTGAATTTTTGTAATATAGAACATGACAATGACAAACCATTTTTATTAAATAATAAAAAATAAAAATAATTTTATTTTTACACTAAATGCAGCTGTCATAACCAATAGTTGCCATGGTTTACATAAATTTAAAGTTAAAAATGTAGTCGGTATTTTTCAGAAATCTGTCGGAGTTAGTTCATAAGTTGTCCTCACAGATCCGCTGCAGTGCTGATTTCTAGCAGCTTGCAATAATTGAATCCAAATTTTTCCTCATTTAAGTTATCCCCCCACGCTCTTATGAGAGTCTCCTCCGAGAGAGACTTAAGACTCCCACTCCTCTGCAACCTCTATTGGAGCAAACCGACTGGCTTTTTCTGTGACATCACATTAAATCACTTCAAAGAACACATTGATAATAATTTAATTTTTTTTAAACTCATTTTACTTACCCCTATCACTTACTCTTTTTGCTCTCAGTGATAGGGGAAATCTCATGAGGCCCATTTTCTTATGGAAATTTGCTTAAAGCATCCTTGAGTGAAGTAAATGTTGTTACAAACTTTTCTAGGATTGTCTTATTCATTAAAATGTATTTGGACTCGAATAGATTCATTTAAAACCTTATTGTCTATTTCATTGTCTATGTTTATTGCAGTGATGAGGAAGATCAGATGAAAGCAGATGCTGACCAGGACAGCCAAGTTAAGAAGAAAGGGAAGGAGGGAGTGGGTGGTGGAGGAGGTGGGGCCGTCTGCTCCATCATGGGCTGCAATAATAAATTTAGAAACACCAGGAGAAGTGAGAGGAAGGTCACCTTCCACAGGTCAGTATGTTTCATTGTCATCATGTTGGAGTAAATCTTTATGTATATGAAGAGTTATATACATACAACTACTGAGATATCTCTGAAGAGATATGAAGTACCATGTTATATATGTGCTGGAGTTTGATCATACTGTATTACACCATGTCAGGTGACCAAAGTCTACCCCTCTTTTCTTCTAATTTTGAATTCTAGGCATAAATACAACATTTTTCATCTATGATCCCCATTTTAGTAAAAATAAACACTTTTCACTAAAAGTTTTTCACAATAGCTTTATAATAACAATAATAATAACATCTCTTGTTTACTAAACAATAAACAATAGGAAAGTAAACAAGTCACAAATTTTAATTGTTGAGTGTGGAACTGTAATAGATAATATTTGTTGGCGAACTAAACCAAACTAAACAGAGAAGCCATGTTGTGTTACAGGTTCTCCATAAGAAGAATCATTTGCAATAAATATTAAGTAATTTACATGGCTGTATGGAGAACCATACTACTGATTATTATGGCATTGGTCTACTAGAAAGTAGACTTGTGCCAACAAACCCAAAGAACTACACTTGTGCCATCTCAACAAACTTATAAATGTAATTTTCTGATAATAATTTTCTAAAGAAAGATTAGCTTGGAGTATAAAGTAACTTTTCCACAAAGTCACTGCAACAATCCTTCTTAGCCTACGATTATGTCTACACAATTTGTTAGCCTACAAATATGTTTAGATAATTTGTTAGGCTACAAATATGTTTAGATAATTTGTTAGGCTACAAATATGTTTACATAATTTGTTAGCCTACAAATATGTTTACATAATTTGTGTGGTTTCTATCAAAACTGGTAATTAATTGAATTTTTTATTTCAGTTTCCCTAGGGATCCGTTGCTGAGGAAAAAATGGATAAAAGTATGTTCGGACCGAGCCACCTTAAAACCAAAGAACAGCCGAGTTTGCTCGGACCACTTTCTTCCTGAAGATTACGAGTTAAATTTCAGAGAGCAGCTACTCGGCATCAAGACATCGAGTAAACTCAAAAAGGGAGTTGTGCCTACTCAGAACCTCCATCCCAAGTTTGGGAAGAACGAATCTCCTGCAGTTCTCAGAAGACGAATTAAGAACGAGGAGAAGAGGAAAGAATCTGTGAGATTTTCTTTCATTTTGTATTTAATTTAGTTTTAGAATACTTATTTTTCCTATAGAAGGAAAATCGAATGATCCAACATGGAACTTTCACTCTTAAAGTATTAGGATTGATTTTTTTTTCACTGACAGGAAGAACTAAGCAAGTCTGAAATGAAGATGACAAAAAGTTCTGAGGCACCACGTATTTTTTGAGCAATAATAATCTCATCTTTCTTTACTTTTTTTTTAATTTTAGGTTAATAATTTAGTTGTGACACTATATAATTGTGTGAGAGATATTGTATGATTGTCATGTTTTGCAAAACTCATGACAAGTAGTATCAAATTATATAAATTTGGTTGTGCTTAAAATATAATTAATAGTTATAATTATAATTAATATAATATAATTATAATATAATTAATAGTTATAATTAGCTATTAATACTTTTAATCATTGTAGAGCTTAGTTAATCATCATTAGCTTATTAATACTTTTTTTAAAAACTTAAGCAAAAAATATGGCTGCTAAATTTAATTTTTTTTACTCTGTTAGTTTTAAGTTATTTTTAAAACTAATATTTACAGCTTGATAAAAGTTCAGTGTTAAACTTGATAAGTTTAACGCCTAACAATGATAAAAGTTTGATTTTACCAAACTTTAATCAAAGTAGTTCTTAAGTATACATGTTCTTACTGATGATTATTATTGTTTTGTAGGAGAGGAAAGCAATCATAGCTGAATTATTGGCAGAGTCTGACAAACCTCAAGAAACTATTATCAAACCCAAAAGCAAAAGGAGCAAGTACCCTGAACCACTTCCTCCTTCCTCTGACCACAGCTACCCTTCCAAACCTGTCACGAGAAGAGTTCAGAGGAATTACAAAGAGGATTACTCTGATGACGAGGAGGAAGTGGATGATCCTGATGTCGACAAAGACTTTGAGCCGACGGGAAAAACCATTACTATTCAGACTAACTTTGGTGTCAAGTATGTGCCGGCATCTTCGCTTAAAGTCAGCCCCAAGTCTAAAACATCACCTAAGATCTCATCTAAGGCCAGTAAAGATGCGACACCTTCTACACCTGAGTCAGAAGCGTACTCGAACAACTTCCACCGATTGTACCTCGAAGCTAAAAGACAATTAGAGGACGTGGAGAAAATAGCGGAAGATTTACGCTTAGAAAACCAACAATTACACAATCATATCATGACTCTAAAAGATAATTACAAGAGAGAAAAGTTCAATTTCCACCAGAAACTGGTGGAAAAGATGAGTGAAATCAAAACCAAGAATCAGATCATAGTGGCTGATACTCACAACAGGAATCTGGGTGGAGTAAAAAGTGTCAACGAGAGAAGAAATCGTATCATGAAGAGCTGCTTCAGCCTCGTCAAGGACAATGATGCCCCCAACTCAGACGATGAGCATGCTGATATGGACTTGTAGACTGTCCACTTATATTGTTCTTGGTTAATGAGTCCACCAAAACTCTTCCCCTTGAATTTTTAGATCTCTTTACAAAATATTATGAAACGAGGGTATTTTTTTGTGTCAAGGGAACTTTTGAAGCTTTCAGGCATTTCTTCTAAAGCCATCAGGCACCTTAAAAGTTCAGCAAAAATAAGAAATTTAAGAAAATATTTATGCAGTTGTTGGGCTTATCTTTTATGTAGAAAATTAGATTTGGGGTAACCTCCCCCCTCCCTTCACTACCCAATTCTTAATTTTCATAGGACAGATTCCATTTACTGAGGATGAGTGAAGCGTGTCCGAATTGGTGAAGATGAATGTAGCAAATTGGAAATGGTGGGGATAAATGTAGCGAATCTAAATTGGAGAGGATTTTTTTTACTTAGAATAGATTTAAATTTAGTATACTGTCTTATAGAGTATGTTTGACAGCAGTAAATAAAATATAAGTAATATATTTGCTTTATCTACACTTCGAGAACTAATAACTATTTCTCCCTTGATGGCAATAAAAGTTTTATGAACATATAAATAAAATGAATAATTCCTCTGGACCGCTTCTTGTAAATATCTTTTTGTAAATATAACAGTCAGTTTTATTATAAATATTGTAAAATATTTATTAAGTAATTTGTGTGAAATAAATGATTTAATTTAATTGTTTTTATTATTTTGTTTATTTTAAAATTGCATTGAGTTATTTGTGATGTTGTAGACCTCATTTATTAAATATTTATGACAGGCATTATCTCTATAGTGATTATCTCTACAGTCTTTATCTCTACAGTCCATTTGTTAAACTATACTTTGTGTATAGATATATTTTGAGCTTGTCTGTACTCTCATAATATAATACCACATTCCAAAAAAGATAAAATTGTTTGAAATATTATTTTATTAAAACGTTCGGAAGCTAATATGTTCCTAAACAGTTATGCTCGATCAAGACGTTGAGCTGTATCCCTTTTAACTTATTTTTAATGTTGATATAGTCCAAGAACGGGATGATAAAAATTAAGTTAGTGTGGCAAGCCACATTAATTCAATTTTTTATCATCTCGTTCTTGAACTATCAACATTAAAAACAGTTATGCTCCTAAATAGCTCGCAACAGCTGTTTCTAAACCAATAATTAGTCTGGTAAAGAAGTATATTATTTGTGTAGAGACTTGTTATTAGTTTAATCCTACTCTAGTTTTTTACTAAAGCTGACTTTGACTATGCGTTAAACACAGTGATGTTTTTGCAGAAGATAGAAGATCTAAGCATGACTAGCAATGCTACGGCTGGGTTTCTGGCAGCTTTTTTCTCATCTTTCTCTCTCTGTCCTACAGAGTTAATCAAAGTAAGGCTGCAAGCTGCCAGGGAGTTGGCCAACTCTTCGCACCAGGTTTGTACCTCCCTTTCCATTCAAATACCAACATTTTTAAACTTAATACTAGGTTTAAAAAGAAGTACTCAGTAGTATTGACCAAAATTATCCTAGTGGCGCCCAGACAGGGGCATTGTTTACACCCCAGTCTGGGTGCCAATCTTGACACCTTAATAATTAGGCTTTTATTGTGAGGAAAACCTTCACTCTATTTTTAAGTCACATAAAGTAACCTTGAAGTCTGTAACCTTCCTCATTCTTTTCTCATCGCTTTCAAACAAGCTAACTCAGCACTTTTAACTGCTTCTAAAAGTATTTTTATTTTTTTGACCGTTACGACGGTGTGTGAAAAATTTACCTTGTACATTGAAAACCAAAAATGTGCCAAGTTTCATTTCGTTATCTCCATTAGTTCAGTTGTTATCGAATGACATATGTATGTCTTTTTTAAATTGTTGAAAAACTAAAAGTAATTTATTTGAATTGAAATTTGGCACAAGTGTATCTTTTTATATTGTTTACAACTATACATGATATCATTACAATACCTCTAGTATATACAGTTTTTGTTGTATCACTAATGTTATGTAGCATCGAGCGAGTTCAGTACCTGGATGGGTGACTGCTGGGAATAAAACTGACATTTTACTTTCTGAAGACGAGTGGTGAGGATGAGCATAGGGAATCCGATATGGTGAGAGTTCAGAGGTTACCCCATACCTGATTTTTAGATGATATATCATGGTCAGTTTAGTCCTCAGTAAGAGGACATATATATATGATCCGTGTATGCCATGCTCTCATTTATATTTAATTTATCTACAGCCTCTGGCTGATATGAGCCAATGTGAAATATGTTATAGCATAAGATATGTTTGTCTTTGTGTCCTGTAAGAGATATGCATAAAGTTGCTTTGTTACTTAGTTATTTGTTGGTTGCAGAAAGTAAAGAGAGTGACAGCGTTTCACATGACCAAGTGTATACTGCAAGAGGAAGGAGTTAGGGGCATGTTCAGAGGCCTCGGTCCCACCATGCTCAGGGAGATGCCAGGCTACTTTGTTTTTTTCGGGGCTTACGAGGGCACTAGGACTCTTCTCGCTCCCAAGGGAGGCACTAAAAATGACTGTGGTAAGTCTACTCTTTTAGTTACCACAGCAATAGTGTGTTGAATAAAAACCAGCCATCATTACTACAACATATGCCCTCATTACTATAACATATGCCATCATTACTACAACATATACCTTCATTACTATAACATATGCCATCATTACTGCAACATATGCCCTCATTACTATAACATATGCCATCATTACTGCAAAATATGCTCTCTTTACTATAACATATGCTATCATTACTACAACAGGTGCCACTTTGGACTCATCTGCCTCATCAGCCATGACTTACAAATATTTCTTCTTCCCTGCCACAACCAATTACATTTAATAATTTCTATACCAGTTTCTTTACGTTATAGTTGATGATAATGAGTGAGCATAATAAAGATCATTTATTCCATTGTAATAAGCAATGGAGAAAACTGAAAATAAAATGAAAAGTTTGGCTTTGAGCCCGTGTGTGAAGATAAGGTGTATTAACATGCCTATCAACCATAATGACTTGAGCTGTAGTCTAAAAAAGCTTGAGTACACTCTAGCTAGTGGACCTGTATGAGGGCCTACTTTGGCATGCTCATAGTTCCTCATATTTATTTCATGCCTTAAACCCAACTTAAATCTATAGAATGGTACTTAAGCCATATAAGAAAACGAGCTAGTTTAATACATTTATTATCTTGATAATTTAAAAACTACAATAGGAAAGTTAGTCATTGGATCATTGGTACCTGAACCAAAACCCTGAAGGAGATCAAGTTAAGAACCTATTATTAATATTGAATCTAATTTACCTGCTTCCATTCTAATATGAAGTCTAAAGAGTCCCCTCTTTCAAATCCATCTCTCTCTGTGCTCTCCTAGCTTTTACCCTCTCCATAAGATCATAAGTTTCTAGCATAATAAACACTTCATTTTAAATTATAGATTGAGTCAGCATCTTTCCATATTAAATAGTAATATAACATTTCTTATTCACTATTTATTGTGTTAAGTATGAGATATTAAATTTGGACAAAGTTGAACGTCACACCCTATTAGTATGAGGCTTGTCCTTCAATTCACCTCTAGCCTACCGGTGAGTGGAATCAAGTCACATGGTGTATTTCTTGTCTGTCTATTAATTAAATAGGAGACTTTGGAGGCCTTACCTCTTGGGACTACATTTTTTGAGCTCCTCCTCTAGGAAATAGGTGGAAACTTGACTGATTCCACTCCCCTCTCCATTGCACTATATTGAAAACTAACTACATACCACTTTACAAGATCAGTCTTTGTGGGGCTTGTAGCGCTCAATGGAATCTGCAGCACCTACATATTATAAAATAAAAAATAACTTTGGTGGCTGTACGTATAATCAAAAGTTTTTTATTAAAACCTTATACCTTATATGAATAATAAGGTTATAAGAATAGTCAATAGTAATGTATGGATGTGCATATTTTTTGTAAACAGCTGATCCAATTTCAAAGACACTTAGCAAAAAAAATCAAGTCATATGAGAGGAAGAACTGGTTATATTTTGGAATTAATCTAACAAGGTGTTATAAAATGGCATCTCTTTAAACTTTTAAAAATCAAACAATTACAATTGGTTTGATTTGAAAAAAATATTTGTTTCGTTAAAAGAAGTGTTTGTTTTCAAGTTCTGTGAAGTGTGTTTGATTGTCTGAAAACTGAGAGGCTTAAACCACATCTATGGCACAGTTTTCTAGATATATATAAGTGGATGTTTACATTTTTTGTAAACAATCTAGAACACAGTAGCGTCAGTTTAAAGTTTTTAAAAAATTATTAAAAAATATTTGTTTGATAACATTCTTAAGATGTTTTGAAGTTTTAGTGAGGTTTACTTTAGTGATGTCTGCTAAGTAATGTGTGTGCAGGTGCCTTGGCTACAATGACAGCAGGAGCTGTCGGAGGTGTCGCCCTTTGGACCTCTGTCTTCCCTGCCGACTTGGTCAAATCTAGAATACAAATCAACTCCAGCAATGGAACTACTTTCATTACATGTGCTCACCATATTCTTAGAACAGAAGGTACAACATATAAAATCAAACTATTGGACGGTAGCCATATTAAGTAGTACCGATAGTACCCTCTCAAAAGGAATATTACACTGAAAACATGTCATGTTCTTTAAGGAATAATACAATTTTAGCTCGGTTCTCTGATTGTATTGGAGCCGTTCCATGTCAAATCAACACAGGTAGAAACCTGCAAATCTCCAATTTTAATTTAACTTGGCTGAGAGGTGGGCACTATGGAAACAAGAAGAATTTATAATTTTTTCCTTTGGCACAGCCATAATGCCGTAGTAACTTGTTCAATTTCCCAACATGTTATATTTTGGCACATTTCTTTGAGCACAAAAAAAGGCTGCACCTAATATTCTGCTCAGGGTAAAATCCTTACTTTGGCAGCATTTTAAAGCTTAAACTTGGTTCTTTCAAATATATTCTACAAACTTTTGGATAATTAGTAACAACTGACTCTTTATAAGCAATTTTCCATAAATAATGGAAACATTGACATATCTAGATATAGTTATGTCCTGCTATATCTAATGTAATATTTGGTATTGAATTTGCAAATGGTAGACATTGCAATGACTGAGCATGTTTTGTTACAGGGTTCATGGCTCTATACAGTGGACTCAGTCCGACCCTCGTCAGGACCATACCTGCCACCGCTGTCTTGTTTCTAACCTTTGAAAATTCTAAAAAACTATTTCATAATTTATTAGACTGATTTCATTTGTTTTTAAGTTTTTGTTTTGATATCGAGGAACACCATCCATTCTACAAGATATGATTTTAATCTTTGATTTTTAATTTAGATAATTTAAATGAAGATTTTATATTGTTGGTTTCTTTCCTTAAGCAAATATAAGACTAGAGGCTAAGAATAATACATATATAGAGGAACACTTCCCACAACAGAGTAATTAGACATCAGATTTATTTTATTGTTATATCACTCTTTTTTATATCGAATCTTCCTCAAATAAGAAAATAAATTAAATTTAACAAGACTTAAATTTAAAAAAAAAAGCTTGTTTTTCTCTGGGAAATTCTTAGGAAAAAAACTTAGTGTACTACTTACTTACGCAGCACAGTGGCGCAGCATTACAAAACAAATCCAAAAGAAGATTTACTATTCCAATTTATTGGATTTTAAAGTTATATGGGTGCTTTATTCAAATATAATATTTATCTACTGCCAGCATTGTAATTTCTGTATACAGTGTTGATAACTGGCACTGTAACTGCTATTTCCCTCCCTAGGGAGTGTAAGTAGCAGCATATCACTGTCAGATAATATTTTCATTGGGAAATTGAAATGTTAAATAGATGCAATATTTTTCTCAGTTTTACCAACCTTGCGACTCCATCCACTCCAGACCCCCCCCTAGTCTTGCTGTTATTATTATTAATATAGCATTTATTGCTTATTTAAAATACAATTTGACAATAATTTGCAAAGTAAAATAAAAACAAACTGAAATCAGGGTGCTGCTCAGGTTCCTCCACTTAGTGGTTGGTGTTTACAATATAATTAAAAACTATATAGAACATTAAAACTAATCTCTATAGACTTATTTCAATTGCAAAATAATAAGTTAAGAATAGTAAGATTAAATGATTATAACATATGATGTTTCATGAAGAATTTAATTTTTTGTATTAATATTCATTCATTTAAATTATGCACAAAACAATAAAAAATTATTGACCAAACTATTTAAACAAGATTATATTTATATGAGTTAATGGTCAGATGAATGTTTTTATTTTCATCTGACCATTACATCATGAAATAATCTTATTTAAATTATTTTTGATTAATATATTTACAATAGTTATCAATTTAAAAATAACTTATTTTTTCATTTTTATTTTTTACAAGGCAATCTGATAAAACTAAAAAATATTTATTGATTGAGCAATAGTTGCTATTGATTAAAAATTATCATTGGAATTTATTTACATTTTTCTTTCATCATACGTGTTATTATATACATATGCTTACACCCGATAAACATGTACCCACATTCATATACACTTATATACACTTATTTGCACAGCAACAATACATAAACACAAACACACACACACACACACACACACACACACACACACACACACACACACACACACACACACATATAATATATATATATATATATATATACTGTGTGTGTGTGTGTGTGTGTGTGTTATGTTTTGTATTTGTGTGGCAAATATAAGTGTATATATGTGGGATGTACCCACATTCATATACACTTATATTTGCACAGCACATATACATAAATACAAACACCACACACACACACACACACACACACACACACACACACACACCACACATTATATATATATATATATTATATATATATAATATATATATATATATATATATATATATATTTACATAAATTTATTACTTGTTTATTCTATGATAAGCATAAGCCAGCAGCTTACTTGGAAATTTTAAGCTTTACATGAATGGAAAATTTCAGCTCCTGTATTACCTCGCTTGACAGAGCCTTGGGAGCAAACCATTTAGTTAACTCCCTTTGTAAATTTAAACTTGAACATTAAAACTTACTTCCACTCCTAGTTGCATAAATAACTATTACAAAAAAACTGATTTAAGTTCTAGTTTGATGAGAGAATATTGAACTATAGAGTTACGTTTACGAAACTCCATCAACTTTGTCTCTAGTCCAACTTGTGTGTTATTATTACATTACAAAAGGATATGCTGCTAGATATACTGCAAGGCTAGAGCAAATGCACCATGATCAGAATAATAAAACATGATTTCAACCAAATCAATAAATAAACCTCTATAAGACCTCAGTGCTTCTCGCATCAGCTGCTCTGTGTCAGCCCTTTAGGCTGCTTCGCAGTCACACTGATTTTACTCTGTATCATTTGTCCTCACATTTGCCTGGACTATAATGATTTTTCAAGATTCAGACTCCTTACAGGCCGGGCTAATCCCCTTACAACCACTTTAAACAATTAAGTTCTGCAAAAACTTAAAAATTACCCTCCACTCCACCCCCTTAGCCAAAATAATTTTAAAAGAATACATCATCTGTATGAACCTTTATAGTTTTTGTTCATTTAGAATGGTTTGATTAAGGTGAACTTTGTCCCTGACCCTTATCTCTCGAGCTTGCTTGTGGGGCTATACAATTGTTTGATAGGATTAAGCTTGCAGTATTGTAAACAATTTTATTTTAATTGTATAAATAAATAAATTTGATTTGATTTAATTTTAAGGGTTGACTAGGGGGGTAAACAAAGTGTTGCTTGAGTTGAGAACATGACGTCTTACATATATAATTTGATACTACCGAGTTTTGCAAAACATGAATAGTTGACACAATCATTATCTCTCACAGAATTATATTGTGTCGACGTCATACATCTTTCACAAACAATAGGCCTGTGTTATCTCACAAGTTGCCATGTGCCAAGGAAAGTTGCAAGGTTTATTTTAATATTCTAAAAAATTAACCTTCCACTTGTAACATTCCATATGTTGTAGTTTTAAATAATCTATTACTTAAACAATCTAAGCTTAACTGTACAAGTAATTTTGTAAATTATCTTTGTAAAATAAAGTGTGAAATATTCTTGTAAATATCAATATTTTATTTGATGTGATGTATTTGTTGTTATCTTCCCCTAACCATATCATATTGAGGTTGACCAGGTATACCTGGTTTGACCATTTCATTTCCAGAACTACAAACATTGCATTTGGAGCACTCATCCTCAGTACTTTGGACTAGCTTTTCTTGTCCTCAAAATATAGAAATCACTAAATTTGTATGGAGTAAGTTTTTAGCTTTTGTTTTGGTCTTCCTCAGACAATAAAATGGAAACAAGCCGTATAGAGGTAGGACTGGATTTATGTTTCTGTGGTTCCACTACAGGATTAATCACTTCTGTAGGTTCTGGATTTATAGATCCAGAACATGAATCATTTTAAGATAATTAAAATAATAAATGAAGACTTTTTTAAAAAAAAATTATTACACATAACCAAATACTTGACTCTAACCTTACTGTACTGCTCTATCAGAACATATGACAAAACTTGCAGACAAAGACAACTGTCGTATATACCATTCAGAACCACATACTGACATAAGAAAAGTTTTAGAAGTGCTCTATATAAAAGCTTAAAAAGACAGTATGAACAAAAAACAAGACATTAACAATGTTAGCAGTATTTATTATAATATTATCCTAAAATCTTCATTTAAATATCATCTGATTTTAGTTTTTGTTGTTTCTCTACTTAATTTGTTTAAAAGCTTCACGCCTAGACACCTGAATCCTGTTTCAGTTTTCTTCATCCTGTGACTAGGCGTGACAATTAGATCTTTGTGCCAAGTTTCATGGTTATGTACCTGCCAGTTGTAATCATCACTTCTATTTTGTTTGATGAACTGAAGGCAAGTTAAAATATAGAGTCCATGGAAGGTAAGGATTTTAAACTTTTTAAACAAAGGTTTGCAGTGTGCATCTTACTTTGCTCTGGCTAAAATGTATCACCTTTCTTTATTTAGGCAAAATCTTATATGTATCGCCATGATAGAGTAGGCTTGCACATAGCTTAGTTTGAGAGCCCAGCGGTGATGTCATAACATTTTAGTGATAGCATTTACAAGACTGTAAAGTAAGAAAACCACAAGTCTGGTGTTTTACTGTAGGCTGGACAATATGCTGACTCAGCAAAATTTAAAAATTATTTTTTAAAATTCTAACAAGAGTTTCAAATAAAAATTGTTTAAACTAAGTCTATAAACTCAAGTCCAAGTCAATTTTGACCTACATCACTTCATTTTAAAGATATTGCAATAAACATCATCTACCCTCTCTCTCTAAACTATCTCTCACTTACTAGCACTCATTTCTTGAATATGAAGCGACATATTAGACATAGATGAACTGTAGTAGACTACAGCAAATCATGACAACTCATAATATTCCCCCAAATTTACTTGATCTTTTAGGCAACAACAAAATCGATATCAAAAACCTATTCCACTATTAACTAGAAACTGACATCTGCAATGAAATCTTAAGAGTATTTTAACTTATTTTTGACTATTTGTTATTATCTTCATTCTTCAGTTTTTTACATATTAGAATCATATTGTAATTTTAAATTCTAACCTATTTTTATATAATATTCAGCTGTTTAATACAATACTAATATTGCATAGTAAGATGTTTTTATTTCAACTCCTCAGCCAATTCAAATAACTCCACCTTTATGATGCTTTATCTCAATTTGCTATTATTATAAGAGTTGTGTGGAGCTAATAATGTTTAATTAAGCACTACAGTAAATAAATAAAGGGACAGAGGTAAAAATAACCAAACATTTTTGTTTTCTTGAGTAATACAACTTTTATTTGACACCCACATTCAGAATTTTAAATTCTTTAGGTTAAAGAAATTTTGCTGAGTCAGCATATTATACAGCCCGGGAGTAAAACACACAAACTGGTGGTTTACTTACTCCCTGTAAATCCTATAATTCTTGAATGGTTCATAATTCTTATGATGTTGAAAAGCCTTCTGGGCTCCCGGTAGTGACTTCATTAATGTAAATGATGAATTTTAAGTTCTCTTTCCACTGTGGCAAAGCTCAGCTCAGTTCAAAAATGTCCATTAAGTCACATAACAATAGAAAAAGGTCACTTAGTACTCTAAACTTTGAATCAAAAATCATAAGAGAACTCTAACATTCAAATTTTAACTTATAAACCTTTTTAGGTCATACATTGGGGTTTTAATCAACATACATATTCTTTCATTTTTATACTCCTGAATTTGTTTTAAATATTGAAGTAAAACATTATACACTTTAATTGCCAGGATGTTCTGTCCTACTTCACTCCTATCTGTCCTACGAGGTGGGATTGTCAACTTATCCCAATCTTTGTTATATTTATTTTCATAAAAATTAAAACATTGTATACATACAAATTTAGAATTGGTTAAAGTTTCTAATTTTTTAAACAAAGGTCTGCAGTTATCTATATATCCAGTATTATTCTTAAAGCTTTAGTTCAGTAGTGTAGAGGATAGTGTTTTTGTCCGTCATGTCTTACACCCCTGAAAATGACCCACTGTCGTCGGATTAATCATTTCCCCACTGATACAGTCAACACTGGAAGCAATACATCTTCTTGAAATGATTGGTTTTTTAAACTTAACGTTTAAGAAAATGAAAGACACCTGTACGATATAAAAAAGAAACAACATTTACTTTATTTTTATAAAAACACACAAATATACAAACTCAAGAAAAACAATTTAAAAAGCTTTATACATTTATTTCTTTTTAAAGAAAATTACAAAAAAAAAACAATGAAGAAAAACAAAATTTTATTTAAAAAATATTTTCTTTGTCCGAAAAACCGAAGACCCCTCTGGTGAAACACAGACATTAAAAAACATTGTATTGGTTGGTTTGATGGAAAAAACCAATTGGTTGCATCTATCTAACTAATCAGAAACCAATTTTGAGCAAAAATCTTGCAACTTCTTTGTTATTGGTAGTAATAAATAGATCATAAACTATAATTACAAATAATGGTTCATTTTATACAACTAGGTTTAAGAAAATGCAAGTCCACTCCGCTATAGCTTAAACTCTGTCTACTGATCTAAAGCAAACCAGATAGTGAATATGTATGTAAAGAATATTACACTAATGTATAATTCTTTATACATTAATGTATAATAAGTACAATAATGGAGCATGATATAAAATGCTTTTTAGATAGGGTTACTATCTAAAAAAATATATATATATATTACACTGGACCTGGTCAGGTCACATGTTGCAGGGAGGTTACTTTTTAAAACAAATGTCTGAAGGTTATGATTTCAAAACTGCCAAAATTATATATATAATTATATATATATATATATATATATATATATATATATATATATATATATATATATAATATATATATATATATATATATATATATATATATATATGTACAGATTTAAACATGCACCTATAAACCAGGAAGGTTAAAGTCGCGAGTTATAGTATACTAGTATACCAAGATGATACACAGATATAAGGCGAATTGGTTATTCAATTCGTTATAAAATAACCTAACACGAAAGAAGGTTGAAACCTAAGTTGATTGCAGGAATCAGCATATGTGGCTTACATTGGAATTCTCTATACTGATTCCTGTAATGATATCACTATCAGACTATAACCTAACATAAAAATTGATGTTATTCATAAAAACCCTCAAATATAATCAACTTATTAACTCCATCAGTTTGCTGGTGGACTGGACTCTTAAAGGAGTGCAAAACCTCTTCAAAAAATACATATTAATAAAATTTTATTTTTCTTTCGTATAAAAAACAATACAAAACAGGTTTTAAAACTATAATGAAAACATTATTAAAATCTTAACAAACATAAAGTTTTTTTTAAATTTTATATACAGTTATACAAAAATTAGAGTGAGAGTTTTTGAAAATATAAAGATCGTGTTAAGGGGGAACTGCCATTAGGAAAAACAACTATTTTAATACGGACAGACTCTGTACTTGAATTTCTCTATAATCTTTCAATAACTTTCTCCCTACTAATCTTTTATTTATTCATTATTTCCAATAAAAATATTTATAAAAGTTTTTATATACCAACAATAATCATAAAAAATATAATATCTGGAAATCTTTCTCTGTCGAAGAACACTAATATATAATATTATATTAATTTACATAAAATCTGTATCATGTCATAACTATTGTAAATATAAAGGAGGGCAACAAAATCTTAACAGTTAAAACTATTCACACTAATTGCACTCAAAATTCATAATCATGAGTTAGCAAGCAAAAGCTATGCAAAAGCTATGTGAAATAACAGCAACGTGTAATGCTATTGCATGTGAAATAACAGCAACGTGTAATGCTATTGCATGTGAAATAACAGCAACGTGTAATGCTATTGCAGTGAAATAACAGCAACGTGTAATGCTATCGCATGTGAAATAACAGCAACGTGTAATGCTATCTTCTTTCACAACTTAAGCTTTTCATACTTATGGTGAAACTTATTTAAATTATAAATACAGGGGGTAAGATGATTTTAATATGAAGGTGGCAGCAACAGCTCAATTTCACAATCAGCAATACTCGGGACATGGGAATAGTGTTGCAATCACCTAGCAAGTAGGACATTTCGTTAGGCCCTTTTTGCTAAATCCCTTAGATAAAAGATAATGTTATTTCTACCTTAATAGTCCTTGTACGACATATTTGGTCTCATTCATAGATGAGCTGTGACTTGAAACCAGAAATAATTATTAGGGTCCAATGAAGTAAAAAATTGAAATGAAGTTAATAACAGAACTATATAGTCGATAAATTGGTCAACACCAACAATATAATAAAAAAAACAGACACAAAAAATTATAAAAAAAATGATCAATATAAAAAATACAATACATGGAGAAACAAAGGAAATTCGCTAATATACCTTATAAAAAAACTTAAATCTAATAATTTACAAAAGAAAAGTAAAACAGACCCAAATAAAAGACCCATGTCGGGCTCAAATCTTTAGCAGTTGCTTCATTTAACTTGTATTTTGATGCCAATACTTAAAATATTTATTTTAGGCACATGAAAAGCAATGCGACAGGTAATAGGACACATTACTATAGTCTGGCTAGTTTACAAGAGACCTTGGTTATATCCCTCTCATAGGTTAGGTCACCATCTCAAAAGCACATATTGCCAAGACTACACCAAAATGTTTATATCGGTTTTCAACAACATTTTTAATGTCTAAGCTAAAGTAATATGTAAACCGAGAAAGATGCATTTTTTTGTCAAACAAGGCATGTAGTTGACATTTTTGTCAAACAAGGCATGTAGTTGACATTTTTGTCAATCAAGGCATGTAGTTAAACATATTTGTCATACAGGCATGTAGTTGACATTTTTTGTCAGTGAGGCATGTAGTTGACATTTTGTCAAACAAGGCATGTAGTTGACATTTTTGTCAATCAAGGCATGTAGTTGACATTTTGTCAAACAAGGCATGTAGTTGACATTTTTGTCAATCAAGGCATGTAGTTGACATTTTTGTCAATCAAGGCATGTAGTTAAACAAGGCATGTAGTTGACATTTTTGTCAAACAAGGCATGCAGTTGACATTTTTTGTCAAACAAGCCATGTAGTTGACATTTTGTCAACAAATTTTCCAATCATCAACAGCCATTTTGTTTTACTCTTGTAAATGTAAACAAACTATTCAAAGAACACAGCATTTATGTTGTTAATAGCATTTCATTTTTACAAGTTTGTCTTAAAATTTTAAAATTTGTGTAAGAAATTAGTTTTCTCACATTGATAAAATCATTAGTTGTTTTGACGGAGATATTGTGGTATAGACTCACTATGATGTTAAATAAAAAAAAAACACACACACACTAGAATTAAAAACAATTAATACATTGTCAATCACAATAGTATAAAAAAATTATAACTGACCGGTTTCGACTTTAAATCATCAGTGCTATTTACAGACTGATGATGTCATGGTCTGTAAGCCCTGATGATGACGTAAAGTCGAAACCAGTCAGTTATAATTTTTTATACTATTGTTGACAATACATTATTGTTTTTAATTCTAGTATATTTTTTTTTATTAAACATTATAGTAAGTTTTCTCACACTTGGTTTGTTTAAATTAGTTGAAACGAGCAGCATTTTTAACACTTCATAGTTTTTACACTAAAAATCCATTACTGGGAATTCAACTGTACTATCTATTTCTAGCTTTTTAAGATCTCTTAAGTGAATTTTAATAATAATAATATATTTATTATTTGAAACTATTCAACATACTATATGTTAATAAGGCCAAAACAATTACAAAAGCTTATCCTATTTTTTATGACAACAAAGCTGAGAAAGTATCAACAAAAAGACACTTATCACTTGCGAAAATATAATACATAAAGTAAAATTTGACTAACACAACAAAAAATATTTTGTATAAGCTGTTTTTAAACAAACCTAAGATTTAAAGAATTACTGAAAACCTCCATCAGATCCGACAAAAGATATTTTTACAAAATTATAAGAAGGACAAAAATATAAAAGAAATGCTATTAAGACCAAAAATGGTTGGAACCCCAAAAAATTTGTTTACATTTTTAAGGGTAAAATAAGATGGCTGCATCTTTGGCAAAATTTCATCCGACTCCCTGGTGGACAAAATGTGAACTAAATGTTATGTCTGATCAGATTTGTTTCCTTACTTGGTTTATATATTACTTTAGTCAAGGCAAAGAAATATTTAACACAAAAGCCACTGATATAAATAAAAAAAAATAAATAAAATAAAAATTATACAAAGAGAAAACTCAAGATAATTTACATACATTTTTAGAGTTGACTAGAATAAGGTTTATCAGTGGTTTGCTTTCGTGATAAAAAAAAACTTAACATCTCAATCTCGCTCGTTTTTAACGAGAACAAAAGTAAACTATAAAAATAATGAAATAAGTGCTCCTTTTTATAGAATTCTGATTCTAAGTGAGTTTTTCATTTACATATTCACTTTGTATGTTTTCAGTAGAACAGGGCTTTATTTCCACCACTAGATTTTTTTTTAAATTACTTTCATATGAAATTGAGTATTTGCACATTTTTTTTATTTCTTTGTCATAAATTAAACTATATGTAAAATATTAAAAAATAGAATATTATACTCCTAGGCAGCAAAATTGAATGCTATAATTAGCCATAAAACTGAAGGTGAGGACAGGCAATGTAAATTACTTGCCGAGGTGAGTTGCCTGAAAAGACAGAGCCGATGCAAGTAATGGTAAGCTCATTTCAGCAATGTTTCCTTTGCTGCATAGAAGCATATAGTGTTTTATCTACTTATGGCAGGAAAATATACAAATGATAATTATAGTTTAAATGTTATGTTTCATTTTAATTGGTGACGGTAAAAAAATAAGATTTAACAAATGATTAAATTATATGAAATTAGCCTTACACCCTCCGAGACTCACTTGATAATTGGCACTTTTACTTACTGTCACACTTTTAACTTGAGCTACTGACTGAGTCAGAGAGCATTTAATGCTTCAACAAAAGATTAAGATGCTTCATCAATTCATTAAAATGCCCACTCTACAGTTATTTTGACTTGTACTATACAATATAGAATTTACAGCTCTCAGGGTTCTCTTGTAGGGTTCAGTATCCACATGACACAATGTTTCTTAAGTGCAGGATTGCTTCTCAAGCAATTATTTATAAACCCAACAATTGCAAAGCCTGAAATTAAGTGAAGCCTTCGTGTTGAATACGAAGTGGTTGAATACCATTTGGTGGTTTCATAGAAGTGGTTAACGAGATGTTGAATGAATCAGCATTAATTCTACATCTCGTCAACCAGTTCTACTCTCATTTTCAGGAAAAGGTAACATCATATAGCATGCTGTTTCGTGTGGAAACCAAGCAGTCTGAACCCTGGCTACCCTGGCATCCCCGGGTGACCTTATACAGGTCTGACACTCTAACCAACAGAGCTGTCAGTGAACCCTTAACTAAATAGTAACAACAAAGTCACTCCACAGTTATTTATAGTTTATTTACAATAAAGCAGAGCAAATTTATCTTGATATTTATCTTATATTGACAAGAGGTCATCATCAGTGCCTAACAAACAAGACATAAAACTTTAAAAGTAAAATAAAAATATTAAAACAATAAAATACAATTAAAGTAGCAAAAATAATAAAATCGAAGCAATGAAGAAATAGCAATTTCAATCTTTTACTATTTTTATTATTTAATTAATTCTATTCTATTGCTTTAGTAATTTTTTAACTTTTAATTTTTTTTCTTTGTTTGGCCCTGATGATGGTCTTTTGATAGGTTCAAATCCCTGAACTTATTGTAAATAAAAATAACTGACAGTGGAGGTGCTTATTCTTTTGCTCTAATTTAATGGTCTCAAAATTATGTTCATCCTATAAAATATGCTGATCTACAAGGCTCTGGTAAAGAAAGCATACTAGCTTTTGCTTTCACCAATTTACAATAACAAAGAGGAGTGCTGAGTCACTGCTCACACGAGGCTTTGAGTTAAAAGCAACCAGGGTTTTATGTTGAACCCAAGCTTTACATTCATTACTCATACAGAGTGGCCCAAAAGTCTCCCACCTTCTTAATTTTTGAAACTTGGGGATTTCCATTATGTATGGTGAAGTTTATATTTTTTTGCATTGATCATTAAGTTGCAGGGCCCCAGTGGCGCCCTACAACACTAACATTTGAAATTTCAAATTCAAAAATGGGAAAAATATAACAGGGTACCCAAAAAACAATAAAGTTTAAAAATAAGGGCAAACAAATAGTGATAATAGAAAAAAGTCAAAGATAAAACATAATTTATTTTACTCCCTAAAGAACCCAAAATGAACATGATGAAATTAATTTTTAACTACTTTTGCGCTCTTTCACTGTTTTGTCCCTCCCTTGAAAACTAACTATAACTGTTGGAAAAAATATCAAAGAGAAAAATAGAACTAAGTCATAGAATAAAAAACTGCAGGAAAAAATACGGGGTTCAGTTATTAAGTTAGGTGTCTATAGAGTTTTGCCTCTTAATGATCAAAGCAGAAGATAAACTTCACTGTACATAATAGAAAATCCTTAAGTTTCAAAAATTCATCTTATTTGGTTCAAAAATTATACCTAATGAATCCAAATGGAGACTATTGGAGCACTCTGTATCCAAATGGCATCTCTGAATCCAAATGGAGACTATTGGAGCACTCTGTACAGGGCAGTCCAAAATAGTTTACTCCTCATTTTTTTTAATAAAAAAATACTATCTATATGATTAAAATGTATAAAAAATTAAAGATCTTACAAAACAAAAAATAACAAAATGATGTCACGGATTAGTTCAAATTTTGCCCTACTTTGGACAGACATTATTTGCCAGCCTTCAAAAAATTGTTTTAAATTTAATATAAAATTTACAGGAAGCCCAAATGAAGGTTTCTTAATTACGTTTATATTCTATCATTTGATTTGCTGTCATTTCATTTGATTTGTGTACCATATATTTATTTTAATGTTTGAATGCATAAAATTAGTCATGCTTTATCAAATTTGATATTTAATCAATATACCGTCTTTTCAAATAATATCTTTAATTTTAAACTGGTGAGTGTAGTCTGACACTAACCGATGACGACACACCGAGCGATGACTAGTAAACGTTAAGTTAACCTTTTTGTCCTGCTATATGTGAAAAATATAGGTTTGGTTAATGTTTAGAGCAATGAGTCCTTGTACGAGGAACCTTTATCTCTGTTGTAAAGGTGCAAGAGGAGAGTGAAGAGAATCAATGGAGGAGTGAGATTACTCGATGGCCCTGGGTCCGTCTATAGGCATCGTGTGTAGAACCTCATCTAGTAGTTGCAGAGCTCTATGCAAGTGAACCTGACAACATACAAAACTCTTGTTGGTCCACTTTCATACAGAGAGCACAAAAACTATAATAAAATAATTAAAATCACAATGAGTGAAAAACCAATGTTGTTGAGGGGGAAAATATTATAATATTATAAAATATTATAATATAGAGGGGTAGAAGAAGAAAGAAAAAGAAAGAAGAAATAAAAAGAAAGAAAAAGAAAGAAAGAAGAAAGAAAGAAAGAAGAAAGAAAAAGAAAGAAAATTATTTATTTGTAAATGACATTTATACAAAAAGGAACTTAAGTTTACAAAAATAAATGTATACCCCAGGGCATCATTGGCCGTCAGGGGAAGAGAAGACATTTTTTTTTTAATTTAATTAAATAGAAATAAAATATATATATGTATATTTTTTTTTACTTTATTTAAAACTTTCCTTATGTGGATCCGTTGGTATAGAGGAAAAGTATTGTTTTTTTTTTTAATTTTATTTATTCTTTTTTTTATTTAACATGCAAACTTTTAAAACAAAAACAGTAGTTTTATATTTTGAGGTGATTTACTCGAACTTACATAGAAACAAAGCTTGTGAGTACTTCAGGTGTACTTGTAATTTAGGGAAAATTGTTTATCATCAGATATCTTGTTTGCCAGGCTTCTTTTAAATATTGAATTATTCTAGTCCAATCTGGCCCATTTGCTATCTGAGTAAACTGTTGTTGTGAGAGTGCTCTGGCTCCTAGGTGCTTTATTCTAATATGCTTTAACACTGAGCATTCTCCAACAAAATGGAAAGGAGTTTCATTGACTTGCATGGTACAGAGAGAGCACCTGGCTTCCTCCTTATCTTTATTCCAAACTTTTTCATTTAGTTTTAGAGTGCCTGCTCTAAGACGAAAAATCCACCTTATATCCTCCATACTGTATTGGTTAGTAAAATAATTGCAATTATTATTATATAAATACTTGTAGGAAGGATAAAAGGAGGAGTCTGTGCATCGAGCAGTGCACTCTTCTGAGTATTTTAAGCTAAGTTGGTACGCCAGATGCTCCATCTAGCGTACGGGGTACGTTGCAACTTTTCCTCCTTACATCAGAATCACTACACTCACCCTCCCTCCCTACTTTGGACTTGCTCGTCCTCAGATAGTAAAGACACACGTTTCATTCACCATCCAGGCACCCAGGTGATCCATCCAGGCACTGACCACGCTCGATGCTGCATACATTTTATGATCCACTAAAAATTGTGGATAGACTTGTATAAAACAAAGCTTAGTGTACTTATTTATTACTTAAATATACTTAAACCAAATATCAACTCAATTGGATTATTTTATAATTTTTAAAAAAATGTATACAAGTCATTAATAAAAATTGAACTAATGCTGATAATGAGATGAAACATGGCACATATGTTAGTCTTATTTATACATGGCCATATGATTGCCAAATTTCAATCTGATCGCATCATTCTTATGCGTTTTTATTATTTTATAAAAATTAACTGAGTCATTATTGTGGGTTAATGACGTCATAAACAAATTACAAATTCCGAATAGCACAACTACAGGGGTAGACTGATTTTTGTACAAAGTTTCAACTCTCTAGCATAAATGCCCTAGAAGGTACGATAATAACAGACACACACATACAGACAACTTTGAGAAAACCACACAGGAGGCCTTAAAAACATCTGAAACGGATAATTCCGGTTTCAGATTTTTTTGCAAACACAATACTTTTCCTATATAGCTACGGTATAAATGAGGAAAAGTAATAAAGTGTTATTTTAACAAAATATTTTTTTAATAGTCAACAGGTAATGAGATTTTTAGACTCTAGGGGGTAAAATAAACATATTTTATTCTTACACATTTTTCTGTAAAACCACTTTTCCCCCATTTTTAGATATTTTTAATTAGTTTGTGTACCATTTAATTAACATGGTAGAGATATGCTAAAATTCCAAAAATTATATTTTTTTCTAATTCTAGCAACAATAGCTTAAAATTTTGACTATTGAATGTATGATAATGTTTAGGTTTTCTTAAAAGCCATGATAAGAGAAGAGTTTTTTTCCATTCTTGGCTTAACTTTTGCTCATCTCTTACTTCCTCTAATGCCCAACCATAAAAAGCAAAAAAAATCAATTTTCCTGACAATTGTTGGGTAGCAGTTCCAAAATATTTGACATGGTTAATAGTTTGTCCTATAAGAATTTTACTCAGCTACCCAACAAGACCAATTTCATTTTTCTAGTTTGAACAGTTTAACAGCTATTAACAATTATGATGCGAGGTCAAATTATTTTTAAAAATATTAAATTTGACCTAGTGGGAAAACGGTTGGAGATTGGGGTTTATATAAAAGGACATTTTTTGTTCCCCATGAAGAGTACCATCACCTTCTTTGGTGGACACTTTATATAAAACACCCTGTATGTACACTATGTGAGGAACAAATAAAAAAACCTTTTAAGTGTTATTTATTTAAACAGCCTGACCGAGTCACAAGGAGTTATAGAATAACTCCTAATGTTGCAGTCTATCCAACTTAAATTGAACAGAAAAACGTCACTTAATCAGATTTTACAAAGGTTTAAGATGGCAGCATTGTTAAAAAAAAACAATTAAATTAATTAGTTCCCAACAATAAAATAATTATTAACAGAAAACTGAGCAGAGGAGTAAACATAGCTAACAAATAACAACACCAAAATCTTTCCACAAAACCTTTATAAACAACAGCTGGCTTTCGACCTCACGATCATTATCAGTGCCAGAGAGTTGAAGAAGGAGAATCCTAGTCTGACTTATTAGGCAGAGTCATATAGCGGACCTATATGACTCTATATAGAGTCCGCTATATGACTTTATATAGAGTCCGCTATTGACTCTGCCTAAAAAGTCAGACTAGGATTCTCTTCTCTCAACTCTCCGGCACTAATGATGATCGTGAGGTCGAAAGCCGGCTCTGGTTTAATAAAGGTTTTGTGGAGATATTTTGGTGTTGTTATTTGTTAATAAAATAATTATTTTATATTATATAAATAATATTATATTCTAATAACCAGAGTCTGTTGAAAGTATTTTTTTTTAAATAAGAGATAATAGATAATAATAATCAAATGGATTTCAATGGAAATCAAGTTGACCTGTATCATCTTTTTATGTACCATTAATGTAAAATACTTACTACTCTGAGGAGACACCTCTCTCAAGTCCATCTCCCACTCTACTCATTTTCCATAAAATCATAAGTTTCCAGCACACTTAATTCATTTTAAATTATGGATTGAGTCAGCATATTTACTCATTAAATAATCCTAATACTGTGTTTCTTATTAAAAATTTACTATGTGACACATGAGATATTAAATTTGGACAAAGTGGCACATGACAAGTTAGATATAGTATTGCCTGTGGGGGCAGAGTTCAAGTAAAGTGATTTGATTACCTCGATCCAGCAAGGAGTTTCCTTGATACTCTGCCGGGGGTAGTCGGGACCCCAACCCTTGACAAAGCTAAGTCTCAGTATACACAGCCTCCTCAAGTCATCCACTCCTATACCAGCCGCAGCACTCAGACCTACCACACACACATATAAACTTAATCACCTCAACAGGTAGAACAATGTAAATACTATTCTGATACAAGGAACAAATCCTGGTATTCTACCGATAACAATAAGTTGGACCAAATCAACTGCATTTCTCAAAAGTATTGTGCAACAATGTTGTGCACATCAGAATTATCATAACAAATCAGCTTTAATGATCATATTTTACATCAAAATGTATTTTTTACTGTCATAAGTATTAATTTGTTGACTCATAGCTAAGTTTCCACAGACAGCCTGGTTGGTATATGAGTATGAAATATAGCAATCCAAAATGTTTTTGATTTTTAGTAAATTAGTAGATTTTTAGTGTTTTATAGGTAATGTCATGCATATTTGAAATAAAATAGGGTTTTGAACTTTTCTATGATTTATTTTTGTACTAAGTTCCGTTCAGATCAAAAGTTATTGCGAGACATGAAAAACATTAAGAAACTCATATATACATTCATGTATTCTTGATCAGTGAATCCCTCCTTTCAGAATGCCCCTATAACACAAGCTTACCTTTCCTTTAAATATCGAGGGTTTACACCAGTATTGATTTGATACGAAATGATCCTAAAATGATTTAATAAAAAGAGTAATTGATGGAAATTGACTAATGAAAAAAAAGAGAACATTTAGTGACTTACTAATAGCAGGTGCTATTCCGCCAACACTGTGAGGTCCTGGTATGTGACCCGCCACGGCAGCAGCCTGTGCCGCGGCAGCCGCCTGGGCAGTGGCAGCTTGCTGCTGCATCTGACTGTGACACTGTCTCAGATCAAACACCTACAACAAAATCCACTTCTACAAGTACTTCTCATTACCTCACTGTGTACAATGTATCACTATTAGTGAATTTTTCAACATGAAAATGATGCTTATTTCTTCGTACTTAAATGCTGATTGATTGTAATAAGGGAGTTGAACCGCTCGACTATAACTGAGTCATGTCATACAAACAAGAGGTTAGTTTAAGCTAGAAGACTATTGCAGTGTCATTTTTAACTATTGAGTTGAAAGAAATACCCTGGGTTCCAATCCTAGCACAGGCCTCTAGGAATTTCGTAAGTCTTAAAAGTATCACATCCTTCAAAAGAGCATAAAACTTGTGGCCCTGAGCCTAAACAATGTCAAATACCTGCAGTATGTGTTTAAAAAGCTGGGTTTTACCCAAGTAAAACAAATTTTAGTGTGATTTGTGGTCACATTATACAGATAAGTAAAGTATGTAAGATATATACTAGAGGAAGCATACCCTTCAATACAGTGTTTTGAAGTTTCAGAGGCCTGAAACTTCTTTTTGGGGCTCTGTGTAACCTCATTGAAACCTCTTCCAAGAGTGTGTTAATGTTATAATAAATCAATTGTTTTCGGCTTCCCGCACATTCCTTGAATTTTTATTTGTCTTTTTAACACTCTACTGTATAGGTAACTGAATGTTTGAACTGGTTATTTGATTGTATTTATTAGCAAAGTGGTCAGGTTACTTTTTCAATGTTTCAAAATTTAACCTATAGGGCCTCTCTAGTAATTCTATCTCTATGGGTGGTTGTATGTGGTAGGGTGAATGAGAGTAGGAGATATTAATTAGAGGAGGTCCAAACACCTGCTCTAGTTCAGAAGGAGCATAGCATATACTGTACACACAATGGGAATCAGCCATGATAACATACAAGCCACCCTCACAACAAAACATTGTTTTATAACTCTGTCCTAAATATCAATTATGGAAAAAAGTTATAAAACAATAATAATTCAGAAAGAATTGAAGAAACTATTACAATGCCAAATAATATATTTAATAAATGAATTTATCATTTTAAATTTACACTTCTTTTATCTCAGATTGTAATATTTATTTATCTTTGTATCTTTGTATTCTTCTTCTTTATCACTTTTAGTTCTCTTTTTTTAATATTCCAAACAATTCAATCGTTTCTTTTACTAATGTTCTTTTACCAAACTGGTTAAAGCTTGACAAGTTAAAACATTGCTTTTTAACTATGTAATTATTGATAAACATATTATTATTATTATTAATAAACCAGTTGTAAAATCAGCCACATAGACTTTAGAAAGCAAAAATTGTTAAGACAGAAAGAGAACTTAATTTAGTTGATGAGGACAATAGTAGGACACACGGCTAAAATCAGTTGACAGCTTGGGAAAATAATCTGAGGGAGCCAAAGAAGTTATTCCTGGATGTTAAACCACGTCCTCTATTCCAAATCAGGCCAACCTTATTGGCCCCTCGACACTATTTAGCTGAGCTGTCAACTGATTTTAGCCGTGGGTGGTACTATAGTTCTCACAATTGTTTTTAAGAATAATAAAATAATTTTTATAACTTGAAAAAATGACTATTGAGCATTAATTAATAGTTTAACCAGAAGTTACAGCAAGTTTGTTAAAAGAAAATTGTATCTTGTTAGTTGTTAAGAGTGGCCTTAGTTAAAACACAAGCCTCATGCTGTCAGGCTTATATGATACCAGTAACTCCTTCTGTATATAGTATTATTTTAAGTTGACACACATCCTGCCATACTCTTATCTGCCTTGCTCATATAATCTCTGCCTGGACATAAGTCAGTTATAGAGCCTTCATGAGATGAGTGGAATAGAATTACCTTGATGTAGGCAGAAGGGTAGATCTTGTGGACGGCATCTCCCGGGGCTCTGCCAGCCTCCCGGTCCAAGTAGTAGCTCTGTACAAACACTGAGTGGTCTGAGAGACATCGTAACCACACATCTCCCTCTCCTCTCAGATCTAGTGCCACTCCTTTACCTATGTGCAACCTAACACACAAACAATAACAATTCACTTCAAACATATTAAATACATAGAGTAAAGTGAAAGAACAAAAAAGTCTCTCTACAGTTAATTATGGTTTATAGAAAATAAAGCGGAGCTCTCTTGACCTAATGAGAGGCCATCATCAGTGACACAAACAACTAAAAGACTACTCCCTCCCTAGGTGCATCAAGAATAATTTAATCATTACAATGAGTCAATTTAGAAAGGTGGCAGTAGGCTACCTTCCCGGTGATCAGCCAATTGCTTCTAATTGATACAACACCAAAGTCCCTAACATTAACAAGCCCCTCCTTTGTAAGTAAAAATGTAATTTATATTTATTCACAAGCTTGAGTAAATACAAGATACTAGGCATTATCTAAAACATTAGATGGTCTACTAAAAGGTTAATTTTCAGGTAAAACCTCCTAAATTGTGACAAAAAAAGCAGACCTCTATAAACAACAGTAACGTACCTGGCTCTCTCAGACTGATCTGTACGGTGAACATTGGACAGAGCACCGAGGCAGAAGCGGTTGCCACCCGATGGATCCACATAGCCATCGACAGTTACTGACGGTAGGGAAGAAGGAACTTTAAATGTCTCTCCTACTTGGGTGTCTAGTTCAAAGTAAGCGACGGAACACCAGTACTCGGGAGCTGGTTGGTTGGAAAGCAGACCCCCGCTGCCCAAGTCTCGAGGCCCTGCAATAACCATTCACTTAAGTAACAAAACAAACAATCCCTCCACATCAATCACTCCAGAGATGGAGACAATCTTCAGTATCATAGCTGTACAACAATCGAGGTGAATTTAATATAAAAGTTGTGAAGTAGCCTGGGGACTTGAAATCTTTACATTCTTGTAGATTAGAGTAACCAATAGAGGGCTCTATTGGTTGAAATTTACAACAAGGAAGCATAGCCTAAACACCTTCTATTATATTCTAGAAAAACTATTGTAACTTACATAGTAGAACGTTTAGAATACAAAATATAAACAATCAGTTTCATCCCCCCAAATGGTCCAAACTTATTCCCTAAAAGACTTTTCAAGCCTCTTAATATGATGAGATGAGCTATGCCCTCTCTAGTGAAATATCTCTATGTATATAAATAATTAAAAACAACAGCCTTTTTGTGATACTAACTGTGTACAAATACATATTGACTCCAACCCTACGCTCTGGATGTCCATTGTAGGGTTGTAATTTTTATGGTTAAATATTTGTAATCACATTGTATGTTTTTATTTTAAATATAGTATTTAAAAAAAAGAGTAGGGTAGTACCAGTAACTCAGGGTCTCCAGGAGATGTCATATAGTAGATTAGAGTAAAACATTATTTAGAGTGACATTATTTTCTTTAAATTCTTTATAATGTTAATTTAATTTTCTATTTTCTTTATAATGTTAATTTAATTCTATTTTCTTTATAATGTTAATTTAATTTCTATTTTCTTTATAATGTTAATTTAATTTCTATTTTCTTTATAATGTTAATTTAATTTCTATTTTCTTTATAATGTTAATTTAATTTGTTTTCTTTATAAAGTTAATTTAATTTCTATTTTCTTTATAATGGTAATTTAATAATAATAATGTTCATTTAACATAATTATAATGTCTATAATTGTAATGATACAAAACAATAAAAACACTTATTTAAAATAAAATAACTAATGTTTCCAAGGCTAAAAACAAATTTGGCCACGCTTATATTTTTAAAGTGATACAGGACTAGAAACTTAACAACCAGAGGCTTTGATTCGCAAATTACAATCCTACTATTTATTTTTTATTTTTTTTTTAAAAACCTTTATTTTAAAAATATACAATTAATAATCAACATATGTATTACATTATCAGTTTTATCTCCACAAAAGATAAATAGATATCTTGTGCCGTGGAGGGAGGTACTGTCTTGCTTATTATTACGCTTATAGACTAAGTTATTTTATCACTAATTCTAAAATTTTATACTTATATCCTAAATCTAATTATTACACCTTATTTAATATTTAAATGTAGGGACATACTCACCTAAATTTACACTTATATTAACACATATATACATATGCATACATTCACATAACACATTCATATGCACATACTCACATAAATACTTACATCACACTTGTATATATACTTATACACACATATATACATACAAAGACACACATACCCACATACATACATATACACAAATATACATACACACACATATACATACAGACATACATACACATACATACATATAAATACATCTATATATACATACATACATACATATACACACATACATAGATATACATATACTCTCACACACACATACATGCATACATACATATTCTACGCTTGGTATTGTTGGCTGGCTCTGAGTTGTAGTTCTAGTAGAAATAGTTTTAATCTTTTTTTGAATGTACCTCTTTTGTCGGTGGTCTTTATGTGATTGGGTAAGTTGTTCCATAGAGTCGCTGCTCTGTACTGCCATTGTCTTTGTGCTGTCGTTGTTCTGTAAATTGGTTGTTTGTATAGTTGGTTGGTCTGTGCTCTGGTGCTTTACATTGTTTGTACTCAGTCAGATGTAAAGTGTGTTTGCCGTCGTATATTCTAATTAAGCATTGCTGTTCGTACATGTAGTCAGTCTTCAGTATTGTCAGTTTATTAAATAGTGGAGCTGTATGTTGATATTTTTTTTCTAAAGAAATAATCCTTATGATTGCTTTTTGCTGCATGAGTACAGCCTTTTTAGATGTTTCAGTAGCTGAGCCCCATGCCAATACACCATAGCTTATTATTGAGTCTACTAAACCATAGTATACTGCTCTTAGTTGTTTTCTTGTTAAGTATGGTCGGATTTTGATAAAAACGTAGCGTAGTTTTCGTAAAGATGTCGTCAGTTTGTCAATATGTTTTTTCCACGAAATAAGTTTGTCTATAGTCACACCAAGATACCTAGTTGAGTCTACTCTCTGTATGGTCGGGCAGTTACATTGTGTCGTGGTCTCGTCGTGGTCATGTAGTTTTATTTCTAATTGAGTGGGTTGTCCTGTCTCAGTTAATGAAAAACACATAAATACTGTCTTTTTAATATTTAATGAAAGTCCGTGTACGTCTAGCCAGTCTTTTATATCTCTAAGGTCACTTTCGGTTGCTGTAAGGGCTTCCTCGTAAGTCTTTTCTGATTTTAAGTACACGGTGTCGTCAGCAAATGCGTATAAAAGTCCGTTAAGTCTTTTTTCGAGTAGGTCGTTGGTGAATATTATAAAAAGCAAACTTCCTAGTACGCTCCCTTGGGGTATGGAATATTCTGTTGTAAAGCCATTTCCTATGACGTCATTAATTTTTACTCTATAGACTCTATTTTTTAAATAACTAGTGAACCACTTTAGCATGTTTCCGCGAATGCCAATTTTTTTTAATTTTTGAATTAATATTTTATGTGACACACTGTCAAAGGCTTTCGCTAAATCCATAAAGACAGCTATTGGTTTGTGGCCTTTATCTAGTTCCTCAGCTATAAATTGGCAGACTTCTGTAATGGCATCCTGAGTACTTAAACCACTTCTAAACCCGAACTGAGCTGCAGATAGTTTGAAGTTATATTCTAGAAAGTCAACTAATTTTTTCTTTACTACTTTTTCTATTATTTTAGCTATGTTGGAGACTAGACATATTGGTCTGTAGTTCGTTACCTCACTGGTATCCCCTGCTTTGTATATTGGTGAAACTATTGTTATTTTGAGTGTTTCAGGAAAAACTCCTGATCTCATACTAGTTTTTGCTAAGTGTACTATCGGTTTTATTAGCTGGTCAATATTATTTTTTATCATTGCAACAGTAATAAAGTCAAACCCTGGTCCAGACTTGCCTCTAAGTTCAGATACGGCTGCTAGTATATCTTCATGTAATATTTCACAGTTTTCAAAGTAATTTTGTTCAGTTGTATCATAGTCGTCAGTTTGTTCGTTACGTATTTCTTTTCCGTTATTTTTATTTCTATTTCTATCTTATTGAACATGTTGTGTTTGCTATACTTACAGTAGTTGGTGTTGGTGTGAGGCTGGTGTTGGTGTGGGGGAGGGGGCTGCATTATCTGCGTGTAGGATAGAGTATTAGAGGCAGGCCAACCCCCTGCCCCTCCCACCTCCTCCCCACCCCTCCTCGCCCCCACTCTCTCCCACTGCAACAAACAACAATCACACTAACCCTCGTATTCTTTATCATTGCTCAAATTTGAGTAAGACTGGAGCTCAAATCTATGTCTACAAGCTCAAGTCAAGGTGATGGCTTAAATCAGATCAAATTATCAACTGCACACTGTTGCCCCACCCTTCCCTTTTTTCAGAATATACACACATACAACACACACATATATATATATATATATATATATATATATATATATATATAAACACAAATATCTTGGTATTGAGTTGGAATCCATTAAGCATAAGCTTTTACACCTTCAGAAATGTATGGCACAATAGATGAACACATCTTTTCCCAGCTTATAAGAGAAAAATTGTCAATAATTGGTCTCTGTTATATCAATAACAAAGACTAATGTGTATAAGTCCATACGGCATTCTTTCTTGAACAAATAATACTGATCAAAATATGTAAATGTTAGATCCATCCTAATCTAAGCAGAGCATTTAAGGTGAGGTTTGTTATCAGTATTAGTAATTGTTGTAATAAGAAGCCCTACATAAGGGCTGCCAACTACAGTATCTCAAGGCTAGAGAGTTGTAGGTGAGTTACCCTGTGGTATCTGCTGAGACTGCTGAGTAGGCTGTGTGGGATCACCAGCTTGCTGGGTAGTACCAGGTACAGCAACAGGTACAGGTACTGGTACAGTTCCAGGTACCTGTTCTAGTCCTGAAGGTACAGGCCCTGGACCTGCAGTAGCATAAAACCCTGTGTTCTGGACCAGTCCTCCACCACTACCTCCTGCAAAACATTCAACACTCCACATCTAATAACCAATATAAAAACAACTAAATCATTCACCATACAACATTTTCATTGCAAGTCAGAACAATCTACACACCACTTTAAGACCAATGAAAACAACATGTTTCATGAAAACTATCAGAAATTTTACCTAAAGATAATCATCTAAAATAAAAGAAAAAGCAAACATCTGTACACAAAGCAAACTAAAACACATTCTACAATTTGAAAGGCAATCTGACTCAGGCTGACAGAGAGTGGTGCTTAACTTGAAGTTTTCAACACATCCATGCACACCCCAACATTGTTTTTATATTAAAATAAAATAAATAAAATGCCCGTTTTAGGGCCTTTCGGCCCATCAGGGTATTCACCCTGCGGGAACCACCTCAGGTGGGTAGCATCTACTACACTCTAAGTATTAATTAAAGTTGGCGAAATCTTTTTAATACAAATACTATTCATAAAATCTTAGAGCATAGCCCGGGCTGCGAACCCCGGACCTCCGGTGCCGAAATCGAATGCCTATACGATCACGGCCACGGAGGCAGACTGTTTTTATATTGCTTTTCTTTTTTACAAAGCAACACATTAATTATTGATAAATGCAACTTCAACTAAACATAAACATATTCTGTTTCTGATATGTTTATTTCATTCTTTCTTTACTTCATTTCTTCATCTTATTTATTTAATACTTGTAATGTTTTAAACTTATTTGTAAATCTCATTATAATTCTGTTTTAGACCAATAAAATCATTTATTATACAACTTTACACATTTTAAATTGTATTTTAAATTTAACAAATTTTTTAAGTTATTAATTAAAAATATTTAAGACTATGTTCTGATGGATTCAAATAATCAAAAACTTAGGTTATTTTTTTATTTTATTAATTTTTAGAGAATTTTGCAAAGGCAATCCTTATGAGGCAGGCGAAGGGTGAATAGGGGTGGGAGGGACCTATCTCGCTTAGGCTATGTGTGTGTGTGAGTGTGTGTTATTGTATGTATGCAAATCATCCACAAGAAGCTATTTTTGAGGAGCCTTTGGAACCTATTGTTAATGAAAAATGTATGACTCCATTAACCATCTTATTAACCGTCATTAAATGTGACCACAGTGAAACAAGCAGCACTGCAAAGCAGGCCTGTGAGCTGTGTAACAACAAATAATTAAAAACAAACAAATAACACAGTGGAATTCTTCCGAGTGGCCCAAAGGCAGAGAACTGACAAACTGGCAAGGAGTCTAGCTAGTGGTAGTATGTAGGAGAAATACTTACTTAGGTGAGGTGGGGGGTTGGTTGGAGGAGATTGCCAAGGCTGTCTGATGTCAGGTGGTCTGGCATGTACACCAGGTACAGGCACGGGTACAGAATGGTGGGGGTGTGGCGAGTGCATACCTGGGGACGGCATAGTCTGTCTCCCGGGGGTCCTGCTTTCCATCTTAACACTCCCCGTGCTACCATATGTCTCGCAACTCAAACCTGCATGCAATACACTACTACACACATCTACACAAACAACTCTTCATCTGTCTTTAAATATTAACTCATTAATCAATATTTTCATTAATTGAGTTTAATTCCAACATAATTTCCTTATTAAACTCTTGTAGGGACAAAGAAAATTTTAAATTACAATTAACAAATAACAATAATAATAATTTAAATTATGAACTGTTACTGAGCACAACAAAGATATAATTAAGATATGAGTATTCAGTTTAAAACAAAGCAAGTACGAGGTGCCTCTGAACTATTCCTCTCTATGTCAGATTAGCTCGGCCCATCCCAACACTTCAGTCTCGCTTCACTCGTCCTTACGATATGGAAATCACACAGGAAATCAAGTACTTCGGCACACGATTTTTATAGTTAACTTTAGAATTAGTGATTTAGTGAACTTTCATTAGAAATTCATTCTTACTATAATAATGAATTAATTTTAATTAATTAGTTCTTAATAGATTTAAATCAAAGAAGTGAAAATTAGTAAGCTTGAAAAGAGTAGTAATGTCACTAACATTGGCTTTCCCCTCCCTACATTTTTTTGTACAAAAAGATTTGGATTTCAGTTGTCAATGAGATGTCGAGTCAAGAAGATAAAGGGCGTACTGTGTTGACACTATGCTTAATGTAGACGACCAATCTGATGTTTCACTTTCACTGAGGAAGGTATCTTCAGGTATGTACATCATTCAGAGCATCAACATATGCTCTACAAAACTGAATAGACATATACAATTTTACACTTTCCTGATGATTGCTTGTACAGTGGGTGTTGGATTCATCACCTACATAGATGGGGTCACCAACAGAACACCTAAATTTTATAGGATATACACGACCATAGATTAAAAAGAAAACCTCTGGTCAGCTGTCAGTCACATGTGTTAAACTGTTACTCAGGGGCTGGGCAAAATGCTGACTGGACAAAATTTTAAAATTATTATAACTATTTTTTTTATAAAAATTCTGACAAAAAGTTTCAAATAAAAATTGTAGCAGTCAAGAAAAACATTTGTATGCCATGGGGTCATTTTTCTCATACACTACTTTACATTCAACAAATGAAGGCTTTGAGTAAAACACTGAGTACTGAGTGTCAGTCTGGGTCTTGAGTACTGCAACTTTATTTGTAAATTGTATTCTTTTGAAAATATTATGAATGCAAGGTAGTTTAGAGATAGAGAGACAGAGGGCAGATGATATTTCCATGGGCTGTATCATAGAGATATATACTAGAGGGGGCATAGCCTATCTCATTTGAGAGGCCTGAAACATGTTTTTGGGGCTCTGTGTAACCTCATGGAAACCTCCTCCAAGAGTAAGTCAAGGTTATAATAAATCAATTGTTTTGGGCTTCCCAAACATAGCTTGTGTTTTGATTTGTATTTTTTAACATTCTACCATATAAGTTATTCTAATTTTGTACTGATTATTGATTCTATTCCTAAGTGAAGGAGTTAGGTTACTCTTTCAATGTTTCAAAATTTAACCTCTAGGGCCCCTCTAGTAATATATCTCTATGGGCTGTATCTTAAAAATAAAGCAATGTAGCTAAAAATTGCCAGGACTAGAATTGTTTGTTTTTTTCTTGAGTACTGCAACTTTATTTGTAAATTGTATTCTTTTAAAAATAAAATAGTTACAAGTTACAATACTTTACAAATTCTGCTGAGTCAGCATCTTTCCAGCCCTAGAATAAAACATTAGACAGGTGGTGTCCTTACTCTACTCTACGGTCCTGTAAATCCTATGACTGAGTGGTTCGTTAGAAAATCACCCCTAAGCTTTCCAAGCCATCTCTGATTTGTTGTTTCAGTTTAATAAGGATTTAGTGGCACATCAAATAATAATATTTAAACACTGATGAAGCTTTTAAATACAATGAATCTAAAGATAAAATCATAAAGAAACACACAGAACAAATGAAATAGCAACATCTAATTAAACACACAGGCATGCATATCAAACAGCAACGACATCACATAGCAAGCAACTTGTGGCTACAAAGCGGGCTATGGTTTAATGCCCTCAGTTTCTCACAAAGCAAGTCATAAAAATCTAACTCCCTTAAAAAACATCCCAACATCAAATGTAAAATTTTTATTTACTATTAAAACATCTACACATATCACTGTATTTGAATAAAATATATTATTCTAATACAATAAAATATATTAGAATAAATATATAAAGTATATACTCATATAAATGTGTCAATTATTAATTGCTTCTAGCATACGCTAATTTATCATTATGTTTCATTTATAATTATTTATGTATTTTTTTTTTTTTGTTGTGATCATTTATTTATTTTTAACTCGACAAATCTAGTTTCCATTTTGTTACACAAGAAAAAACAAAGAGCAGGTTACAAATAGTTGCACATAAACTGCTCCAGCCATCCTCGAGCACGACTCATTCCAAGATGTGCTTAAATAAGTATGTGATGATGTGCTATAAAAGTATTTTGTAATATTTTATTTTTAATATTAATTTTGTAAAGCAGAATAAACATATTTTATTTGTTTATTTTTTACAATGACATTGGATCATCAAATTTGATATCTTGTTTTAATTCATAACGTTTACCAACTAAAAGTAATAAGAAAGAGAAACAAGAAACCCGCCATTTTTTTCTTTTAACTCTAAATGAAAAACCTACCTATAATCCAATTTATTCAGTAAATAAATTTCTTTCAAGTGTAAATATTTAAAGATCTCACTGTAAAACTGATGCAATTTAAACAATTTGTTTTGCATAAATAAAGATGTATTATTGATATTATTATTGACCTTATTAAATAAATACTTTATTACCATTAAATTATTAATATGACAATAGGCTGTGTCACATAACAATAAGACATACAAAAGAAAAATGTGTAAAACAAGATAATTACAAGAAATTGAAACTAAAGTATTCTTCTAATTCATAAAATGGATTGTCTAACAACATCTGTTTCACCTGCTGTTTAAAATCTTTGAAATAAAGAGACTTGATATGTTTTGGCAACTTATTGTAGAGTTTTATGCCCAAGACACTGTGGCCAACTTCTGATTTCTTCAACCTATGTCCAGGTAAGTTAAGTTCTTGTTTTTTCCTAGTATTATATTGATGATGTAAAATTATTAGTTTTGAAATTTGTATAGTTATTTTTGACAAACAGTAAGGCATTATAAATATACAAATTGATAATAGTCATAATTTCAAGTTTTTTAAAAAGAGGTTTACAATGTGCTAGAAAAGCAGAGCTAGTCATGATTCTGACAATTTTCTTTTGAAGTAGAAGCAGAGCTTCTAGATTAGTATGTCCCCACAGTATTATACCATATGCAAGTCTACTCTGAATCATTGACAGGTATACAACTCGTAATATGTTTTTTTATGACGTAACATAGCTTTATTTCCATCAGGGAAAAATTCAATATAATTGTGCGAGTACATATATCATGTCAACAATTCATGTTTCGCAAAACACGGCAGTATCAAATGATACATACAATTTAATTCCCTAAACTCAGTTAGGTCAGTATTTGGTGGTCTCACCGAATACTGACCCATACTGAAACCAGTAAAATGCGTCTCTCTTTGTAAGACTTTTAATAAAGAGTAAAAAATGTGCATATCAAAAATCAGAAGATGCTAGACTCATCAGCAATATTTGTTAGTATGTGTATACAATTTTAAGCCTCCACAACAAACAGTGACAGAGCAATTTGTCCTACTCAACAGTACAAGTAGTATTATCAGTAACTGTTAGAGTTAATATTAAGTGGAGTTAGGGTCAAAAATAGACCTCATTTGTACTGTAACCAAAGGTCTTTTTTACAGTGCCCTTAATTAGTCCAGATGAGGATAATGATTTCCCCCGGACAAAATCCAGTGATTCATTAGAAGAATCAAAATTTGTAAGAATGCTTCTCTACCTAAGTTGAATAACCTTTAAAGCTAAGGCCTCACATCTCAGATGTATATGAGAGGCAATTTCAGTAGGTTATTCATAAAGCTTTCACACTGGGTTATCTTTAAAGACACCAATGCTGTTAGTCTATACTCTATACTCAGTCTAGTAGTTTCAGGCATATGGACAACAGGAGTTCTTTGGTCAACTCCCAAAACATGATAATTGATTATAAGTTAAACAATACAAGCCACTCTTCTCAACAACAAAATTATTGAGATATATTTACAGCATGTTAAAGATGTATATGGATTGTACAATAATGTATGTGGACTGTACATTGATGTATATGGATTGTACATTGATGTATATGGATTGTACAATATGATGTGGACTGTACATGATGTATATGGATTGTACATTGATGTATATGGATTGTACAATAATGTCTGTGGACTGTACATTGATGTATATGGATTGTACATTGATGTATATGGATTGTATATTGACGTATATGGATTGTACATTGATGTATATGGATTGTACATTGATGTATATGGATTGTATGATGGATTGTACATTGATGTATATGGATTGTACATTGATGTATATACCATGGATAAATGCATTGATCCCTCAGCTTTTACCTCAGGAATAATCTTACAACTCAGGGAAATAATATCATTCTTTACTCCCTTAGACTTTATAGCATTTACATCTTTGTGTATTTTTGTGAAATAAATAAAAAAAATACACAGTGGTTGCAGTGCAAATGGGGTCAATCGTTGACTCAAACCCTGCATGACTCTCAAAATGAAGAGAAAAATATTTCTGTGTTAGACACCAATGACAAAGCATAAACAGTGAGGTACCTGCGGGGTCGTACTGGTGTATGATGGTCTGTGGCAAAGGCTGGGTGGGGGTCTGACCCCCCTCTCCTGACTGATCATCAACCCAAACCGGTGTGATGGGAGGAGCCGCTGATGAAGGACCAGATGGAGCGACGCTGTATTCGTCCTTGACTCCCCGTCCACTATGACCAGAGTGCAAGCTTAGTCCTGAGAGATCTAAACAATACAGTCTCAAGTATCACACCTGCCCAATCCATTTTTAAAAAATGTTTTAAATCATATAAAACCATCATAAAACTATAAAACAATTAATAAAATATTAATAATTCCTTTTCGTCTATCAGGTTGTACAGTTTTGCTAGTTCCTGGTTATAATGATCCCTATCTAGTAGAGTCTATGTGTAAAATTAGTGGTAACTAGCACTGAACACTCTCAAGTAATAAGCTTTTAATTATTATTATACCTATGCCCGGAGAAACTACTCTCTCGTAGTGGTAAGGGTTAACACAGACGGAGTCACACTTCAAGTCGAAGGCATACTGGCAGTACTTGACATGCTTGAGTTCGTTCTTATGCAGGTCTGGCCACCTCCATATCCTGGCGTAGATCACATGAGGGAATCCCTTCCTACCTGCCACCTACAACACCATCCACATCTATTAGTAAAGTACAGAGTTCGGGGACCTTTATCAGACACACAGCCAAATCCCAGCACACTTTGACTGCCACTAACATTACAGTATTATAATTTGTCCAGTAAAACTAGAAAATAAGTCTAAAAATGACATTAGGGCCTGCATCTAAATTGTTTACTCTTTTTTCTAAAATGTTTAAGTCATTACAGATGGGGAGAGGGAAATGAATGTGAGAGTGGGGAAAAAACAGCACTTAGGTATCAATGGACATAGAAAGAAGCTATAATAAGAAAAGTACATTACTCATACAAAGCCTACGTCATACCCCAAGCTCTGAGGGTCTGTTTCCTGCAAATAGGTAATTTTTAAATTTATATCTTGTTTTCTCGCTATATATTCTTAATATTCTTAAATATATTTTTTCATATTATTTCACAGTGAGTAACAGTTCAAAGCATAGTGTATGATAAAGCAATAAAAACATAGTGAAAAGATTCTATAGTTTCAAGGAGAGGGGGGGAGTTAAATACTTCAACCTGTTGCTATTATCAAAGGGTTTTATATAAAACTCGTCACATACTAGCATTTAGTACTCACATGAACCTGGAGAAAGAAGTAATACTCATATAGTAAAGGATTTTGTATTTCATCACTTGTTAGAGACAAAAGCCAATCAAGAGATAAAAGAGGTGCTTTTCATGGTTGATTTGGTTTGTCTGTCCCAAAGAGACTAAAACTATTAGAGGGAGTACAGAACCCGATTAACACTGTGATAAGGGGTCTGGAAGTGAGACAGTTTCCATAGGTGCCCTAACTGTACTTACCCCTACTATAGTCTCCCTAGAGAAAGACTAGATACTCCCCACCCTCTACAACTCCTATTCTAGCATGCACTCTACTAACAGGACATTTTTCAGTGATGCCACATTAAACCACTTTATTCAAATCTAACAATTAAAGAATACATGCAATAGATAATAATTAAAACTTATTTTAAATTCATTTTACTTGATTTAAAACAAAATAGTCCAAAAATAATGTAATATTTACGTGAAATTGTAATTATTAGGAAAAATAAAAAAAATGACGTCACCAATGTACAGTTACGGCACCTAGCTACCCAAGGAATGATAAGAGCTGTTGTATCCTCCCTCTAATAGTTTTAGTCTCTTTGGTTTGTCCCAAATAACATAGAGCAAGTAATTTGTAACTTATCTCTGGAGTTTCTCTAGCATCTACACTTGAGTCTTGAACACGGATAGCCAAACAACAGATCTATGCTCCAACTCTGATAACCTATCAAGAACTCAACATCAGCTTGTACAACACAGGTCATGCTGTCTCCATCAAATTAAATGAAAAGCAGGTCAATTGCTCTCTATAGTACCAAACCTACTACAAATATCACCCACTTCTCTCTTTAAAAAATAAAGTAGTGTGGTGAAGAGATATATATACAGAAGATAACTTAGTTATTAAAAAGGAGATACCTGCAGCCTGCCGTCTAAGGTCCTCTGTATCGTGACACACTTGCTGTGATGAGATCCGTTGGTAGTGATCGCTGTGATCAGACTGTCTAGTTCATCTCGCTTTTCCTGACAATAATAAATAGTCATCAGTAAATTAAGTAAGCTAGAAAGTTAACAGAACAACCTCATGGAAGTTCACAGAATAACCCATAGTAAAACAACTTTTAACAAAAAACCAACTCAGACGCAGGCATCTACAAGCCATGTTAATTTCTTTTGGAATCCACCATTTCTTGCACAAAAATCCATTTCTTAGTGAATTTTTTATTCCATTCTTTAAAGTTTAACCATAAAGTCTAGTAATATTTTTTCTGAATTTTTAAAAGGCAATGGGTGCTTTCTTATAAACGCTAAACAAAAATTTAAATGTATTATATCATTTGACATACAAATAAATAAAGAAATCAAGCCTTGATTTATAATAATAGTTTGAGATTTAGTTAGTCAACAGCCTGCCCAAAATCTGGAAGGGGAGAAATTCAATTGGTCTATCCTGATTTTAGCAAATAGTGCCAGGGGTCAATAAATCATCTAGTAGAATTCTTTCCTCACTAATTTTATCTAGACAATTAACTGATCAGAACCAAGACTGTTGTTAATACACACAGTTATAATCAGTAGACAGCATGGGAAAATATTGTAGAGGAACCAATGAGGTTGGCCACATATGAGAGTGCTAGCATGGTTCAACATCTAGGACTAAGTTCTCTCACCTGTCTAAAATAACTAAGTTATTTTCCCAACCTGTCAACTCATTATAACCATGTGCATACATTTTGAGAAATTAAATATTATCACAACAAATCAACATGTCAGCTGGTACAAGGTTCTTCCACCAACTAAAACAAATGCAAGAACCTATTTGACAGTTTGTTTTGCAATGGAGTGTAAAAACAAGGAATATTTACCTTGAGCTTTTTAACCAAACTCTCAATGGCTCTCTTGGCAAAGCCTTCTGACTCTCCTCCTTGCCTGTGGCACATGAGACTGTGCACAATACTGAGGCAAGCGTCGGCACTTGTCGGTGCCCCGCTAGCCATCCCACTCATCTTCACCTCCTAACCAAACAAACAGTTAAATAAAAAAATTAATAGCTTCCGCCCTTATTGGCATCAAAGATAAGTTTTGCAACGCTTACCACAATAAGAGTAACCAGCTGTACCTTCTCTTGAGTGCAATCTAAATCAATCAATACCAAGACAAAACAGATAAATAGGGCATTTCCTTCTCTAATAGTTGCCTGCCCTAGGAATAATTTTACAAGAGAGTAAACAAAGCATAAACTCTGTGATTGGTCGAATTATTTTTTAAGTAGCATATACTTTGATATTAACTAATCAGGAATAATGCTTTCAATCAATTACCAATCAATATTAAATTAAATGAGACACTAGCTCCATTTAATTTCTATTTGTAGAGCATAGAGCTTTTAACATTGATGTCTTGCATCCATAAACTGTAGGGAGCTAAACTTATAGGGGGGGGGGGGGCTCCAGAGAGGCAATGTTTTACACACCCTTAAGGGACTTCCGCTGAAAACTACTTTGTCAAAATGGGCAACATTTTTTCTAGGGGTGGCAAGGTCCCCTGGCTATGGGCCTGCCTTGAAAATACTCCAACAGTTTAAGGATAACTTGTCTACCTTGAACACATCATCACCAGAGTCAAACCAAAATACATTAAAAAAGAGGAATACAAGAGTATAACACACGGCTAAAGTCAGTTGACAGTCCACCTAAATCTCAGTGCTTTCAACCCTCATTTTTTAACAAAAGAATCATCTTTTAAGTAACAAAAATAATTCTTGAAATAGAATTGCCCCGCCTGCTGATGATGGGGTTATGCCGAAACTGGTCCAGGGATATTCATATCCAACAGCAAATATCAACGGTAGCTGATTCTTCAATTGCTTCTTCAACTTGTGGTTTTTTTTAATACATTTTGCATTTTTTCCATTAAAAGATTAATAAAAAACACAATGAACATGCAAATTAATTTCTATTTCTGCACGTCATGATATCAGGTCTAGTTAAAAGTAACACAGCATTTATATTTTTAAAAATTTTATGATAATTTTACATTTAAAATGTTTATTGTGTTTTATAACAATTTTACACTAAATATACTTGTTACTAATCCTTCAAATAATTTTAATCTAAGAAATGAAGATATGATTATTTTATACAAGCGGGACAAGGTGTACTGACCTGCTCCAGGGGAGAAACGGAGCACTAAAAAAACAGGCCTATCTAAAACAGCTTATTTTGGGTGAGTTGAATAATTGTGTTCCACGCCCCACCCCAACTGTATCAATATCTGCATTACTTTAGCATCAACATTTATAATAATAGTGTTTTATCTTGGAAACTGAGTAGTGTGACAGTCACACTGTCTACCTCACAGACTCCCGCTGGTAACATTCAATCAAAATCCCAATTTATAAACAAACAATATACTACACATGAAAACATCTTACCTCTTTAAATATATAATCTTTTTAACTTCATTCGAGAAAACTTATTCACAAAATAACGTAAAAATCAAGCAAGAAAATGTCCAAGTTTCGTCAACTAAGTTACAGCGTACTCCGAAGCACCGACACTAAGTAAGTTCATATTTATAAGCATTTAAACTTCTAAGACTAAACCTGATTAATTAATTATATCAATAAAATAAATAATAAATTTAATAAAATGATTGAAAACAAAAATAAAGACCAGCGGGTTAAAATCTCGGCCAAACAAAATCCCCCTAAAAAGTTCTTAAGAATCATTGTAGCCAACTAAATTATAATAACGCTTTCTGAGATAATACTAAATATAGATCTCAAAATCAACCCGTATATAGTATGAAATCCTACTACACTTTAAGTGTTAAAAATTGTGAATATTTAAAATAAATGGGGTAAAGTCCCTTGAAAGCCTCATTTACCGAAAATAAGGCTAACGCTAACAATACCGGAAAAATATGTACCCAGAGATAATAAAACCTAAACGTGTATACATATTTTTCAAATTTTAGATATTTTCTGCCCCCTCCGCATTTTTCAGACCAAAGCTCATTTTTTATGGGGGTTGAGTCTAAACTATAGGTTAAAATACCGTGTGAACAGTAAGGGTTGAACCCCCTTGAGTTAACGCCTGACCCCGCGTGTGAACGAAGTAAGATAGTAACTATCGGTTACATAGAACTATTGAAACATGAAAAAAATTACTTGAACATCTTTCATTTATAAAAAAAAAACCTCCTTTAAGAGTGAGTTAAGGTTATAATAAATCAATTGATTTTGGCATTCCGCAAATTGTTTGTGTTTTGATTTGTATTTTTAACATTCTCCTATAGAAGTTATTGTTATTTTGTACTGATTATTTTATTGTATTTATAATCGAAGGTGGTCAGATTACTTTTTAAATGTTTCAGTTATAGAGCCCTTTTCATAGAGATATATACTAGAGGGAACATAGCCCATCTCAGCATAGCCTATTAAGAGTTCTGAAATATCTTTTGGGGCTCTCAGGGGCTCTGTGTAACCTCATTTAAACCTCTTCTAAAAGTATGTTAAGGTTATAATAAATCAATTTTTTCGGCTTCCTGCACATTGTTAGTGTTTTTATTTATATTTTCAGCGTTCTTTTATATAATTCACTGTAATTTTGTTCTGTTTATTTAATTATTGATAGTCGAATGTGGTCAGGTTATTTTTTTCGATGTTTCAAAATTCAACCAATACGGCCCCTCCTCAAGCAATAATCTCTATTAATAAGTAAGATCATGAATAGGCAAAATTTATCAGTGCGGCCAACCCAACATTTCTAAGGATTTTTTTTCCATTTTGTTTAACCTGACACTTTTTATGTTTCTAAATTGAGCTGAGAATTGCATTCCATAACTACAGACATTTGGGGTTCCATTTTCCCCAAATTATATAAGAAACATGTATGAAATTATAATGAATTTATAGAACTACTTATTTTATTAGATATTAAAATCTCTTACGTGTTTTTATAAATTATATTTTTTGTAAACTTCTTATTGCAACAAAAGCGGCTCACAACAAATTAATTAGTTGATGAAATCAATCTGATTGTTCTCATGAAAAGAAACCTGCCAAATTTTCTCTTTTGTTTGTTCCTTTGTTGTGCATTGGTGTATGAATCTTATTTGTTATTCAAAATGTATTTAGTTTTAGTGTATTGTTAAATAATTTATCTCGTAGTTAATATAATTATTATGATTCGTCACTTGCGTCGTTATTACGAAGAAGTGGAGCGTTTGAGAAGCCTAGGACGGGAGTGGAATCTGACAGACGAAGACATCGACCAGATCATAGACGAATCCTTCAGGTTCTTAGATGCGGATCCTGCTGAAAAAGTTGACTATAGTAAAACTAATTATATTAAATGGCCAGGTAGATTTTGGAAAGTACTGATAACGCTGGTCGTTATCAGTATTGTTGTTTTCTCCAGTTATTCTTATAGGAAATCCGTGCATAATTATGTTGAGAGAAATATCCACGAAGTCATTTACCCCGGCATGAAGTTACTAAGAAGACTAATGCTTCCCATCATACAAACATTTCCCATATTAACTGGTGAGATTATTTTTCTTCTTACAGTAAATTTCAATACCTTAGCATGACTATTACTTTGATTCTGAGCAACTGGTGGTTGTTTACCTTGATCTGATATACAAAGCTATGTCCTTGTATTCACAGTCTAGCCTGTTATCATTTCAAACCTTTTGCAATATTGGTTAAAAATTATCAGCATTTGTTGCTACTTGTCGAATGCTAAGATTATTGTGATGATGTTAATATTATTTGTGATTCAAAGAGATAGTTGTAAGGTTGGCAATAACAATAAGGGAAAACAGAAATAATGATCAAGTTTGGTTTTATCATAGGAATAGCATTGGAGTCAATCAGAATTCTTTTTTTTTTATTTAGTTATTATTTTTATTTTGTAATAAATTAGTATGTTCACACACACTTCTAAATCCAAGGGTCGTATACAGTACGATATCTCAATACGGTATTATTAGCTGTATGAACCATGCGGAGAGAACCCAATCGCATACGTTAGAACTAGGGAGATAATATCTAAATGGATCCCCCGATACGCTGTATGTACCTTCAGAAGAGATTGTATTTAATGAATAACCTTCTCGTCGAACTTTTATTTCACTTTAATGTTACTGTTTTTCATCAAATAACTTTTGGATTTTTTTTATCGTAACTTTATTACTATGCAAAGAAAGTACAATTTAATTAAATACATTTTTTTGTTTTAATCTTCCATATAACCAAAAGTGAACCTTCACTATAAAAGACGCAATGTTTTAGCGGGATCAGTTATCATGTAATCTTAATTGATTGACTAAACAAATTAGGTGCAAGAACCTTATCATATTAAATGCGTATGGAATACAATCACCTGTTAAATACACTGTTTGTATGCAGTGAATGTGTCAACAATTTTCCATTTAAATTACTTGGCATGATTAAGTTATTATGAGTTTATTTAAAAATTAATATCATTAAAATTTCTTTTGGCCTTTTAAATTTAGTTTTTATTGTGGGGCTTTTTACTGTAGTTCATACGTTTCTTTGACTAAATTATTAGAGTAATATTTTCATGAAATAGAGTAAAAATGTTTTAAATTAGCTTAAATATTGAAATACAAAAACAAGCTAAAAAGTCAAACTCATAATAAAATTGCAGTATTAAGGTACGGGGTACCTCGGAACTTCTCCTCATAACATGAGATTGGCTACGCTCATCCACCTGGACTTGCTTTGCTTGTCCTCAGAATATACAAATCACCAAATTTATACTGCAAGTCATCTTAGGGCTTGCTTCTGGAATTCCCCCAGTGGTCACCCATCTAGGCAATGACCATGTTCGATACTGCTTAACATTTATAATTCAACAATAACTGTTGGATACTTGTTGAATTCAAATTAAACTTAGTTTACTTATTTATTATGTAAATATATAAACTCTGTGTAATAAAATAATAATAAAATAGTTTATTTTTATTTTAATAAACTAATAAATTAGTTTATTTATTTTAAAAATAGTTTATTCTGCTATAAGAACAAAAGTACACTCTTTATTCCTTAAAAACTAAAATTCATATAGCACATCTTCGAATAAGCAAAAAATTAAAAACATATAATTTTGGACTACTAAATTGGACTGAACTATTCAATTCGATTATTTTTTGATTATTTTAATTTTTTAAAAACGAATATAAGTTATTTGATATAAATTGAACTATTGCTATAAATAAGATGAAACTTGGTACATATGTTAGTCTTATACATCACTACATGTGTGCCAAATTATAATCTGATCATTGTTACGATTTTCCACATTTTTTTTTTAGGATAGCAAGTATTTTTCAATTCTTTTGTATGAATACACTGGGAGCTATGATGATAACAGACTGAAAATTTAAAAACACCTGAAATAGATAGTTCAGGTGACTTCCCAGTTTCAGATTTTTTGCAAACACAATTCTTTTCCTACATACCTGTGGTACTGTATTGTATTGAGGAATAATAAAAAGTTAAATCATAGATTCTAATATTAGTGGTTTTTTATTTTTTTAGCCAGCTATCAGCTGATTACACATGTCTGATTTTTTTTATGCGGGTTAGTATGGGAGTTTCCCTACTTGGTTTATAAACTAATTTACTTAGACCATATTACTCAAAATAATAGCAAATGTTGACAATGTGTGTTGTAGAATGGTATGACGAAGCATGTTTGGTGAATAATCCGTACTTCCAGGTGTCTGACCTGGACTGCTGGCCCTGTGAGGGTGTCAGGAGTATACTAAACCTCACTTCCAGTAACTTGAGCCACAAGCAGTACCACTCTGGCATTCCCTTCATCTTTAAGGTAGCTATTGACCCTTGTCTATTTGTTAGTTACAGTAATTAGGAAGAGATAATTGATCACCAATCAATTAGGCCACATTGTTGGGTCCTTTTTACTAACTACCTTAAATAAAATATAGGTAAATAGAGGTAAAATATAGGTTCTACCTTATGAGTCCAAGGAAGGCATTTTGTGTCTGATCAAAAGAGTAGAGATTCCACTCTCATTCTTTACTTCCTGAGGGATTGTTCTTATAAAGGAAGTGAGGGTAATCGATTCCATTTGGCCTCCTGATCCCAAAAATGTATGTCTTAATGATATAAATGCTATAATATGGGGGGATAGTTACGAAAGAAACGCCCTACCTTCATCATGGTTAGCCTAATATAGATTTAGTTAGTACTATAAGTGGCCTGAAGAGGCCACTGTGAGCTCTAGAACCTGTTGTTAGCTCAGGGAAGGTCCAAAAAATACTATTTTATATGTGACCTTAATTACTTTAAACTGATCACTGCCTTTTTATTATTTTATTTAAGACTTGTTTATCAAATTATAATTGTTGTTGTTCTAGGATTCTAATTTGAAGAAGGTAAATTTTAATAGTTTAAGAGAGTTGTATTTGAGCAACAGAAAGATGTTTGATAAAGACGGAGCCAGGGTAAGCGACGACTCGGAGAGATACAACTCAGTGGAGCAGCTGTTTCTCGAGAAACCTCTCAGTTCTCACCCTTCCCCCACTCAGGACTCTCATCTCACTTGGTAATTGTTTGTTTCTCACCTGGTAATATGTCTTTGCCACCAAAAAGAAGAACATTTAAACTAAATAGTAGTATAAAGTTTAAACTCTTAATTATTTATAAATAATAAATAGTTACCTATTTATTAATAACAAGATTTTAATTTGTATAGTTTGGTTCTTAGTGTCAAATTTTGACAAAGATGCTCAAGGAGTGCTGCATGTGTTGTCTTTGATCCTCATCTTTCTTTACTCTTAGCAAATATAGATGAATGTTTGTATGCAGGAAACTAAACCGACTTGAGCCGACACGAGCTGTGAGGCAGCTGTTTGGAATGACTAAGCAGATCCCCAACTATGTGTCTGGGGCGGCACCAGAGAAATTTATTCTTATAGATGAACACAACTCTCCTCCATATCAACTTGTGAGTTTTTCCTCTTTTTATTTTGTACTTTTTCTCATTTATACCGTGGTTATGTATTAATTGTGTTTACTTCTAAGGTATAAGGAGCTTCTACTCCAGGTATAAGAAGGTTCTTCTCTGAGGTTGTTTAAGGAATAAATCTTTAATAGTACCTTACAAGAAGTTGATGTCAATAGGTTTTTGTTAGTTGCACTTCTTAGTTTGTAGAATTCCATCTTAAATTATTAGATAAAAGTTGGCTTTAATTCTATATGTTACAACATTTATTTTGTTTTAATTATTCAGCCAACATTGTGGCCATCTTCAGAACAATAACTGAAACAAAATCAATTAAATAAATTACTTACAATGTAAAGACTGATAAGACTGGATTGAACATGAAATTGACTGAAAACAAAAAATATTAAAATTGCACAAAAATATTTACTTAACTTTACATGAAACTATCACAGACTACTTAAAAGCATTAAAAAGTACATAGAAAGGGTAATAGCTAAAAAAAAACTTCATCACAGTAAAGTAATTATTTCTATGTACTTTTTAATGCTTTTAAGTAGTCTGTAATAGTTTCATGTAAAGTTAGGTAAATATTTTTGTGCAATTTTAATATTTTTTGTTTTCAGTCAATTTCATGTTCAATCTAGTCTTATCAGTCTTTATATTGTAAGTAAAACTATTGACACCAACTTCTTGTAAGGTACTGAGGTAAAATTCGAAAACAGAAAAAATGAAATTCAATTTAAATTGATCATATTTCTTTATTACCCTAACTCTCTATATAATAAAAGTGGTGAGTTTACAATTGTTTAAATACAGACTTATTCAAGGTGTAGAGTAAATCTTTCAGTTACTTAACAATGACAGATGCACTGAGCCCAGTAAAAATGTACTATTGTCCAAAATCTTTGTGGCCAGCCTGGTATCCTAGTTGGAGGCAGTGGTAGGTCTGGAACGTGACTGATTTTGTCTGTCTTAGGTTGTGATATCATCACAGTTATGTACACAATACAGCCATCATCATTAATTACGGAAGGATCATAACTCAACTTGACTAGAAGATATCACCGTTCAAAGATCCACCGTTCAAAAAAAATCTAAAAAAAGCCAGTAGTACCAACCTACATTAAAAACACAAAATTCCCCTTTATCCACCGTTCAAATCCACTCTTTAATATCTATAATATTGCATTCTACACTTTTTTATTAAAAATAATATCTGTAAAATTATTCAAAAAATATTAAATAGAGTCCAAAGTGTAGATACAACGATTATGGACCCGTTTCGGAACTATATTTAAAAAACTTCAGGAATTACAAGCAAAGTGATACAACCCTTAAATTTTCCACTTTCCCCGAAAAATCAGATCGTTCGAAAATTCTAAAAAATTCCTAAATGTAGTCTACAAGATCGCTAACAATACTGCATAATCCATATGCGTGGCCCTCAACGATTTTAGACCGTTTCGGAGCAAAATTTTAAAAACAGTTGGCGTTTTTATACAAAAATTGATATAACTCATAGGTGTTCACTTTTCTGGAAAATCAGATCGTTCAAAATTCTGAAAATTCCTTAATGTAGTCTACAGTATTGCTAACAATACTGTATAACCCATATGCGTGGCCCTCAACGATTTAGACCCGTTTCGGAGCTATATTTATAAAACTTCAAAAATTTATCAAAAAAATTAGTATAACCCTTAGATTTCCGTTTTTCCGGAAAATCAGATCGTTCAAAAATTCTGAAAAAATTCCTGAATGTAGTCTACAGTATTGCTAACAATACTGTATAACCCATATGGGTGGCCCTCAACGATTAAGGCCCGTTTCGGAGCTATATTTATAAAACTTCAAAAATTTTAACAAAAAAATTAGTAAAAACCCTTAGATTTTCCGTTTTTCCGGAAAATCAGATCGTTCAAAAATTCTGAAAAATTCCTAAATGTAGTCCACAGTATTGCTAACAATAATAAATCCATATGCGTGGCCCTCAACGATTTTAGACCCGTTTCGGAGCAAAATTATAAAAACAGTTAGCATTTTTATACAAAAAATTGATATAACTCATAGGTTTTCCACTTTTCCGGAAAATCGATCGTTAAAATAAATGTAGTCCACAGTATGCTAACAATACTGTATAACCCATATGCGTGGCCCTCAACGATTTTAGACCCGTTTCGGAGCTATATTTATAAAACTTCAAAAATTTTTTATCAAAAAAATTAGTATAACCCTTAGATTTTCCGTTTTTCCGGAAAATCAGATCGTTCAAAAATTCTGAAAAAAATCCTGAATGTAGTCTACAGTATTGCTAACAATACTGTATAACCCATATGCGTGGCCCTCAACGATTTTAGACCCGTTTCGGAGCTATATTTATAAAACTTCAAAAATTTTTATCAAAAAATTAGTATAACCCTTAGATTTTCCGTTTTTCCGGAAAATCAATCGTTCAAAAATTCTGAAAAAATTCCTAAATGTAGTCCACAGTATTGCTAACAATACTGTATAACCATATGCGTGGCCCTCAACGATTTTAGACCGTTTCGGAGCTATATTATAAAACTTTAACAATTTTTTACAAAAAAATAAGTATAACCCTTAGATGTTCCGTTTTTCCGAAAAATCAGATCGTTCAAAAATTCTGAAAAAAATCCTGAATGTAGTCTACAGTATGCTAACAATACTGTATAACCCATATGCGTGGCCCTCAACGATTTAGACCCGTTTCGGAGCTATATTTATAAAACTTCAAAAAATTTTAATCAAAAAATTAGTATAACCCTTAGATTTTCCGTTTTTCCGGAAAATCAGATCGTTCAAAAATTCTGAAAAATTCCTAAATGTAGTCTACAGTATTGCTAACAATACTGTATAACCCATATGCGTGGCCCTCAACGATTTTAGACCCGTTTCGGAGCTATATTTATAAAACTTTAACAATTTTTTACAAAAAATAATATAACCCTTAGATTTCCACTTTTCCGGAAAATCAGATCGTTCAAAAATTCTGAAAAAAAATCCTGAATGTAGTCTACAGTATTGCTAACAATACTGTATACCCATATGCGTGGCCCTCAACGATTTTAGACCCGTTTCGGAGCTATATTTATAAAACTTCAAAAATTTTTATCAAAAAAATTAGTATAACCCTTAGATTTTCCGTTTTTCCGGAAAATCAGATCGTTCAAAAATTCTGAAAAAAATCCTGAATGTAGTCTACAGTATTGCTAACAATACTGTATAACCCATATGCGTGGCCCTCAACGATTTTAGACCCGTTTCGGAGCTATATTTATAAAACTTCAAAAAATTTTTATCAAAAAATTATTATAACCCTTAGATTTTCCCTTTTTTCCGGAAAATCAGATCGTTCAAAAATTCTGAAAAAATTCCTAAATGTAGTCCACAGTATTGCTAACAATACTGTATAACCCATATGCGTGGCCCTCAACGATTTTAGACCCGTTTCGGAGCAAAATATAAAAACAGTTAGCATTTTTATACAAAAAAGATGATATAACTCATAGGTTTTCCACTTTTCCGGAAAATCAGATTGTTCAAAAAATTCTAAAAAAATCCTGAATGTAGTCTACAGTATGCTAACAATACTGTATAACCCATATGGGTGGCCCTCAACGATTAAGGCCCGTTTCGGAGCTATATTTATAAAACTTCAAAAAATTTTTATCAAAAAAATTAGTATAACCCTTAGATGTTCCGTTTTTCCGGAAAATCAGATCGTTCAAAAATTCTGAAAAAAATCCTAAATGTAGTCTACAGTATTGCTAACAATACTGCATAACCATATGCGTGGCCCTCAACGATTTTAGACCCGTTTCGGAGCAAAATTTTAAAATCAGTTGGCGTTTTTATACAAAAAAAAAGATATAACTCACAGGTTTTCCACTTTTCCGGAAAATCAGATCGTTTAAAATTCTGAAAAAAATCCTAAATGTAAATTCTTAAATTCTGGTGCAGCGATCCGCATGTCGGGCGAATTTTCTTAGGATGCTTGTTTCCGTGCTAAACACAATCCTGGTTGGAATGAGAATAGTGTGATAAAACTAGTAGTATTTAATCCTATATATACAGATTTCACTGCCAACGGACTAGAATAAAAATAGAATAAAAATAGAATTTTCAACTATCCGATTTTCTGGAAAAACGGGATGTCTAAGGGTTATACTAATTTTTTTAATAAAAGTTTTTGAAGTTTTATAAATATAGCTCCGAAACGGGCCTTAATCGTTAAGGGCCACGCAAATGGTTATACAGTATTGTTAGCAATACTGTAGACTACATTCAGGATTTTTTCAGAATTTTTGAACGATCTGATTTTCCGGAAAAACGGAAAATCTAAGGGTTATACTTATTTTTTTGTAAAAAATTGTTAAAGTTTTATAATATAGCTCTGAACGGGTCTAAAATCGTTGAGGGCCACGCATATGGGTTATACAGTATTGTTAGCAATACTGTAGACTACATTCAGGATTTTTTTCAGAATTTTTGAACGATCTGATTTTCCGGAAAAACGGAAAATCTAAGGGTTATACTAATTTTTTTGATAAAAATTTTTGAAGGTTTTATAAATATTATAAAATGCTAACTGTTTTTAAATTTTGCTCCGAAACGGGTCTAAAATCGTTGAGGGCCACGCATATGGATTATGCAGTATTGTTAGCAATACTGTAGACTACATTTAGGATTTTTTTCAGAATTTTTGAACGATCTGATTTTCCGGAAAAACGGAAAATCTAAGGGTTTATACTAATTTTTTGATAAAAATTGTTAAAGTTTTTATAATTTTGCTCCGAAACGGGTCTAAATCGTTGAGGCCACCCATATGGGTTTTACAGTATTGTTAGCAATACTGTAGACTACATTCAGGATTTTTTCAGAATTTTGAACGATCTGATTTTCCGGGAAAAACGGAAAATCTAAGGGTTATATCAATTTTTTGTATAAAAATGCTAACTGTTTTTATAATTTTGCTCCGAAACGGGTCTAAAATCGTTGAGGGCCACGCATATGGTTATACAGTATTGTTAGCAATACTGTAGACTACATTCAGGATTTTTTTCAGAATTTTTGAACGATCTGATTTTCCGGAAAAACGGAAAATCTAAGGGTTATATCAATTTTTTGTATAAAAATGCTAACTGTTTTTATAATTTTGCTCCGAAACGGGTCTAAAATCGTTGAGGGCCACACATATGGGTTTAACAGTATTGTTAGCAAACTGTAGACTACATTCAGGATTTTTTCAGAATTTTTGAACGATCTGATTTTCCGGAAAAAAAAAACGAAAATCTAAGGGTTATATCAATTTTTTGTATAAAATGCTAACTGTTTTTATAAATTTGCTCCGAAACGGATCTAAATCGTTGAGGGCCACGCATATGGGTTATACAGTATTGTTAGCAATACTGTAGACTACATTCAGGATTTTTTTCAGAATTTTTGAACGATCTGATTTTCCGGGAAAGTGGAAAATCTAAGGTTATACTTATTTTTTGTAAACAATTGTTAAAGTTTTATAAATATAGCTCCGAAACGGTCTAAAATCGTTGAGGGCCACGCATATGGGTTATGCAGTATTGTTAGCAATACTGTAGACTACATTCAGAATTTTTTTCAGAATTTTTGAACGATCTGATTTTCCGGAAATGTGGAAAACCTATGAGTTATATCAATTTTTTGTATAAAAACGCCAACTGTTTTTATAATTTTGCTCCGAAACGGTCTAATATCGTTGAGGGCCACGCATATGGGTTATACAGTATTGTTAGCAATACTGTAACTACATTCAGGATTTTTTTCAGAATTTTTGAACGATCTGATTTTCCGGAAAAACGTAAAAATCTAAGGGTTATATCAATTTTTTGTATAAAAATGCTAACTGTTTTTATAATTTTTGCTCCGAAAACGGTTCTAATATCGTTGAGGGCCACGCATATGGGTTATACAGTATTGTTAGCAATACTGTAGACTACATTCAGGAATATTTTGAAATTTTTGAACGATCTGATTTTCCTGATGAAACGGAAAATCTAAGGGTTATACTAATTTTTTTGATAAAAATTGTTAAAGTTTTATAAATATAGCTCCAAAACGGGTCTAAAATCGTTGAGGGCCACGCATATGGGTTATACAGTATTGTTAGCAATACTGTAAACTACATTTAGGATTTTTTTCCGAATTTTTGAACGATTTGATTTTCCGGAAAAGTGGAAAAACCTATGAGTTATATCATCTTTTTGTATAAAAATGCTAACTGTTTTTATAATTTTGCTCCGAAACGGGTCTAAAATCGTTAAGGGCCACGCATATGGATTATGCAGTATTGTTAGCAATACTGTAGACTACATTTAGGAATTTTTTCAGAATTTTTGAACGATCTGATTTTCCGGAAAAACGGAAAATCTAAGGTTATACTAATTTTTTCTATAAAAATGCTAACTGTTTTTATAATTTTGCTCCGAACGGGTCTAAAATCGTTGAGGGCCACGCATATGGGTTATACAGTATTGTTAGCAATACTGTAGACTACATTCAGGATTTTTTCAGAATTTTTGAACGATCTGATTTTCCGGGAAACTGAAAAATCTAAGGGTTATACTTATTTTTTTGTAAAAAATTGTTAAAGTTTTATAAATATAGCTCCGAAACGGGTCTAAAATCGTTGAGGGCCACGCATATGGGTTATGCAGTATTGTTAGCAATACTGTAGACTACATTCAGAATTTTTGAACGATCTGATTTTCCAGAAATGTGGAAAACCTATGAGTTATATCATCTTTTTGTATAAAAATGCTAACTGTTTTTAAATTTTGCTCCGAAACGGGTCTAAAATCGTTGAGGGCCACGCATATGGGTTATACAGTATTGTTAGCAATACTGTAGACTACATTTAGGAATTTTTTCAGAATTTTTGAACGATCTGATTTTCCGGAAAAGTGGAAAACCTAAGGGTTATACTTATTTTTTTGTAAAAAATTGTTAAAGTTTTATAAATATAGCTCCGAAACGGGTCTAAATCGTTGAGGGCCACGCATATGGGTTATACAGTATTGTTAGCAATACTGTAGACTACATTCAGGAATTTTTTTCAGAATTTTTGAACGATCTGATTTTCCGGAAAAGTGGAAAACCTATGAGTTATATCAATTTTTTGTATAAAAACGCCAACTGTTTTTATAACTTTGCTCCGAAACGGGTCTAATATCGTTGAGGGCCACGCATATGGTTATACAGTATTGTTAACAATACTGTAGACTACATTTAGGAGTTTTTACAGAATTTTGAACGATTTGATTTTCCGGAAAAGTGGAAAACCTATGAGTTATTATCAACTTTTTGTATAAAAATGCTAACTGTTTTTATAATTTTGCTCCGAAACGGGTCTAAAATCGTTGAGGGCCACGCATATGGGATTATGCAGTATTGTTAGCAATACTGTAGACTACATTTAGGAATTTTTTCAGAATTTTTGAACGATCTGATTTTCCGGAAAAACGGAAAATCTAAGGGTTTATAATTTTTTTGATAAAAATTTTTTAAGTTTTATAAAATATAGCTCCGAAACGGGTCTAAAATCGTTGAGGGCCACGCATATGGGTTATACAGTATTGTTAGCAATACTGTAGACTACATTCAGAATTTTTTTCCAGAATTTTTAAACGATCTGATTTTCCGGAAAAGTGGAAAACCTATGAGTTATATCAATTTTTGTATAAAAATGCTAACTGTTTTTATAATTTTGCTCCGAAACGGGTCTGAAATTGTTGAGGGCCACGCATATGGATTATGCAGTATTGTTAAATACTGTAGACTACATTTAGGATTTTTTTCAGAATTTTTCAACGATCTGATTTTTCGGAAAAACGGAAAATCTAAGGGTATACTAAATTTTTTTGAAAAATTGTTAAAGTTTTATAATTTTGCTCCGAAACGGGTCTAAAATCGTTGAGGGCCACACATATGGGTTTAACAGTATTGTTAGCAATACTGTAGACTACATTAGGGATTTTTTCCAGAATTTTGAACGATCTGATTTTCCGGAAAAACGAAAATCTAATGGTTATATCAATTTTTGTATAAAAAATGCTAACCTTTTTTATAATTTTGCTCCGAAACGGTCTAAAATCGTTGAGGGCCACGCATATGGGTTATACAGTATTGTTAGCAATACTGTAGACTACATTCAGGATTTTTTCAGAATTTTGAACGATCTGATTTCCGGAAAACGAAAATCTAAGGTTATATCAATTTTTTGTATAAAAATGCTAACTGTTTTTTATGATTTTGCTCCGAAAAGGGTCTAAAATCGTTGAGGGCCACACATATGGGTTATACAGTATGTTTAGCAATACTGTAGACTACATTCAGGATTTTTTTCAGAATTTTGAACGATCTGATTTTCCGGAAAAAACGAAAAATCTAAGGGTTATATCATTTTTTGTATAAAAATGCTAACTGTTTTTATAAAATTTGCTCCGAAACGGATCTAAAATCGTTGAGGGCCACGCATATGGGTTATACAGTATTGTTAGCAATACTGTAGACTACATTCAGGATTTTTTTCAGAATTTTTGAACGATCTGATTTTCTGGGAAAGTGGAAAATCTAAGGGTTATACTTATTTTTGATAAAAATTGTTAAAGTTTTATAAATATAGCTCCGAAACGGGTCTAAAATCGTTGAGGGCCACGCATATGGGTTATGCAGTATTGTTAGCAATACTGTAGACTACATTCAGGATTTTTTCAGAATTTTTGAACGATCTGATTTTCTGGAAATGTGGAAAAACCTATGAGTTATATCAATTTTTTGTATAAAAACGCCAACTGTTTTTATAATTTTGCTCCGAAACGGGTCTGAAATTGTTGAGGGCCACGCATATGGATTATGCAGTATTGTTAGCAATACTGTAGACTACATTTAGGATTTTTTTCAGAATTTTTGAACGATCTGATTTTCCGGAAAAACGGAAAATCTAAGGGTTATACTAATTTTTTTGATAAAAATTTTTAAAGTTTTTATAATTTTGCTCCGAAACGGGTCTAAAATCGTTGAGGGCCACGCATATGGGTTATACAGTATTGTTAGCAATACTGTAGACTACATTCAGGATTTTTTTCAGAATTTTTGAACGATCTGATTTTCCGGAAAAACGAAAATCTAAGGGTTATATCAATTTTTGCTTGTAATTCCTGAAGTTTTTTAAATATAGTTCCGAAACGGGTCCATAATCGTTGTATCTACACTTTGGACTCTATTTAATATTTTTTGAATAATTTTACAGATATTATTTTAAATAAAAAAGTGTAGAATGCAATATTATAGATATTAAAGAGTGGATTTGAACGGTGGATAAAGGGGAATTTTGTGTTTTTCATGTAGGTTGGTACTACTGGCTTTTTTAGATTTTTTTTGAACGGGTGGATCTTTTGAACGGTGGATATCTTCTAGTCAGTATAACTCAGGGTTGGGGGTGTCTCTTGTGAACCTCTTAATATGCTCGTAAGTCTTTCCACTCTGCTGCATCTTTTTGTTTTAGACGTACTGATTGTGAGAGATTCTTTGGTTCTAATTTGTTTCTGCCAATAATTAAGGGGGGGGGGTTGCATTCCTATCAACTATTCCATAGTCAATTGCCCTAAGTTGAGGTGATACCCTAGTATATAATCATTGATAATATTATAGTATATAATCATTATAATAAAAGTATATGTAATGAGGTGTTACCTTTTACTGATGAAATTAAGCATCATTAATTACGGAAGGATCATCTAGGAAATTAATATCACGTTTTTAAAATTTATTTTATACTCATCTATTTTTATTTTCAACAAAAGGATGACATTAGTGTTGCCAAGTTTAGAACTAGTAAAAACTTTTTATCTGTAAAAAGATGTTGGCAATACTGCTGGATGATTTTTCCTCCTCCTCTAATAATTTCTCGTCAGTAGTTACATTTTATTTTGAATGGACACCTGTGGAGTTATTCATAATGAAAGGAACGAAGAAAAGAGTCTCTCTTACTGTTGTTATGAAGTCACAAAGTAGTAAATATCAGTGAAATAAATAATAAAAAAACCCTATAAAATTACCAGTAATAATAGAAAACAGCTATGAGAAAGATATTAAATATGCAAAAATTAAATAGAATTAGTAATATTCTTTCTTTTCTTTTTGACTCAACGTCAGTGAGTTGTGATAGACTTGTTGGAGGCCGGGAGCAGTACCTTCAGGAGAGCCAGTAGAAGGGATTATATTTCCCCTTTCAGATTCTAGTTAAGTTCTCGCACTACTTCCTTACTCCTTAGGATCTCTAAAAGCTCTTCTGAAGGTACCGCCCCCGCCTCCAACCAGTCTATCTTGACTCACTGACATCGTAGAGAGAAAAATATTACTTATTCAATTTAATTTTTGTGTATTTACAATCTTTCTCATAGCTTTTTTCTTTTAATTATCTCTGGTAATTGATTCATTGGGTTTATTATTATTTATTTTACTGTTTTGTCACTTGTTTTATTTTATTCATAAATTTTAACTGTTTGTAATTTTTATTATTTGTACTTATCTGTACAGGCACTGATGATGGCCTCATATTAAGTTGAAACCACTTTTATGAATAAATTAATAGTTTTGTGGAGTGTCTCTTTTCTTGGTTCCTTGCACTAGTCAAATTGTTAACTATAAGTACAAAACATTTTCTGTCAATATCTGTAATAGTGTTAAGCCTAGTCTCTAGTTAAAAGAGCTCTGAAAATACTTTGTTTTGCTCAACCTTGTCTAATTTGAGATCCTCTTCCATTGTTTTTAACTTGCTCTTTTGTATCATGGCATTACAATGTTGAGAACACTTGACAGAATTATTTTGATTAATTTATGATATAATAGTGTATTTATAATTTGTTTCCTCAGCCCCTTCACACTGACTAATCCATTTGTCTATTTTCACTCCTCATGTGACATATTAACTTGCTAAAAGAAGCAAAATTATTTTATTATCATGCGATACTGATATTTAACTTGTTTCTAGCCCAGTACAGAAGGAAGCACAGTAGTTCTAGTGCAGGGCAGTGGTTCGAGGCTCGTATTGCTCAACCCTTCCCCTGAGTGCAGTCAGTCTTGTCACAGGGTCTCCATACTACTCAAACCTCATCATGCTTGTAAGTTAAATTTGTCTTTTTCTATAGACTATAACCAGTCTTATAATATCATGAGCGAACCAAATTGTTAACTGTTTTAACTAAGGTAATGAAGGTTTAAGATTGTCTATGGCGCAATACAGCTCTTTACAACACAAAAACTAACCAGCAACGCCTTAATCATGAATCCCAGTAAGGATGATATTTATTTTATTCGCAGTTTATGGTTTTAATAATGTTCTAAACCTGTTAAGAAGTTTGGACACTTAGCTCAAAAGTAAAGGGCTATTACGATCTTAAAAAAGATTATGCTTAAAAAAAAGTTGTGGGGCTGCTCACTAGGGTTAGAACTAGTGGTTCCCCCCTCCCTGTGTAATCTAATCTATTAGTTCTACAACTATAAGGAAGTTAGTGACTAAGATCCCATTTTTTACTTTTCCTCATATATATTATAGGTATATAGCAAAAGTATTGTGTTTTTATTGTGAGTTTTGGCAGGCATGTAGCCATGTATAAGACTAACATATGTGCCAAGTTCCATGTCATTATCAGCATTAGTTCATTTTTTATCAAATGACTTGACAAAGGACACACTACAAGCAAAACACTAAAAGGAAAGAAAATCATAGTTCCAAAACTTGAGTGAATTGTATCTCAGTAACCATGCAATATGAATGATGTGCAAGTCTGAGAGAGAGTTAAAGAGTAAAATCTAAAAAGATCTTTACAGTAAATGTATTATGACCAAAAATGTCAACTACAAACGTTAATGGTTAGCTTGCATGTTACAAGTTTTAAACTTTTTGGTAACAAAGCATGCTAGTATAGTTGTGTAAATTGCAACTTATTAAGTATTTTTGTTACTTTATTGCAAACTATTTTGTTATTAGTTTGCAACCTGATGATAGTTACATCCTGTTTATATGCAGGTTTTAATATTTTGCTTATAATAAACTAGGTATAATTTGTTTTGTTGCAGTGTGGTTCAACTGGTGGTACTGGCGGGCCACCAGCATGCCCACAGGGGCATCATCCTCCATCAGTATCACATATATTTCATCCTACTATTAAACTACTCAACATTACACAATCCAGCCACTGAATTTGTACCATTGACCTTCCTTCGGTGCTTGTTTGGACAATTATTCTCCTAATTGTTTGATGGACGATATATTGACTTCATTCTTTTTTAACAAATTTCCTTTGGAAACTATTTGCTAATGCATGAGTGCGAAGTGTTGCCAAATATTAAATATTGCTCAAAATATTATTGTGCACTTTTCCTTGAAAAAAATCCGTAAAAAATTTAGCAACGAGTTGCAATGCTCTGGCTATGAAGAGTCAAATGTGCAGTGGATGCATTCCAAAAGAAATTTGCCCAGCATTTGAACCTTTGTATCAGAATATTATAAATAAGAATTATTGTGCGTAATTAAGTGCAAAAGCTGAGGTAAATGTAACATTCCGCATTGCACTCCTCATTCGAGAAGTAACTACCAAAACGAGTGCTATTTTTATTAACTGTACTTTATGTTTGGCTTTATTATTATTTGGCTTGTCTTTTAAAATCGACCAGTTTTTTGAACTGCTAAGGTGGGTCTGTGGTTGGGAAAAGGAAAGGAGGAAAGGAAATAGGGTGGGGTTTGTTGTGTGTTAGGGGAAGGTTTGATAGATGTTTCCAACTTATCCAGTGCAACGGGGATGCGTAAAATTAGTTAAATCTCTTAAATTCCTGCCAAATTTGTAGGGGAGGAGTTAGAGAGAAGCCTTAAAAATTCAGTGCTGAATTAAAAAAAAAGTTGAAATCTAGCGTGCGACATTATTCCACCCACTAGTGAGCTAGTGTTGAATGAAACCATCACCAGTGAGGTAGTGTTGAATAAAACGACCACGAGTAAGCTTAAAGACAAGCTAATTAAGAACATTCTGGTAGGATTTGTAAGTTGAAAACATTGCATTACTGTAGCAGTGTTGGAATTGCAAACAGTGGAATTGCATTTGTAGATTGTAAATAGGAATCCTCTCCTAGGGGAAGCATGAGAGATTTTCTTTGGGAGTGAGACAATAGGGGGTATTTCCTCAGGAAGCTATCCTTACTAACATAGAATGAACATGTACCTTGCATTCTAAAAATATTTAATATAGAGTACGAGACGCAATAAGGAAACTTTATTGACTCCATGAATGTTTTATGTGATAAAGAAATTGATTTTCATTCTGATATTTTCAGTTTTTTTTATAAACATGTCTCAAAAAATAATCAATAATCACAGTTAATTTTAATTACTTAATGTATTTATAACATAATGTATGCACATACTATTGTTAAATCTATTTCAATCTTCAAAAATGAGGTGAATATTTCAGTAAAATCGTGCTCTTTGTTACCTCCCAGAAAAAATTAAAAAAATGTAAATTGATTTGTATAGTTGAAGAATCGGCTACAGTCAACCTGGAAGAACATCTGCAGGGAGCTTGTTGTAATAAGAAGTTATTCACTGATATAACTTTATTAGTTGAGATCTTGAGGGTTGACCCACCTGTTGAATATGACCCTAAGCTAAACCCAGTCCAGGGATAGTCAGTCATATTCAACAGCGAGTATCATTGGTTATTGATTCTTCAGTTATTTCTTTAATTTACGCTAAATATAATTGCTTTGATTTCTGCAACCTCAAAAAATTATAGGATTCAAATCATCATGTGAACACTTCATGGGATAGATTTGAAAAATGTTTGAATATTGAATGTAAATGTACTAATTACTTGACTTGATTTGACTTGTGCCAATTTACTTTTATGTTAACTTTCCTCGTTTATACCATAGGAAAAGTATTGTGTTTGCACTAAATTATATATATATATATATATATATATATATATATATATATATATATATATATATATATATATATATTATATATATATATATATATATATATATATAATGTGTGTGTATGTGTGTGTGTGTGTGTGTGGGTGTTATCATTGTTATATGCTAGAGAAAATTGATAAGAAAATTTATTTTTAGGTCTAGTTAGTTGGGTTATCCGTATAATATATTTTTTATAACACTAACTATTATTTATGACTCATCAAAAATGCCAAAATTTATTTAATGCAGAAAAATGTTTTGATGAATTTGTTTTAAATTTAGCATCCATTTAGTCGTGTATAAAACCAAAAACATGTGCCGAGTTTCTTCACATTACCAATAATACTTCAATTTTTATTAAATTACATGTAAAATGTTTTAAAAATATTATTAAAAATCAAAAATGTATGTAATGAAGTTGAAATTTTGTACAGGGGTTTCCCTTTATTTAATAAATAAGTTACTAATTTTCTTTTCAATATGCCAATTAGATCTGTGGTTTTTATTAGATCACTTATGTTAACTTGCATCTATTAAGATCAATATCTGTATGGGTGACAGCTGTGAACAAAACAAATGCTTTTACTGTCTTAGGCTGAGTGTGAAGAGGTTCTGCAGTATAAATTAGGTAATTAATTACATATTCTAAGGACGAGCAAAGCGGATCAGAAAGTAATGAGAATGATTCCATCAAATCCAATATAATGAGGAATGTTCTGAGGTACCATGTACCAATGTTTTAATTAAATCAAAATTACTATTAGTAATTTTATTTTTTTTAATATTGTAGTATTTATTACTGCCAAATTTATTTATAAAAAAAATAAATAATTATTATTTGTAAGATAAGACTTTTAACATTATTTATTGTCGCTAAGCACAAATAAAAAAATATTTGCCAAATTTTTAACTAAAAAAAATGCATAGTATGTATATTATTTGATAATTACATAGGTTTGCTTTGTCTTATTAGTTATGAGGGAAAAATTTACACCCACAAATATGATATATATATATATATATATATATATAATATATAATATATATATATATATATATATATATATATATATATATATTCTTTATTTGTATAAATATATATTGGCATCAATCATCCCCTCTCCTCACTTCTGTAACCAAACGACCTCATGAGTTAAATTTTTCTTATGAAAATTAACGAAAAAGCAAAATTTTTTATCTTGATATTGTAACGTCATAGTTATGGGGACATAAGAATAACAGAGCAGCCTAATGCTGATTTTGAGGAGATATAGGACTGGACTGTTATAGTTAGCTTTTCTTAATTTAGTGTTAAGGTTTGGTCCAATAAATTTTATATTATGTATTAAGGTAAAGGTAGATATTGTAATGTTTTGTTTTTGTCTCTGATTTTTACAGTTTTACCACCATGAATGAGAAAATATTTAACATTTATAATTGGAGATAAATACTTTATAAATAATTATAATTGGAGATAAATACTTTATAAATAATTATAATTGGAGATAAATAATTTATGATTGGATTTTTACAATTTATTTTATTTTAGATAAATAATTTATGATTGGATTTATACAATTTATTTTTGTTTTAGATATCACTCAAATCCAACAAATGTTTGGACTAGTTAACCTCTATGTTTTAATCTGGCACCTCCTTGACCTGTTTAATCTCTGTTTCAGTTTAAGTGACACCTATCAGAGTAACCATCTGTTGCTGCCTCACTTTTACCTTTTTCATTATTTTTTTTTTATTGTAAAATATTTTGTGCGTATTTGTTTAGTTTATGAGTTAAAACTTGAGTTTGCACATTGTATTTGTCTAAAATATCTGTATTATTATTGATTATTTATCTGAAGGTGTCAAGTTGGCTTAGCTGGGTCAATTTAAATTTGTGATTTAACTATCAAATTATTTAATTTGTTACTTGAACACAGCTCTGATTCAAGTACTCATTTCTCCATATTAACTCTCTCCTACTCCCTTTCTTATTTTCAGAGACTCATTCTGATTATTGAGGCTGCTAGTTATTCACTGATTATTTGTTAGTTAAGAGCTTAAGTGTTGGCCCCCTGCTGGATATGGTGTTAATCCAAAACTGGCCCAGTGATATCCATATCCATCTGCAAGTTAAGTATCGATATTAGTCGATTCTACAATTGTTTCTTTAACTTACAGCGAGTATAACTACTTAAAAAATAACTTCTTAAAATTAAAGGTTCATTACAAATGTATAATAAATTTTGAACCAACTGTGTTTTCTTCTTTTTCTTACTCAATTAATTGATATTTGATTGATATATTGCTTTAGTTCCTAATTTTTGTTTATTTTTTAGATGTATTAATAGATTTTAAAATTTATATTTGTTGTTTTTGTATTAAAATTTAAGCTGTGTTTGCGTTTAAAATTAAAAAATATTTATTATAAATATCCATGACATTATTTATAAACATCTCATCGCCGGTTTTTTATTATATAACTATAATTGTGAAACTTAAGATTGTGAATTTTTATACTATGAATATAGATCGTTTAATATATTATCAAATGGGTAATTTTATGGTTTTTATAAAACAATAGGGTGTTTGAACTAATATTGATAAATATCAATAATTGCATTTCCTTCTTTATTAGATTTTTAGATTATTTAATCAATAAAGCTTTACAAAATAAGTCTGATGATGATATTGAAGGAAAATAAGCGTTGTAAACAAAATATATTAAGTCTCTCTACTGTTATTTATTGTTTATTTAAGTTGTGCTTTCAATCCGACAAGAGGCCATCATCGGTACCAATTAAACATTTTTGTTAGATTCGTTAATTTAATTATTTTATAGGGTCAATTTGTTTTCTTTTTATTCATTTGTTTATTGATTAGCTATGTTTTGGTCTTATTTTTTTCTGTTAGAAACTTTGAATGTCTCATTTGTTTTTTATGCAGTGATGATGCCTTATGAGCGCCATCATTCGTTTTTTAGTTTCTACTTATACGTTTACTGTAAAATATTTTGTTTGTATTTGTTTAGTTTATGAGTTAAAACTTGAGTTTGCACAGTTTATGTGTCTAAAATATCTGTATTATTATATATTATTAATCTGAAGTGACCAGTTTGCTTAGCTGGGTCAATATCAATTTGTTTTTTGTTAGATTCATTAATTTAATTATTTTAAATAATGATAAAAAACAAATGATTGTCTCATTATTTTTTTTTTATGCAGTGATGATGGCTTAGAGTGGAAAGTACTCAGAACAAACAATAAGTAACTGTTAAGACACTTTTCTTTTTCCCTACTCTATTGAACTATTATTATTATACATATAAATCTGAAGTAATAGTTTAGTAAATGGAAGGGAAAGTATGGTGTTAGTTTGAATGACTGGCATTATTGTGAAACTAATTTTTTGTTTTGAATTCTTTGGCCTGACAATACTCTTGTATTATATATTTGCCTGTTTCTATTTAATAAAAGTCAATAACATTTGATTGATATTTGAAGTACTTTAAATAAAACTACATATTACGATAAATGTTCTTATTTAATGTTTTGTTAAATAAAATTTATGCTCAATTATTAGTTTTGTTTACCCAACCCCTTTCAGTTGATTGCATGGCCCATAGTTTTTAGCTGCAAGCCCATACAAAGTTGCTAATGAGGGAGACAGGTTGGTTTTATGACCATAGTTTTGTTTAACCTATTAGATAAACATGCTCTGACTGTTAAGCATAAATTGGAAACTTGAACAAGAAATGCATTATTGAGCCACCAATTGAGAATTTTATGACTAATAGAGTATTTTCACAATTTGTTTTATTGCTTTATCTTAAAGTATGCCATATAAAATAAGTCACAAAGAAAAGAAAAATTTCTGTAGGAGATATGGAAAAAAACATTTAAATGTGTCTTTTTGACTGGAAAAATGACCTCAAGTGCTTGGTCTGCTATGTCCTACAAAATTCAAGAAAGCAATGTACGTGAAACTAAACTTTTAATATTGAAAATTATTTTAGCTATAAAAAATTATTTAACCAAAGCACATGAAGAACTGGCTTAAAACAAAAACAACAATGTTAATTGTTTGTGGTCTTATGACTTTCCTACATAAAACCTGTATAAATACAATTGAAAACAATAATTTCGTTTTCTCCCCACTCTCTTACCCATTCCTCATATTAATTAATTATTAATATGAACCATCGCCATAGAATGTCATGGTCATGAACCATTGCTGGCTGATACACTTTACACCACCACGATTTTCTACATATTTACTTAAGTCTTAATTTTTGACTTTAACTATACTCTAAATAGACTCAACAGTACCTTCTACTCAAATTTGTCAACTTATTCATTCTAACTTAAATTTTCACTTTTAAAATACTTTCATTGCGATGCATTGTAACCTTCTCCTGGATCAGAGAGCAGCAATAATAGACCTATGTAGTTACAACACTTCATCTACCTCATTCTAACCTGTTCTCTGCTATACAGCTGTCTGTGATGCAACTCTAGAGCAGCAGCATCAGAACCCATATCAACATCACACAATGTCTTCCTAGGGATGGTTGCTTATCAAGCCAGCATCTATGAATGATGACCAGCCAACATTCATTAAACCTCTTGAGTACCAGCTCTACTTTCATTTTGAGAAAAAAATATCAGTTGGCCCACTGTTGAGCATAAAAACCAAGGGCCCAGACTGAGATATGAACCTGGGCTACCTTAAGACTGGAGGTATTTCCAGGTGGCATAGGACTTGAACCAACAGAGTGATCAGTGAACCCTTCCATATACAATGGTATCTTACAATGAAAAAGTTAAAAATCTTCCTTTTACTGGTGAAATCTCACTTCTTATGGTGTTCTGTTATGGCTTCATAATAATCTCCCTTAGACTGTTGCTATGCCTCAGTGTTACATTTGCAGAGAACTTTCAATTCTTTATCCAGAGCTCTTATCTCTTTATTCTTCGTGTTAAATAAAACAGCTCTTAAAATAAATAAAAAATATAATTTATTATCACAGTCAAAATAGTAAAAAAAATAAATACAAAAATTACATTTATTCTTTCCATGTATTTTATAATTAAATGTCCATCGTTAGAGTACATTTATAAACTGTTAATAAATGTTCTCTGACAATGACTGATTTATAAATTAGTCATAGTCCAAAACTCTATCCAGAGCTCTTGGCTCTCTATTCTTTGTGTAAAGAATTGAGTCCTTCTAAGTAAAGTATCAGTCCTTAACTTTTTGAGTTTAAGACTGACTACTTTAGGACTGATACTTTGTCCAATTGTTTCATATAATACATACATACACACACACACACACACACACACACACATATATATATATATATATATATATATATATATATATATATATATATATATATTATATATATATATATATATATATATATATATATATATATATATATATAATATATTGTTTTGTTTAAAAAAGCTAAAACTAATAATTTAATAACACTAAGGTGTTAATACCAGTGGCAGAACTAAGTGCCCACAGACCTCGCAAACAAAAATTTATGAAATAATAGAAATAATTAATTTTTTAAATTCTAATCTTGTGTAATCCATATGCATGATTATGTACAGTATAACATAAAAAATAGTGTAAAAGAGAATGTAGAGGAGGATAAAGAGTGTTGAGAGGAAATTAAGTTTGTAATACCGACGCTGGTGAAGAGACTGGCACCTAGAACTAATCACCAAAGAGCTCTCTGATTCAATACTTTTATTTCAATATTATTAAAGTACATAAAATCGTATTTTAACATTGGTAAAGTTTAACGTCATCCTATACATTTTTAACTGTATTTAAAAGCAAAAGGTACAAAAGAGAGTGTTAAGACTTTATTTCACCTATTTGTGTTTTCTTATCTTGTTTCTACATTGTAAAAGTATAATTTTTTGTTACAATCTATGAATATACAATTCTATACTTAAATGAGTGGTACCACAGCTCATTGCCGATTTGCTTATTATTATAAATAATATTTTAAATCTTTGTAATGAGAGTAATATGTAAAAATAGCAAATGAATGGTTATATATTTATTTATAGTTAAATGATTTTAATTAATTAAACTAAGCCCGCAGAAAAAGAGTGCTTTGTTGGTTTACAGTTCAAAGGATCAGAGGGACCCTTAAATTTTTAGAGGACGGCCCCAAATCTGAAGTTCTGCCACTGGTTATCTTAGTGTTATTAATAGGTAAGGGTAATGACCTAAGTGATACAACCTTTTAGTAAATAGCAGTTTGTTTTTGCTCACTTTTTAGTCTGAGGAATAATTCTTTTCTCTTACAGAGTATATACTTATTCATTGCCTATTCCCTCTCTTTGAATATAGCAGGGGTGGGTAGCAGTTGATATAATTAAACTTTTGCAAAATTTAAATTGTTAAATACTGGAAGGTTATAAATTAATCAAAAAACTTAAAAATCAAGATATCGTAAGCTAAGATATCGTACAACTATAGCTCCGATATAAGAAACAACTTTACAATCCAAAAAAGAAGTACCTTAGTACAGATTTATTTAGAATATTATTGGAGACTAACTGGGACTCTTAAAATTGCTTGACACAGCAAAACATTTGTATGTGTCACAGCTAAAATAATGAAAGACAATACAGTTCTCAAAGAAAGAGACAAATAGATGATATTACCTCACAGGCAATCTAACAGATCCGTACGAATTAGGTTTCCTAACTCTAATAAGCATTGAATTGCTGCTTCTTTTCTCAAATAGACATTTTTTCCAGTTAGGAGGAATTAATTGAAGGGGGTGTTCTTTTAATTTAACTAATTTATCCACCACAATAACATAATGTTTAACTGGGGGAGCAAAGTTATGAGTATAGTAAAAAGTAACAGGATTATCCAGTTTGGTTCTGCACCACTTGATGTGCGGCACCAAGCTCTTGTAAGGTTTGTGTGGCATAAGATATGTAGAAATATTTCGGCACACTTCAGCCACTGATGGCTCTTTATTCTCTCTTTGTCGGTAATCGTTTGTAAACTCCTCCAAACCGATAGCAAGCAGATGATCTTCATGAAGACTGTAATCTTTCCTACTAGAGTTGATAGATCTGTAAACCACTCCTGTGTCGGGTAGTAACAATGGAAATATAAAAGCAGTGCTCTCTGCACAGAATTGCATCAGTTGAGGTGCAATCCTAGCTGGACCAATGACTCTCTTGTGTCGACAACTCGCGTCCCCATTTTGAAATTCTTTACTCATAAATTGAGTCATTTGTAAAGCGTTGTTACTGTTTGACAAATAGTTTTCCCACTCTGTAACCAACTCCATTGTAGGTTTTAAATTTATAACATCAAATGTGGAATGTTCAGTGCTAGCTAAGGAAGAAGCAGCGAGAAGCATGCCATGAGCAGCTAAAGCTACTTTGGATTCCACATAAGGATGTTTATAAGTGAGTAAATACGTCTGTAGGAGTAACTGAACGTGTTGCTGGATCTGTTGACTCAGAAGGCAGTACTGATTGTCTGAAAAGAAATTTTCTCGTTTAAATATTTCTAAATTTTTCAATATTTCTTGGTGTTCAAGTTGACTAGGTGGTGCCTTTTTCTCTGAGCAAGGCAAAGATTTTTCTTTAGTTTTTTGAGGAGAGTTTTTAGGTGATTTTCTCACAGTTGTGTCTGCTTCATCCTCTGATGAGAAATCTTCACAACCAAACCACTCGTTCATTAAAGCGTGCAACTCTGTTTTAGAAACTTTAACAGCCCTGTCGTGCCTCAATTCTTCAAAGTCAATGTGTTCTATAGACTCTTCTACCATGACATTGTACTCTGGATCATTTTCATCTTCGATATTGTCACTAGCTCCATCTAGAGGGTTGTTTATATCTTTAAGGAAATCTAACCAATCCTGATTATCACACTCTGTATCGTACATGTCGTTGGTAATGTCAGGAGGAACAAACTGCTGCTCTATGGCTTCCAGGGGTGTCTCACTCAGGCTCAGTTTAGACCGGGTTCTCTGCCCTATGTTCTCACCATTCTCACCCTCTGTCTCGTCATCTCCACACACTGATGAGAAGTATGGTGAGTCAGGGACCGGGGACTCAGCAATTAAATCAGCGATGAAGCTTTCATCATTCTCTTCTTCGTTTGGTGTATACTCCTCATCGTCTGAGTCTTCTGACAGCTCCTGCTCCAATATATATGCATAATCAGACTTTTTATTCTCTACCTGTTCTAAATCATAAGTTTCCAGTAACTCTTTTGTTTTGGAACGAGTAAATTTAGGCCTATAGTTATCAAAAGACTCTCCATTGATTGACGTATGGACCAAATCCACGACGTCCTTGTTGGTAATGACGGCTTTAAGTATGGTTTTTACATTGGTTACAGTTAAATTGTTCTTGACTGCTTTCTCCTCCAGCTGCTTCTCAATATTTTCTTGCAAATTGTCCAAAACTGCGGGCAAATTTTCCACATCTGTGTCTATCATCATGTTAACCTCCGATTCATCAATTTGTTTAATTTCAGAGGTGATATTTAACTTACCTTTCTTGCTTGGAGTGTGAGAGGACGCCTCTGGCGGCTCCAAGTCCCAGCTCACTTGTTTCTTTTTCTTAGCTTTCTTCTTGACGGGTTCCTCAGACATGATACTAACAATACAACCAATAAAAAACACACTAACCAACAAATTGAGTAAGATAATAAACTAAAAACTTTTTAAGAGAAAAAACGATAACGATACTTGATTAAAAAATAATAATATTTACAAATATGCAGTTAAGCCAACTACTATTCCACTATTTCTTAAATATCTATATGAAGAGCCGTAGGTTTTATTATCTCTGTGAAGAGCCAACAATTATTTGTTTTTCGATCAAATTTGGTTTTAAGTATCATTCGCTACATATACACTTATAATTTATATTTTTCGCTATTACATTATCTTCGTAATTTCATTGTTTTTGAAAGAAATTTAGACAGGAAGTGGAGATCTCCCCAAAGATCCTTGGAGGAGTCTCCCAGAGATTCCCTCCTTTTTTGTTTAAACTTTGGTTGAACTGCGTTATCAAAATTATACCGCGAAAATGAAAATTCATCGAGTTTTTAATAACAATTTAGATATAAGTGATAACATTTAGCACGATCTGTACATGATACTATTACATATTCTACTTCTCTTTAAGTTGGGTCAACTTTATTTTAAGTTACACCTCTTCTAACTGTTGCTTGCATTAAAGCTTGAGTATATTACATTGAGTTTCAGCATGGGACTTACTTAATCAGGTATTTACCTACTTAATTTTTTTTAATTTTTCAAATGAGGCGAAACTGCTGGATGTTAAAACAAGACTGCACATAGGAACAAGATTATAGAGTAACTCTATTTTAATCTAAAAACGATTGGTTAATTATAATGAATCATTATAATTTTTAAATTTTGCCAGTTGATGTTTAAAGCTAAGGTATTGCATCAAATAGCGAGCTGAAGGCTGGCACCAAAGTGCTAGCTGGAGGCTGGCAATAAAGTGCTAGCTAGAGGCTGGCACCAAAGTGATTGCTAGAGGCTGACACCAAAGTGATTGCTAGAGGCTGGCACCAAAGTGATTGCTATAGGCTGGCACCAAAGTGCTAGCTGGAGGCTGGCAATAAAGTGCTAGCTAGAGGCTGACACCAAAGTATTGCTAGAGGCTGCACCAAAGTAATTGCTATAGGCTGGCACCAAAGTGCTAGCTGGAGGCTGGCAATAAAGTGCTAGCTAGAGGCTGGCACCAAAGTGATTGCTAGAGGCTGGCACCAAAGTAATTGCTAGGCTGGCACCATAAGTGCTAGCGGAGGCTGCAAAAAAGTGCTAGCTAGAGGCTGCATAAAAGTGTGAGCTGCACCAAAGTGCTAGCTGGAGCTGCATAAAGTGCTAGCCTGACAAAAGTGCTAAGGCTGGCACCAAAAGAGGCTGGCAATAAAGTGCTAGCTAGAGGCTGACACCAAAGTGATTGCTAGAGGCTGGCACCAAAGTAATTGCTATAAGGCTAAAGTGCTAAGGCTGGCTAAAGCTAGCTAGAGGCTGCACCAAATATTGCTAGAGGGCACCAAAGTGCTAGCTGGAGGCTGGCAATAAAGTGCTAGCTAGAGGCTGACACCAAAGTGATTGCTAGAGGCTGGCACCAAAGTAATTGCTATAGGCTGGCACCAAAGTGCAGCTGGAGGCTGGCAATAAGTGTTAGCTAGAGGCTGCAAAGTGATTGCTAGAGGCTGGCACAAAGTAATTGCTATAGGCTGGCACCAAAGTGCTAGCTGGAGGCTGGCAATAAAGTGCTAGCTGGAGGCTGGCAATAAAGTGATTGCTAGAGGCTGACACCAAAGTGATTGCTAGAGGCTGGCACCAAAGTAATTGCTATAAGCTGGCAAGTTAGCTGGAGGCTGGCAATAAAGTGCTAGCTAGAGGCACCAAAGTGATTGCTAGAGGCTGCACCAAAGTAATTGCTAAGCAGCTAGTGCTAGCTGGAGGCTGGCAAAAAGTGCTAGCTAGAGGCTGGCACCAAAGTGATTGCTAGCTAGCTGGCACCAAAGTGCTAGCTGGAGGCTGGCTAAAGTGCTAGCTAGAGGCTGGCACCAAAGTGATTGCTAGAGGCTGGCACCAAAGTGCTTGCTGGAGGGTGACATCAAAGTAATAGCTACAGGCTGGCCTCCAAAGTGCTAGGCTACACTAAGTTTGATATACAGGCACTCTATCTTAATCTAGCGACCTATAGGAGGCCTTATTTAATTTTTTTTAATTTGTACTTTAGAGTAATTTTGTGTGAATGTTCACCCTATTTACTCTATCTAGCAAGTGAAGGGAGTATTGTATTATTAAATACTTTCATTTGATGTATTCTTCTGACGTGAGTTCTTGCTGCAATGCATTACTAGTTATCGTTTTTTTACATTATATAAGTTTATAAATACAAAATAATTCTGGTGCTGTGGCCGCATGTCTGACAAATTTCCATTCGTGTGACTGCTGAATTTCGTGTTTGTGCGAATGTGCGTTGAATTTTGTGACTGCACGAAGTTTGAATTTGTGTTTGCTTGATCCTTAAGCATAAACCAGATGCTTAAGAATCCAGTTTAAGCTTTATGACTTGAGCAGTTACTTATTTATCAACCACTACTTTAACTCATTATTTCTGTATTTTTTTAAAAGAAATGCGCTAAAAACCTTTAAAATCTATCTGAGCATCAAACTAGTGCAAATAAGGGTGTGCACTGCCAATTTTAGAGGCATAGTTTTCCTTTAAACAATACTGAAAATGAGTTACGAGTAGTGATTGATAGCTGAGTAACTGCTCAAGTTATAAAGCATAAACAAGATCATTAAGCAAGAAATGGACTGTTAAGCGAAAACACACATTCCAAAGGAAATTCCCCCAGCATGGGGACCACTGTGCATGAATTATTTTGTGGACCTATATTCTGGGATATAAAGGCGATGTTAATAAATGGTATTCAAAGTTGTAGCAGGTAACAAGCTGCAGCCGAAAATGGTTAGGGGAGAACTGGTAAAGTTAGAGTCCTTCTTTTGCTATCTGTATAGAAGAGTGGAATATTTTCAAGTATAAGAGTAGAGTTTTAGTAGTAGTTTTAGATAGTAGCGCTATCTGTTGCACTAGAAGAATCTCTAACTTTCTATCTTGTAGCCATCTATGGTTTTTGTGTGTACTACACATTATCTTTTCCTGTATTTTGATGTTTCATTGCTCCTCTTCTAATACTATACTCCTTGCAGGGGTGTAACTACATCATTGGGGGCCCTCCCGCAAGATTCTTTTTAGGGGCCCCTCTATGTATATTAATATTTTTATATGTATCACTATATAAAAACAAGGCGTACCGTACCTTAATGTTGTCACAAATTAATGTTTGAACATTTGAGCAGTATAATATAAACAATTCAGAACCATTAATAAATGATAAGTATAAGCTAAAAAGAGGGTTTGTAAGGGTTGTCAATTATTTCAATAGAGTCTGAAACTACTTGTAGATTAGACCTAACTATAGTCGTAGAAGTATTTGCTAGTGCTAAAGTAAGGAGGCTTATTAAACAAAATGCAATATAATTAACAAATATAATTGTATAAGAAGGCATGGGTAAGAATATTAAAATAATGTTTAGAAGAAGAGGAAAAAATCGGGTACAGGATACCTTGGAAATTTTCCTCATCACATCAGATTCCCTACGATTATCCTTTCTGTTTCAAACTCGCTTCGCCCGTCCTCAGAAATACAATTCGCCAAATTTATACTGCAACATGCCTTCGGACTCGCTTCGGTTGTCTTCAGATAGTAAATGCATCCGTATCATTCTCAGTGGTCACCCATACAGCACTGACCACACTCAATGCAGCTTAATTTTTATGAGCCAACAAAAATCATGGATATACTTGTCGTAACGAAACTTGGTGTATTTATTTATTAGGTAATGGTACACACACTTGTACCAAATTTCAACTTAATTGGACCATTTTCCAATTTTCTACATATTTTTTTTTAATGTACACAAGTCATTTAACAAAATTGAACTACTGCTGATAATGAGATGAAATTTGGCACATATGTTAGTCTTATACATGGTCACATGCGTGCCTAATCTTAATCCGATCCCATCTTTTTTTCCCGTTTTATAATTTTTCGAAATGTTTGCTGCGTCATTTTTGCGGGTTAATGTCATAAGAAATTATTTTCCGAATAGCACAACTACAGCGGTAGAGTCATTTTTGTATAAAATTTCAACTCTCTAGTATAAATTCACTGGGCGCTACGATGATATCAGACAAACACATACAGGAGTTCTTAAAAAACGCCTGAAACTGATAATTCTAGTTTCGGATTTTTTGCAAACGCAATACTTTTAACTTTTCCTCAGTTGTACCGTAGGTAGATAAGAAGTATTGTGTTTGCAAAAAAATCCGAAACCGGAATTATCCGTTTCAGGCGTTTTTAAGGCGTCCTGAGTAGTTTTCACAAATTTGTCTGTCTATATGTGTGTGTCTCTTATTATTGTAGCGCCCAGTGTATTTATGCTAGAGAGTTGAAATTTTATACAAAAATGAGTCTAACGCTGTAGTTGTGCTATCTGGAAAATAATTCTCCAAATAGCAACAGCGGGGTTAATGACGTCATTAACCCACAATAATGATTCAGTGAAAATTTCGAAAAATGATTCATAAAACGCGGAATAAGACTAACATATGTGCCAAGTTTTGTCTCATTATCAGCAGTAGTTCAATTTTGTTGAATGACTTGTGTACGTTTTTTTAAAAAATTGGGAAATAATCCAATCAAGTTGAACTTGCGTACAAGTGTATACAATTACATAATAAATAAGTAAGTACACTTAGTTTTGTTTCAATGCGATAAGTATATCTATGATTTTTGTTGGATCATAGAAATTAAGGAGCATTGAGCGTGGTCAGTGATGTATGGGTGATCCCTAAGGATGATACGGATGCATTTACTATCTGAAGACGAGCGAAGCGAGTCCAAATTCATGTTCCAGTATAAATTTGGCGAAACTGAGGATGAGCAGAGCGAGTTTGAAGCAGGGAGGATGAGCGTAGCGAATCCGATGTAATTAGGAAAAGTTATGAGGTACCCCGTACCCGAAGTTTCAATATACCTAGGTTGAAATGAGGAACACTAAAAATAGTAATCACGCCATAGTCGGCTCTAAGCTCGAAAAAGTAAGAGGGTAATTTTTTGCGGTTGGCAAAAATACATCTTTAGGTGGTGATGATAAATGTTGGGGCATCTCTAGACTTGTTTGTCCTTTCAAGAAAAAATATATATCTACGCCACTGGTTCGTGTCCTCCCAAGGTTGATTGTATTAAGTTTGATTAAAAAATATTTATCCGTTTCAAAGATAGCATGTTTATAAGAAAGTGTCTAGAAATACCCACTTCTAAATTTTTGCAAGTTGCAAAACTTATTTTGCCTTTGAAACGGATTTTGGTTCGACTCCCGCCATGACGCCTATCCAATAAGCGCATTTTTCCAAATTCGCTAAAAACACTTTTGATGAACCCTATTTACTTTGAATTTTAATTTGTTTCAAATTTTGAATAGTTTTCTGGACAAAGAACAAATTCAGACTACACACTTTATAGTATAGCACTCGGTTATAATCAGTTGACAGTGTGGAAAAATAATGGGAGGGAGCCAATGAGATTAATCCTGAATGTCAAACCACGCCCACAATTTCATATCAGGCTGACCTTATTAGTTTTTCAAAACTATTTTCCCACGCTGTCAACTGATTATTACCGTGTGCTTTTTTTTAACACATACATGACTTCAGATAGACTGTTCAAATATACTTTAGCCATATCAACCAAATTGATGAAGATGGTTCACTCATATTTTTGCTATCGTTTACCAATGTATTTATTTTCCATTTATACCGTCGGTACGGTGTTGCTATACCGGATGCATTTAGGAAAAGTATTGAATAAAAATCCGAAACCGGGATATCACGTATATTATCCGTTTCTGGTTAATATAAGACCTGCTGAGTGTTTCACAATGTTATCTGTCTGTATGTGTCTGCTGTCATCGTAGGTCTCAGTGTAATTATGCTGGAGAGGTGAAACTTGGTACAAAATCAGTGTTTGCGTCTAGTTGTGGTATTCCGAAAATATTTTTTATAACATCATTAACCCCTAATAATACCTCAGCAAAAAAGTCGAATATTCGATTAATATTTGAATTCAAAAATGTTTTGATTAATTTGAAATATAGCACTCATGTAGTCCTTTATGAGACCAAAAACTGTGCCAAGTTTTATCTCATTATCAGTGTTAGTTCAAATTTTATTAAATAACTTGTGTGCGTTTTTAACAATTGTAATAATCTATTAAAAAAATGAATCAAGTTGAAAATTGGTGCAAGTGTCTCTTACGTAATGAATACGCATTCTAAGTTTCGTTGCAATACGATTTACAATTACAAGTAAATTTACTGGCTTTTGGGTCTTAAAAGTCTAGCGGCATCGAAGGAAGTCAGTGCCTGGGTGGGTGACCACTGGAAACAAAACGAATGTATGACCTCCGCGCCAGAATTTGTTTTATGATTTGTTATTGTATTATATTTGTAATATGAGGGAGCTTTATTCCTGATTTAGCAGTCTGTAATTATTTAAGATGCGAAGCCATTTATATTTCCATTGTCCAATAACGGTTTCTTTTTCAAAAACCATGTCATATGTTTTACCTGCGATTTTCTCCTTGTATCTACTTAGGGTACCTTTTATTTGTATTAAAGAGTACTTAAGAAATGAACATTTCTGTACCCTTGGAATAAATGAAGGTACTAATCCCTTTTTTAGTTCAGTACTCAGGTACTGACATTTCTAGGAACCTTTGTATAAATAATAAAATTTAAGATATCTTCTCATTTTAGGGACTTGTAATGCTTTTATGGTTATAACACTGAAGCTTCGACCGTATTAAACTAAGTACAATAAGATTTATTGTAAACATATTTCTGGGAGGTAATATTTTTACAGGTACAAAAGTTTCAACATGTAAAAGATCAATGTCCTGTAATTAATTTACTAAAGTAGGCTGCCGGGTGTCCAGCCCAATGGTTAACCATTAAGTATCTAATCAGCGATCCCATTTTTGAAAACTTCTTTACTTAATATATATTTTTATAGCCTCTCCACGAAATAAAACTATATTGGCGAAGGACTTTCAACCTAGCTAGATGCCATCATCAGTGCAAAAACTAACAAACGAGTAGTAATTGAATAAAAAAAAGATCAGGTACGGGAGTGTCCCGTACCTCGAAACTTGGATTCCCTACGCTTATCCAATCAACTTAGAACTCGCTTCACTCGTCCTCAAAATATATAAGTCCTTAAATTTAGATAACTCATAGAGACAATTTTGTCTCTTAAGCATCTTAGAGTCGATACTTGCACTCAAATACTAGGTACCTGAATTCGAGACGATAATTTTTACTTTCTTTACATTAAGTTGATAACTACAAAATAATTTTGGGGTTGTGGTCCGCATGTCGGGCGAATTTCCTGTGAAATGCGTGTTTCCGTGCTTAACAATGCATTTCTTGCATAAGGTTCCGGTTCATGCTTTATAACTTTAGCAGTAACTCAATTGCCAATTACTTTTTACGACTAATTTTTTTTGTATTTTTCAAAAGAAATGCGCTAAAATCTTTAAAGGAAACTGACTATAAGCATTAAACTTTTTTTTATTATGTATTTTTTTAAAGGAAATGCGCTAAAAATCTTTATAGAAACTTGAGCAGTTACTTTATTATCAACCACTACTTGAAACTCATTATTTCTGTATTTTTTTAAAAGAAAATGCGCTAAACGTTGGCTTCTTTTTTTAAAGAAGCCAACCATTAATCCATCTGAGCATTAGCACAAACTTGTGCTAATAATAGTGTGCACTGCCAATTTTAGAGGCAGATTTTTGTTTAGCAAACAGGATAATTGTGCGCATTTACTTTGAAAAATACAAAAAACTTATTTATTACTTAACCTGTTAATCAATGTCACATTAACTTAATTATGACCATGTCTTCGGGTATGTCCCCCAAATATATCGTAATCTACAACGTATCTCCAAATGCAATATACTCGTATACACCCGAATACCATTTATTTCACCAGTTTTATCTTAATCACCAGTTGTTTATTGAGTAAATAATATTGCAAGTATTATTTAATTTATGTGAAAACATGCATTTAATTACCCACGTGTTATAACTACCTAAGTTTAGACTTACGCGCGTGAAGCACGTCCGAAGATCACAAATCGTAATTAAGTTATTATTCATCAAGTTAATGAGCGAAACATCTTTTTTGTAGAACTCCATAATTATTTAAAACAAGGTTGACTTTAGTTCTGCAATTATTTAGATGGAAAGCTATGCATATATTTCAACCCCTTAGGGTCATCTTCAGGCTGTATCCTCTTAAGATTATTAAAGAACTACATTTAGTGAAAAATGTAAAAAATAAACTAAATAAACAATTAACAAATAACAGAAACAGTTACATATGAGAAAGAAAACAAAAAATGTTTGTTTTCTTAATTACAAATAAGAAACCTTGTTTCAAATAATTAAGTTATTATTGTAACATTAATTGATAGCTTAAGTTCGAAAAAATGTACTTTTTCCCACTGTACTTTTTGGGCCTTTTCCGAGTAATTGTCGTGCTTTTATTCGTATACTAAGACAGCAGACAGCATAATAATAACCACTCAAAACTTCATGGACGGATAACTATTATGAAGTCGAGGTTTTGGATTTATTGGGTTACCGCAATA
>JACMZG010001870.1:1150836-1237533 GCA_018340805.1 Microvelia longipes | reverse complement strand
CTTTATAGAAATAACCTCTAATATTCAACTATTCTACAATCTTATAGAAATAACCTCTTAATATTCAACTATTCTACAATATTTATAGAATAACCTCTAGTATTCAACTATTCTACAATCTTTATAGAAATAACCTCTAATATCAACTATTCTACAATCTTTATAGAAATACCTCTAATATTTCAACTACTTTATAGAAATAACTCTAGTATTCAACTATTCTACAATCTTTATAGAAATAACCTCATATTCAACTATTCTACATCTTTATAGAAATAACCTCTAATATTCAACTTTCTACAATCTTTATAGAAATAACCTCTATATTCAACTATTCTACAATCTTTATAGAAATACCTCTAGTATTCAACTATTCTACAATATTTATAGAAATAACCTCTAGTATTCAACTTTCTAAATCTTTATAGAAATAAATATTCAACTATTCTTACAATCTTTATAGAAATAACCTCTATTTCAACTCTACTAGAAATACCTCATACAATATTCTACAATCTTTATAGAAATAACCTCTAATATTCAACTATTCTACAATCTTTATAAAATAACCTCAATATTCAACTATTCACAATATTTATAGAAATACCTCTAGTATTCAACTATTCTACAATCTTTATAGAAATACCTCTAATATTCAACTATTCTACAATCTTTATAGAAATAACCTCTAATATTCAACTATTCTACCTTTATAGAAATAACCTCTCAAATTCTACAATCTTTATAGAAATATATTCAACTATTCTTCTTTTTAAATAACCTCTAATATTCAACTATTCTACAATCTTTATATAGAAATAACCTCTAATTATCAACTATTCTACAATCTTTATAGAAATACCTCTAATATTCAATATTCTACAATCTTTATAGAAATAACCTCTAATATTCAACTTTCTACAATATTTATAGAAATAACCTCTAGTATTCAACTATTCTACAAATTTTATAGAAATAACCTCTAGTATTCAACTATTCTACAAATCTTTATAGAAATAACCTTTAATATTCAATCTATATTCTACAATCTTTATAGAAATAACCTCTAATATTCAACTATTATACAATCTTTATAAAATAATAGTATTCAACTATTCTACAATATTTATAGAAATAACCTCTAGTATTCAACTATTCTACATCTTTATAGTAGATTCAACTATTCTACAATCTTTATTAGAAATAACCTCTAATATTCAACTATTCTAAATCTTTATAGAATAACCTCTAATATTCAACTATTCTACAATCTTATAGAAATAACCTCTAATATTCAACTATAATCCTCTATAACTATTCTCAATCTTTATAGAACTATTCTACTAGAAATAACTCTAATATTCAACTATTCTCAATAAAAATAACCTCTAATATTCAACTATTCTACAATCTTTATAGAAATAACCTCTAAATTCAACTATTCTACAATCTTTATAGAAATAACCTCTATATTTATCTACAATCTTTATAGAAATAACCTCTAAATTCACTATCTACAATCTTTTATAGAAATAACCTCTATATTACTATTCTACAATCTTTATAGAAATAACTCTCACTATCTTTATAGAAATAACCTCTATTCAATATTCTACAATCTTTATAGAATAACCTCTAATATTCAATATTCTACAATATTTATAGAAATAACCTCTATATTCAACTATTCTACAATCTTTATAGAAATAACTCTAGTATTCAACTATTCTACAATCTTTATAGAAATAACCTCTAGTATTCAACTATTCTTACAATCTTTATAGAAATAACCTCTTAGTATTCAACTATACAATCTTTATAGAAATAACCTCTAATATTCAACTATTCTACAATTTATAGAAATAACCTCTAATATTTCAACTATTCTACAATCTTTATAGAAATAACCTCTAATATTCAACTATTCTACAATCTTTTATTAGAAATAACCTCTAATATTCAATATTCTACAATCTTTATAGAAATAACCTCTAATATTCAACTATTCTACAATTCTTATAGAAATAACTCTAATAAACTATTCTACAATATTTATAGAATAACCTCTAGTATTCAACTATTCTACAATCTTTATTAGAAATAACCTCTATATTTCAACTATTCACAATCTTTATAGAAATAACCTCTAATATTCAACTATTCTACAATATTTATAGAAATAACCTCTAGTATTCAACTATTCTACAATCTTTATAGAAATAACCTCTAGTATTCAACTATTCTACAATCTTTATAAATAAACCTCTAATATTCAACTATTCTACAATCTTTATAGAAATAACCTCTAATATTCAACTTTCTACAATCTTTATAGAAATAACTCTAGATTTATAGAAAAACCTCTAGTATTCAACTATTCTACAATCTTTATAGAAATAACCTCTAATATTCAACTATTCTACAATCTTTATAGAAATAACCTCTAATATTCAACTATTCTACAATCTTTATAGAAATAACCTCTAATATTCAACTATTCTACAATCTTTATAAATAACCTCTATATTCAACTATTCTACAATATTTATAGAAATAACCTCTAGTATTCAACTATTCTAAATCTTTATAGAAATAACCTCTAATATTCAACTATTCTACAATCTTTATAGAAATAACCTCAATATTCAACTATTCTACAATCTTTATAGAAATAACCTCTATATTCAACTATTCTACAATCTTTATAGAAATAACCTCTATATTCAAACTATTCTACAATCTTTATAGAAATAACCTCTAATATTCAACTATTCTACAATCTTTATAGAATAACCTCTAATATCAACTATTCTACATCTTTATAGAAATAACCTCTAATATTCAATTATTCTACAATCTTTATAGAAATAACCTCTAATATTCAACTATTCTACAATATTTATAGAAATACCTCTAGTATTCAACTATTCTACAATATTTATAGAAATAACCTCTAGTATTCAACTATCTACAATCTTTATAGAAATAAACCTCTAGTATTCAACTATTTCTACAAATAACCTCTAATATTCAACTTACAATCTTTATAGAAATAACCTCTATATTTCAACTATCTACAATATTTATAGAAATAACCTCTAGTATTCAACTATTCTACAATCTTTATAGAAATAACCTCTAGTATTTCAACTATTTCTACAATCTTTATAGAAATAACCTCTAATATTCAACTATTCTACAATCTTTATAGAAATTAACCTCTAATATTCAACTATTCTACAATCTTTATAGAAATAACCTCTAATATTCAACTATTCTACAATCTTTATAAAATAACCTCTGATATTCAACTATTCTACAATATTTATAGAAATAACTCTAGTATTCAACATATTCTACAATCTTTATAGAAATAACCTCTCAACTATTCTACAATCTTTATAGAAATAACCTCTATTCAACTATTCTAATCTTTATAGAATAACCTCTAGTATTCAACTATCTACAATCTTTATAGAAATAACCTCTAATATTCAACTATTCTACAATCTTTATAGAAATAACCTCTAATATTCAACTATTCTACAATCTTTATAGAAATAACCTCTAATATTCAACTATTCTACAATCTTTATAGAAATAACTCTAATTCAATTATTTCTACAATCTTTATAGAAATACTCTAATATTCAATATTCTACAATATTTATAGAAATAACCTCTAGTATTCAACTATTCTACAATCTTTATAGAAATACCTCTAATATTCAACTATTCTACAATCTTTATAGAAATAACCTCTAATATTCAACTATTCTACAATCTTTATAGAAATAACCTCTAATATTCAACTATTCTACAATCTTTATAGAAATACCTCTATATTCAACTATTCTACAATATTTATAGAAATAACCTATATATATCAACTATTCTACAATCTTTATAGAAATAACCTCTAATATTCAACTATTCTACAATCTTTATAGAAATAACCTCTAATATTCAACTATTCTACAATCTTTATAGACCTCTAGTATAACCTCTAATATTCAACTATTCTGGAATTATTAAAAAGTGATTTTGTGTTGGAAACTTCCTTTCCCTTCTTCTTATTACGTATTTTTTTTTAAACTTTCGTCCATACATAGATCACCTAGCTGATTATGTTTCTCAGACAAGGGCCTTGAAATCCAAATTTCTGGTTCAATGTAATCCTCCCCTTTTTGCAATCTAGTTTTTTCGAACCCCAATGTAAACCTGGTTTTGCTCCTTTTTGTAAGACTTGCTTTTTATTTGTATTCTATTGAAAAACATGCTAAATATAAATATAATGCTTTATTACTTTGTTACCTACTGTTATGATTATTATTATAATTTCTTGTTTTCATTTATTGTTTGTTAAACCATCCTGAGTTTAATATAAATTTTTAAATAGTTGGGATATCTGTTCCTTTATCGTGTAAATCTGAATCTAAGAAATGATGTAAAATGTATAGTGCATAGACAATACGATCAAACAATCGCGGATCTCTAATTTGCGTTACAGAGTATTTGACTTTTTAATTTTCCTCACCTTCATACAGAAGGTATATAGAGGAAAAGTATTGGTTTCACCCAAAAAATTTTAACCCGAGATTTCACTTAGATGATCCATTTTAGGTGTTTTTAGGACCATCTGAACCGATTTCAGCTTGATGTCTGTCTGTGTGTGTGTGTCTGTGTCACGTATAACTCCCACTGTGTTTATGCTAGATAGTTGAAACTTGGTGCAAAAATCAGTCTTTGGGTCTAGTTGTGCTGCCCGGAATATCAAAATTTTATGTCACCATTAACCCTGTTTGCTTAGTCAGCAAAAATTTAAAAAAAAATCGAAAAATGACCCGATAAACTTGAATTTTGGCAAGAATATATCTCTTAATATAACAAACAAATCTTCTGAATTTCGTTTTGATATTGGCCGCCATTTTGAAATTATTTACTTTTGAAATTTAAAATTTTGACGCTTAATAATACCAAAAGTATACACGTATTTTTGACATATAACACGTCCTTGGAACCGCAAAAAAATAGGAACAAATATAAAAAACTCCGATCAAAATCTACTAATTAGTTAAAAAGTTATAAGTGAACTTAATGATTAAATAGTGCGACACTTTTGTTAAACGTAAAAGTTTGTTTACATTTGTCAATATTACAAATTTCCGCCAAAAATTCAAATAATTTAAAAAAACCGAGTGAATATCGGAACTTTTTCTCATTTAAGATTATGCGAAGTTTAGCGTTCTTGTATGCTTTTTTATACGGGTACGGGGTACCTCGGAAGTTTAAAAACTCTTGGCCACTCGTAACCATCCTATTCTGAAGACGAGCGTAGCGAGTCCGAAGTATCATGTTTGCTCATAAAATCCCAAACCGGGATATCTCCTGAATTATCCGTTTAAGATTTTAAGACCTTTTGAGTGGTTTTTACTAAATTGTGTGCCTGTATGTCTGTGATTATCGTAACTCCTCTACATGCAGCTATCACATCTTAAACTGTGTATTTATACTAGATGGATGAAAAATGGTATAAATATCAATCTGAAGGCGTAGTTGTGCTTGTCAGAAAATAATTTCTCTTTGACTTCAGTTAATATTAACTCTGAAAAAGTTCCGGAAATTAGTAAAACAGAAAAAATATAGGATTAAGAAGGACAATATAATTAGAATACAATCTTAATTTTAGTGCTATTGTATTAATTACAGCTTTGTATTTGTTGCAGTCTGTCTCACTTATAAGCAGCTTGGGGAAAGCATGTAAAGAGTTCATACAAACTTGTAAACATCGTAGCAGGCACTGATAGAGACTTGAAAAATCTTCCTATTCCTTCTACTCAGTATATTGTAAGTGTTATGCCCAAATTCCATATTATTTTCAGGTGTTTGACCTGTGCGTATTAAAAAAAATACATACATCTTTCCATGGGTTTGTGGGAGAAAATTACTAATAGATCACATATACAATTTATGGGTCTAGGCGTTTATCGCTACTGTACATCATGCGACTGTACACCAAAGCTACAAAAATATGTAGCTAAGATGTCCTGTCTCGAAGACGACCTTTTAAGATTTTTTGATATTTGACGCTAGAACGCTCTTTCGCGTTAACATCTCGTAGGGCAGACGTAGATTTTATTTTTTTTATCAATTATTTTAGTATTTTTTTTTCTATTGGTTTAAGTGTTCAACATGTTTTTTAACATATTTTTTATGTTAATAATGTTATTTACTTTACTATTGGGTTGGTTGACTGGTGCAGTGAATGAATTGATTATAATAAAATGTTGTAGTTTATAATGATACTTATGTTTTCTTTATTATTATATTTTATTACAAATATTTAAAAAATGTATTGTTATTGGACAATTATGTCCGTATTGTAATAATAAATAAATAAATAAAGACGTTCTCTTAGAACTCTGTAAATGAGTTATAAGTTCATTTATGCAAAAATAAAGAATGGGCGTTTCCGCTACACATATATGGACGTATATGTGCATTTGCACTACAAGTTTACTACAAACCAATGATGTCAAATGGAACAATTCCCAGATGTAGCATTGCATTTTGCATGTTACAAATTCCTAGGTGTCACTCCAACAATTATATTGAGTCAATATGTATCACGTAAAAATAGCACTTTTTATGAGTAAAGATTTTTAAATACATTTATAGTGATGAGGTCCGCTGCCGGGCGAATGTGCTTCCTTTCTCGCTCAAATCTATCTATTTTTCTCGTGACGGAACTCGTCATACCTTTAGGTCTTATTTCGGCTCGTGACGGAACTCGTCATACCTTTAGATCTTATTTCAGCTCGTGACGGAACTCGTCATACCTTTAGGTTTTATTTCGGCTCGTGACGGAACTCGTCATACCTTTAGATCTTATTTCAGCTTGTGACGGAACTCGTCATACCTTTAGGTCTTATTTCGGCTCGTGAGGGAACTCGTCATACCTTTAGGCCTCATTTCGGCTCGTGACGGAACTCGTCATACCTTTAGGTCTTATTTCGGCTAGTGGTAGAACTTTACGATTTCTCATCTTTAGCTGGTCACTCCCCTTTTGTTGGACTCGCGTTTTATATTTATTCTTTATAAGTAAGATCAACTATAAACAAATATATGATTGCCCTAAGGACCTAATTCAAGAGTGAAAAGATCTAAACAAGGATATAGGGGACTAACCGTCTGAAGAGTTTACCTTAAGTTTTGTCATTCAATGACACTGAATGCTTTACCAATGAATTCAAGAATGCTCGTCTTGAAGTTTATAAAGAAAGGGTTGAAGCTTATAATATGTTCAATCAAAATGAATAATAAAAGTATGCGAGGCATATTGTAAAGCCTAATACGGTGTATCATCCGACATCAGTTTCTATTCGCATCCTTTGAGTGAGATTTCTTATCTACTCGAATAAATATAAATAAAACACACAATAAAATATGAAGAAATCATAATAATAAGGTCTATCGCAAGAAGGAGGAAGTTCAGAACAAAATATTAAGTTTATTTTGCATATCAAAAGAAGAGGAAGCGAAGGGTATGGTTTTGCGCAGCGGGGTAACGCGCATGCCTAGAAATATAAAGGTAAGATTGTGCAAGAAAAACTACAGACTATTGTTGGAAGGGATTTTTTATCCCTTACGCTTCTCGAAGATTCTTTTGTTAAGGAGACGTTCTTTTGTCCGAAGAATTCTATTTAATTCTTTATGGAAAAATGGTTAAGTAAGGAATGGAAGACTAGGGTTTCGTAGTGAATTGTTTGTAAAGGAAACCATCTGCCGCAGCAGCTGCGACCTAGATACGATATTGTTTGGAAAAGAAGATATCTTTAAAACCGTACTTATCCTCATGTCCGTATGCTATCGTTGTTATCTTGCTAGATTTCTCATTATTTTTACTTTATTTCATTTATACCGAAGGTATATTAGGGACAAGTATAAAGTGTGTTTGCAAAACCTCTGAATACGAGCGAGTGTTTCTACTAAGACTAGTGCGCAGCAGGGTAGCTGATGACTACTAAGACTAGTGCGCAGCAGGGTAGCTGATGACTACTAAGACTAGTGCGCAGCAGGGTAGCTGATGACTACTAAGACTAGTGCGCAGCAGGGTAGCTGACTACTAAGACCTTCTGAGTAATCTTTACCATGTTTTCTGTCTTTATCTATGTACTCTACTCTATTCCGGGGAAATAACACATAGGGAGCTAAGTCATCAGCTTAGTTCCCTATGTGTTTATGCTACTTGGGACTTTTTTATCCTTATCAGCATTAGTTTATTTTCCTTAGAAGGCAAGGAACAAGTGAAATTAAAGCTTGAAAAGAATAATCTAATCAATAATGTTGATAGAATCGTCGTTTGACTACTTAATTCCTCTAGTTTGGGCGCCGAAGTCCCATCGTGTTAGCTAAGCTTTATAGCTAGCTTCCTTTTAACCAAACTATGATAGTTCATATTATACCTAATACCCTATTTATCTTTTAGAAAATTTTCAAAGAAAAAATTCACTTTTTTTATTTACCTGAGAAGGCAAATACCTTAAAATTAAATCCTGTTTATTGTCATAAAATGTTACCTGGTTGCTTGAACGTAAGTACCTTAAATGCCAATAACCTATAATAAAATTTTAAACTTGTCTTTTAAATCATAAAAAATCGGGTACGAGGTTCCTTGGAACTTTTTCTTGCCATATCGGATTCCTCCTGCTCATCCTCAGTGCTTCGGACTCCTCAGACCTATCGACTTCGTGGCGCTGGTTAGCCTTATTTATATTAGACCAAAATTCAATAATCCCACCGAATTTCGTGCCCGCCATCTTAAAACCTGCAGAATCTGTTTAGCAGCGTTAATTTTTTAATGCAAAGGGAAAGTCGAGTTTCTGAATATAATATGAAAAGGGATCAACAAAATATCAAACGTGCTCATCGGCATATTATGCTGAGCATGCGAACAGAATTTCAAGTCTACGACAAATAGGGACAGAGCAATTTTCGATATACGAAAAAATATATTTGATCCCTTTAACAAATAATAAACAAGTTTTTCTTTTAGTGATTTTACTTATGAAGAAATTTGCTGATGATTTTGTCTTGATTAGTTCTGCAATTTTTTCTCCATAAAGATCTATACTTATATAGAAGTCAAAGATCTTTAATGAGATAAGATGACATGTTAAGTGAATTTGCCATTTAGCAAAGTGACCCCGATAAGGATTAAGAAACAAAAAAGAATTATTAAGGTATCTTTGAATTAGATTTTTTAGAAGAAAAAAATCGGTTTCTAAGCGTGATATTGAAACTTAGAACCTAAGGGATTCATCTAAATAATTTGTTTAGCACCTGTAGATGAATTTCAAGTCTCTGTCAAATAGGGACGGAGTAATTTGGAGATGACGGAAAACAGCGTTAGTACACCCTTAAGCAGTAGATAAAGAGAAAAGATTTTTATTAAAGCTCTTTAAAGAGAATAATTATCTTAAACAATATCATCTGCACTGTAATATTGTGAATAGGTAAACATCTTTTTTGTAGAATAACTTAATTAAGTATTTTGAGAAGAAACGACTTTAATTCTACAAGTTTAAGCTTGTAAAATTAAATTGTTCCTTTGTTAAACGCCTTAATGCCGTAATTTATAATTTTTTACCAAACACGTTAGCGGTTGTATACATTTTCCATCTAATGTAATCTTTGAAACCACATGGCTGTAACATTTAATACAAGCAACCTGTATGATTCACGTGGGGTCGTTGTAAGGGTGTACGTACTTGTTGATTTTTTTTTATTTTTAATATTATAGATAAGAGGGTGAGAAAATTATTACCCTCTAGTTTCAGAATTTCCCTCCAAAAATAGAAATAATGAAAACCGGTTATGTATATTTTTATAACATAATATGAAGATAAGGGGTTGCTAGTTGTTATGTGACAAAAAGTTTAATTTGCTGGGTGTGATATGAGGAGGGGTTGGTACCAGTACTGGGGTACGTACCCTTATCGATACTTAACCATAACCTAGGTTAAACTTGCTCCAGCACATCGTATCAAGTGCTATTATGATACAACTTATTGCGTTTTACTTTTCCCTCGTTCTTTTAGGGTAGTGGAGCAACTTGGCTCTGCGGGTTCTGTGGAATGTGTTCTAAGGGTACTGACTCAGGAAAATAGGTTAAGAAAATCCGAAAAATTTTGTATTATTTTCCAGAAACTGCCACTAGATTTTGACTATTGATTTAGAGTCAATTTTCATATTTTTAACAGCGAGTTGTTATGTCTCTCGCATAACTACATGTGACTTACGTAGTTTTGACGTGTGACTTTTAGTCTAGTCTACTAGTACAGACTATAGTCTGTACTAGTAGTTAGTAACTAGTAGAGTTTGATCTTTATCTATCTTATAGAGATCTATGCACTAGAGCGTTCAGGTTTTATTATCTCTGGACTAGAGTTCTATACTACTAGTATAGAAAAAAGAAGTGTTCTTAATCCCCTATGGTATTAGCCAGACGAACAGAGATCTACAGGCATTAACGTGTGTAGTCTAGACTAGTATAGAACTCTGTAGAATAGAAGTGTTCTTAAGGTCTTAGCCAGACGAACAGAGTTCTACAGGTATTAACGTGTGTAGTCTAGACTAGTATAGAACTCTGTAGAATAGAAGTGTTCTTTCTAACACACTTGTGTTTTTATTGAATACAAAAAAATGTTTTTTCAAACCATTTTTTTATATTAGAATCGCACGAAATTTGATGTATGTATTTTTACGGTTTATATTGTGTCTTACTGTCTAGTGTCTAAGATGAAAAATATAGTTTCTAAGTATGTTTTGTTTTGAGTCATTAACATTATTTGATGGTCTTTTAAACAAAAATTTATGTATCTGGGGCTAAGGTAGGATTCGTTAAGCATTACTGTACGTTTGTGCTACATTAGCTAAGATCTATAGTCATGTAGACGTCCATTTCTGTAAAAAGCCTATAGTCAAATCGAATCAAATATGGTCGACTCCGCTAAATTCATATAAAATTTAAGAATGTTTGTTTACGCGAATGGTCGTTTAAACGATTTTTTAACTTGTTATATGTAGCTAAAATGTATAGTCGCGTTGCTGTACAATTGCGATAAACGCCTAGACCCCTTATTATTACGAAAAGATCTTGATTTTTGTAAATTTTAAAAATTCAATTAATTTTATTTATTAATCTTTTATTGATTTATAATCGAAACATAATTATTATTTTATAATGTCAACACTTATTATTGAGGATGCATTTCATTAAAAATGTAAAAAGCTCAGTTTCCCTGTCAAAACAATTTTGTTTTGATCACTATTTTAGTACATTGCAAATGAAAAACTCTTAACATTCTTACAATTTTGCCTTGAATCGCGAATCTGGACGAAGCGATACAGGGAATTCGACAAACTAAGGGCAAAACAGCTTAAGGTATGTTCAAGTTGTTTTTGTTTAAGTCCATTACACGGTTGAAAAAGGATTGGAAGGAAGCTAAGACCGTGTTTTTAGTTTCCGGCCATAATTTTCTAATTTAAGTCTTGGGCTGACGCAACGCGTGCTTCAGGCATGCGCACTTCCTGGACAACAGCTGGACTGCGGCAACATATCTGATGGTGACCCCTTCCAACCTTGCCTACCTTTATCATTTAATTTATGCATGTTGATCGAACAGAAAACTCTAGTGTTTAATTTAAATTTTATTATGAAGGATTAACAAATAAAAATTATTTGCCTCACCTTCACTTAACATATTGAGTGATAAGTTTTTTGCTTTTCCTTTCCCAAATCTAAGATAAATAGTAAAATTATTGTGCTCACCCTAATAATGTAAAACCGAGATTTTATTGTAATCATCAGTTTGGGGCAGATTGCTTCAAAACTGAAAATTGTCTATAGGTGCTAAAAAATGATTCCAATAAAACGCTGTTTTCAGATTTTTATTATCATGCTTGGACGCTTTGAACCCATTTTTGTTCTTCTTATAAAATTTACTCTTAAGGGATTCATTCTATGAGTTTATACATCTTGCACAACGAATTTAATACGATACTGATTAAAATTGTGATCATAGTTTGGGAAATGAGATTTAAATACTAGGTGTTTTTGAATTATTTTTTATATATATTATATGTTTGTACTCTTATTGTATACTCCTTGTTATTTATATTTCAAGTTTATACAGGCATCCAGCCTACTACTTGTTGATTGTAAAAATAAAAAATAAAAAATAAAAATAAATTTAATGTGATAAAAAGAAGGCAGTGTAGCGTCACAAGGTCTTTAGAAAAACATAACGAAGTAAAAGTAACATTGGATAGCAAACTTTCAGCTCTATGGTCAAACACCTAATAAAAAATAAAACTCGGGTAAGGGGTATTTCGGAAATTTTTTCTCATTACAGGCTCAGCCAACCTACGTCGGACTTGCTTCGCTCGTCCTTACAATATATAAGTCGTTAAATTTTGTACTGCAACACGTCTTTTAACTCGCTTCGCTCGTCCTTAGTTAGTAAATACATCCGTGTCGTTCCTAGCGATCACCCTTTCAGGCACTGAACACGCTCGATGCTGCTATTATTATAATTTGTCATAATTTTTACCGAGTCATTATTGTGAGTCTAATAATTAATTTAACTTTAACTTTATTTCTTATGAAGAGTTTTTAACAGAACCAATATCATGTAGTTCCTCCTTGTTAGAACTCTAATTAAATTTGTGCAAGGCCAGCAAGATGGTCGTCACAACCCTAGCGATGTGCTGCTTTGCAGCAAATGGTCGTAGCCCTACGATGTAGCTGCTTTGCAGCAAGATGGTCGTCACAACCCTAGCGTTGTAGCTGCATTGAAGCAAGATGGTCGTCACAACCCTAGCGTTGTAGCTGTTTGCGAAGTAAGTACTCGCCACAACTATAGGTAATGTTCATCAGAAGATGACGTGTTCTAAATTAAGATACTGCTTAGGTATCATAGTTTAAGTAAAGTAAATACATTTACTGTGGATATTTTTTAACAATCTTGTTTAGAAATATTCAGGTATGTGTGAAAATATGCAATCAATGTTTATAGATTATGTTTCCGGTGGTTGGTGGACAGGAAACTAGTGGTAAGTTTCTCTTAACATGTAATAGATTCTTATTGCATTCGCCTAACACTATCACAGCATGACCTATCTACACGTATTCCATGTGTAAGTGTTAGTGACACGTACTATTGTCACACGCTGGGCGGCTGTAACTATAAACATTATAGTTAGAATGACTTGAATTTTAATACTCTCTTATTAAAATTATCGGGTGTGGGGTACCTCGGTCGATTTCTCATCTTATTAGACTCGCTATGCTTATCTTCACTACTTCGGTCTCGGTTCGCTCGTCCTTTGAATATAAAAAATCACCAAATATATTCTGTGACAGTTCCTTGAATTCGCTTCTTGATAAGCTCCTCGTTAGAATATAATTTGTTTTCTTAGATGTTGTCATAACTTAAGTTGTTGGCGTCATTCATTTTCCACATTCAGTAAGCTTTGTAAGCCTTATTTTCCCAACATCTCGTCAGACGCCGAGTATCGTTTTTGATTTGAAAGTCTGCAAAAGTTTTCGTTGGACATGCATTAAAGTAGGTTCAACCGCTCTTGCATAAATACACTGAGAGTTCGTTACGATGCTAACCAACACTCATGCGCGTACAGACAGGTGACTCGGTAAAAATCACTCGGGAGTTATAAAAATACATGAAACTAATAGTAGCAGTAAGTTTAGGTTTTCAATGATCACGCATAGCTGTTTTATTTTATTTTATTTTATTGTGATAATAGACCAATTATTATAGACACAATTTTTTTAAAAATTCAAATGTTTTATTTATTATATAAAATGTGCGATTGTCTCAAAATCAAACTTTGTTATGACTGTTTCTAATATTTAAGCAAAAGTAAAAATATACTATATTTTCGATAATTTGCAAATTCAAGCTTAAGTTGTAACCGCTCCATTCTGCTGTTGGTCTAAATTGATCTTCACAAAAAAAGTTTTTCGCAATTTGTTCCCTTTTGCGTGTATATTTATCAAATATAGACCAAAATATGCCATCCGACTGAAAGCCTTGCACTATGGCAAGCCAATACTTATTTTAATCCTATTTCTATTAATAATTTAAAACGTTAACAATACATATTGTTAGTGCAGCTTTCAAAGGCTTTTCCACCCCGCAAATCTTTCTATAGAAATATTTTCTACGACCTGGGGAAACTCATGACAGCATGATGCATTCGATCATCTGTCCAGCCTCCCCATTGTACCCTGTATTTTATTTCGTTTCTAATTTTTACAGCACAATATTTACCTTTATAATAGTTATTTTTTGAAGGAAAATAATTCTGGAGGGAGATCTATTAATAATTGTGTTTTTAAGGCTAATCTGTCAGTTTAAATTACATGTCGTACTCCCCTAGAGTTTATTGCTATGCTCTGATGTAAATCATTACTTTGATATTCAACTAACATCAAGATTTAAATCTTGATATTAACCAAGAATCTCTACCGACCCCTCTCCAGGGATCCTAATGCTTGATTAATCCCTAATGCTTAGTTCGAATAAAGCAAATTTAAAAAAATAATTAGCAGACCTTCGGATGTGGTCCAATTATTTTAGCGCAACAAAAATCAAGAAAAAATCCCCTATTCGTCTTCTTGTGTCATGATTATAATATGACACAATATAATAGTGCAAAAGAGGCACCTACGAATTTAACAAGCAAAATGCTCTGCTATAACTAGGAACCGGTGTAGTAGTTGAAATTTGTCTGTTTATTCATGGCTTGAAATTATGTCATGTCCCACTCTTGTTTCGTAACTTCTAACTTACAAGGGCGCCGACAGACCTAAATTTGTTTTGCCTTTCCCTTAAAATTCCGTTGAATTACTCTTCCGGTAAATATAAATAGAATCGGTAAAAAATCTACTTTATACTCATCGTAATTTTATGTGAAATAAGAGTATGTTTAGAATCAGTTAGATAAATTAGACGTAACGAAACAGAGTGAGACATAACATTGTGTTTAGCAATGGTGATTACGAATGTCGAATGATGGAATAATTACCAGATGTTGCATTGCATTTGCTTGTTACATTTTCTGTGTTTCTCGTACAATTATATTTTGACAAGTATTGATGTTTTAAAAAACTCGATGGTATCAAATGACATATGTTTTGCTTGCTAAGCATGATGACGGTAAGAGAGAATTATTATCATAAGCAATGGTTCAACGTTTATTGAATGAAATGTATGTCTTTTTTGAAAAGTTGTTAAAAATCGAAAAATAATCCTGTTCAGTTGAATTGGTACTAGTTTTAAAAGTATAAGTATACCAGGCATTATACGGCTAATACATCTACCGTTATTTTTTTGGGTCACTAATGTTAACTAGCATCGGATAGGTTAATTGCGTTATAGGTATCAACTGTAATAAAATTAAGTGATTTCCAAATACTTAAGACAAGTAAAGCGAGTGAGTCGAACTGTAACGAATTTGATAAGAAGAGGAAAAGTTCCGAAGTACCCCGTACCCGATTTTATTATGTTCAGAAAATGTAATAGCTTATCGTGACTAAGTGACTATTATATTTTATTTACATTCCTTTTCCTTTTCGCAATAACATTACGGCAGCGAGCTCAAGCTGTTACATTTTAATTATATCTCGCTCGAAACGTAAATGTAATCGTATCTCACATATTTAAGTGGTCGATTATATCTAACGGAAAATGAGAAAATCCAAACTTACATTTTTTTTACTTTAATAATAAAATAACGGAAAATTTATATTGAAGATGACCGGACCATCTGACCGACAGCTTCGGTTAAATCAAGATTTGGATGCTCTAAATTAAATGTGTTTTTTGTTGTTGTTGTAAAAACTTAGCTTTATCTGGGATATTGTTGTAAAAGTTACCTTTTATCAAAGGCGATCTTGGGAAGGAGAAATAGCAATGGATGGGAAAGCAGCTGGCTCAGGTCATCACCTGGCCAAGGCACGCGCCATCTGCTGTCGAGTCCATCCCGTTAATATACAGTCGACACTGTACTCCATAGCTAAGAAATTCAAATCAAACCGTCTTAAAGTTCATCATTGCCCTTCTTTAACATTTTTTGTTTCCTTGAGGGTCTTGTCAAATCGTTGTTTTTTAGTGTCCGTAAAGAACCCTAGTTAACCCTTTTGATGGTGATATAATGGGCGCATCTGCTGGTTTTTTCCATAAGAATGATGAATGTTCAGAGCCTGGTGAATTTGTGAGAGGTTCTGAACACGGCCTTGGTCGAGAGGAAATACGATGTTATGTAGTATAAAATTAGAGGAAATGACACGTAATCGTCCCTTCCTCGTCTTTATTTACATTTATGATGCTACGTACATCAAATTTATTAAATTATATGTGTAGCAGCTACAGATATTTAAAAATGACAAGAGAAATTCGACTCCTTGGCCGACCCGATGCGTCGGTGTCCAGAGTCGCTTCGCAAGCACATCGTTGTTCTTCCGTATTAGTTTGTCATATTACGAGTTTTTGTAAGTGGAATACTGCCACAATATTAGCGAATATCTAAATGTAATGACAAAACCTTGATTTGTTTGCATTATACATATATTCCATAGAGATATGTATATATCTGTTAGATATGTATATATGTATACTATATCTGTATATATATATATATATATATTACATGTATCTGTATAGATATGTATATATCTGTATAGATATGTATACAACTAGAGAGGGCATAGCCAATTTATTCCATTGAAAGGCCTGATACATCGTTTTGGGGCTCTCAGGGGCTCTGTGTAACCTCACTGAACCCTCCTTTGAGAGGTTTATGATAATTAATAAATTTATTTTAGTTATCCGCACATTATTTGTGTTCAGATTTGTATTTTTAACGGTTTTTTTTTATTTACATACTTGAGGTTACTTTATTACAAAGTTTCTCAATTGTCAAAATTTTACAAGGAAATGAAAAGAACAAAACAAGAAAAGAAATAGATTATAAACTATTAAATAGACTGCATAAACATAGGCAGCATAACTTGAATTACAAACTTGATTAAAAAAACAAAAAAAAGCATAACATTACATGAGAAAACTAAACATTTAAGGTGAGAATACTAAATTATCAGCTAAAAATTCGTTAACATTATAGTAGGCTTTCTCAAGCAACAATGTTTTAATGCTTTTTTTTGAAATTTTTGGGTGGTTTTATTATATATGTTATTGTCATTTTGCACTGATTATTTGATTATATTTTTAGCGAAGGTGGAATGAATACCCCTATGTTCCAAACGATAAAATCATACTGTTGGTAACAATAATAATTTGACTTGGTCGATTGATTCTTCTTTTTTAAGTTCTATTGATTCTGCGTCTAAGAACTCGTTCATACGTATATACATACACACACATATATGTGTGTACGCACACACACACACACACACACAACACACACACACACACACACAACACACACACACACACACACACACACACACATATATATATTATATATATATATATATATATATATATATATATATATATATATATATATATATATATATATACATGTATGTATGTATATATACAATTTACATTTAAAACATTTCGGCCAAACAGTTAGTGAGCCACCTTCAGGGTTCATCTCCGAACTACTAAAGATATAAATTAATCGCAGGAATTGAAAAACTTAACTCTAATGGAGAAATTACATGACAAAGTCTAAAGATGTGTAGCAGCTTTTAATGATAGTAAATTGAGCAGATACAACATGAAATCAAATTTCAACAAAAAACTTTTTCAAGTTATTAAAAATTAGAATACTTCAATTTGTAGAAATAACGTCTTTTTTTAAAAAAGCTTTTTTGTAGAATTCATAATTACTTTTAGGGAAAAAACGACTTTAATTCTACAATGTCTTTAAACGGGAAAAATATGTTTCAATCCATCTGAATCATCTTCAGGAAAGACTTAAAACAAAAATATCCTAATATTAAATAGGGATTCACTAGTACCAAATTTAAAAGCAATTAGGTTTTTTCGATTCTTAAAAAAAGACTTACATATATATGTTATTCGATAAAAATTGAATTATTGTCGATAACGCGATAAAACTAAGCATTGTATTTTGTTTGACTACTTGTGTCCTAAATTGAAGTAGATAAAAATATTTCGCTTTTATAAATTTTTGCGGAGTTATTAAAGCTGGATAATGACGTCATAAACACGTTTTTCCGATTGCGCAACAAGATCTAAAAACTGGAATTCGTTACCAAGTTTTAACTTTCTGCATGTACACATTGGAAGCTGCTATGATAACAGATAAAACACACTTATATTTAAGGTTCTAGAATGCAAAATCGGAACTAGAGTGCTCTGTGTTAGCGGCTTTTGCGGCCGTAGCGTTGTTATTGTGAAACAATCATTTTCCGCATCGCAACGTCCGTACGCATCGCTACCGCAGTATTCTGAATGCACCTTTACACATTATTATTATTATTATTAATTGTGAGGGTAGGTGTAAAACCTTATGCACTGCGACTTTGAGTCTTTTGTACAAGTACCCTCGTGTTCTAAGCTTATAGAGATCCTTTCCTTTTATTATTTCAAAAAGTTTGTGTACTAAATTGGCATCTGGGTTTTCAATTCTGCTTAGTGTGGCTTCTCCAAACAACAGAAATCTCTTGTATGCTAGAGCTTCGCATTCAAAGATGATGTGTGTGATGATGACCTTTACACATACAGATAGACAACTTGATAAAATTTGGTGACAATAATACTTGAGACGATGATTCAAGTGATATCCAGTTTCAAATTTTTAAGGTTCAAACGCTTTTTCTTGTTATGTACATTCCTAAGGTATAAAATAATAAAAGTAAATATGGTTATTCATGCTTGAACTTTAAAATGAGATAATTTGTCCAGTACATGTAATTTGGCTCCGAAGACGAGGCAAAAAGAACCAAGAATAATTCATTCCAACGCTGAGGAAATTATATATTTCATACCCGAGGTGAAACCGAGTTAAATTTAATAGTTTCCAAGGCGAGCAGTAGAAGATTTAGGGAGTTTTTATCAGAAAATACGCTTGTCGTTTTTTATATGTGATAGTTTTAAAGAGAAAGTTCCACTAGGCATAGGGGTGTACTGCTTTTGAATTTGAAATTAAGAACCTCTAAATACTAAACCTACCTGATCTAATTCATAATTCATATATCATAAACCACACTATAATTTGACCCCTTTCCGTTCGTGAAACATGATCTGTCCGGATGTATTTTTCTATTCCTCCTTTATGAGAATATTATGATTGTCAAAATTTTTGATAACCCTTCATAAAGGGGTGCCACCCTTAGCCCTGTAACTGGTTGCATATTCACTGTGTCTTTTTCTTTCAACTAATACAATGTTTGTGCTAAGTTCCAACTCTTTCAAAGTTTAATAGGAAAAGGGTACGTTTTGTGATATTATAAAAATTTTGCTAAGCTTAAGTGCAATGCTTCTTGAAGTGCACTGGCTCTTAATATTACTCGTACATACAGACATAGATATACACACACACGTATACATACGTACATATATATATATATATATATATATATAATATATATATATATATATATATATATATATATATATAAATGGTTCTAATAACTGCCTATTTACATTTATCTATTAAGTGGTTATTCTAATATGGAGCGTAGCGTGTAGCAGTGCTGTGACGTTATTGTCCTTGGTTCTACATTGTCTGCATATGGTTTTTTAAATAGCTTTTCTAGGCTTCATCTCTCTCTCTCTCTCTATCTCTCTCTCTCTCTCTCTATCTGATGTATTCTCTCCAGTATCATGAGCAGAGGACTCTTTGTCTAGTTTAGTTGATTAGTCTTAAACCAGTGGCGCTGCGCGGATGATGCAATTGTCCCCTGCGAGATTCACTCACACTTAGTTTTGAGTTTTAAGTTGTTCTTAGCAGTTCTATTTATGCGAGAATTGTGTTGAAAGTTATTATACGGTGGATAAATGTTTTAATTTGATTTTGTTTTACTAGTAGGCTTTTTGTTTAACTCGGTTTAAACAGAAACGAGGACATCTGAAACACGTGATGAATATTTTGCAAACATTTTACAATGCATTGTTACCTTTTATTAGAAGTGACTGTTGTTATAAAGTGTGAGGCAGTAACCGAAAAAATGTTTTACTACCAGCGGTTACCCATCCGGGTACTGATCTTACTCAGGATTCTTATCCAAACTTTTTACGATTATTATTTCTCTTCCTATTTAACTTTTAAGTGAAATTATTCTAAGTAAGTTGATTATGTGGTGTGGTTACCTCAGTTTGCAAACCAAATCCATTATAGAAGGAAAAATGAACTGGTAAATAATATATTATTAATTGAGGAAGTACATAACAAAATTGATATTGGACTGTGATAGTGTATGAATCTTTTTAATTGATATATTTTCTTTTTCTTTATTATTTGTTACTTTTCCTCATTTAGTATTGGGTAGGTATAAGGAAGAGTATTCTAAATACTGAAGCTGAGGACTAGACTTAATTGAGCATTGACTTAAGGTCTAATTGTACTGCCTGGAAAATGATAGTTTTCAGACTACGTTATCCAATTTTGCTGAGTCATCCAAAATTTAATAAATCCTCGAAAATCGATCATTTGAGGTAGTCAAGAGATCCACAAAATTTTATTGTAATAATTTACACTATTTAAAAAATATTGACTATTGCATGTTGGAATTTGAAATGACCTATAAATATTAATTTTTAATAGGTTTCGAACTTTCGGCATATTATTAGTTAGCAAACACATAATGAATTTGCTATGTAAATTCCATAGCTACTTTTTTTTTCTTTTATAAAAACAAAAGTACACACTGTAATCATTAAAAACTAAATTAATAATAGCACATCTTCAATTTAGCAAAGGTCGTGCTCGAGGATGGCTGGAGCGTTTGTATATTTGGTTTTTACAAAAAGATGCTTAACTCTAAATAAACAGGATATTTTTAATATCTGAAAAATATGAAGTTAAAAACACTTTTAGACAAGAATGCTTTAATTATCATTATTGGTGCAACACTTTAAAAAAAATATTTTGTTTACATCTGCCAAAAAGAATCATGACGGTTTAAATAAATATATAAATAAATAACCTTTAATAAAATCATTACAATGAATAATATTATCTTTCATGACGGTTTACCAAATAAAATTTAAATTTACAAATTATATGAAATATAGTGATAATATTCTCACACGAATCTAGGCTGATCATAGGTTTTTAATGTAGTCGTGCACCTAATTTGAAAGAACCTCAGTTTTATTTGATTGAATGCCTATCTACTACATTACTTAATAATTTATTTATTGTTATGTTATTTTAGTACTTGAAGCTAGAATTAAGCCGATGTTGCCTAACCTAAGTCGCCAAGTAATTTATTTTAGCCTGTACTAATAGAAGCCCAAGACCATTCTTAGTTTTTATTTTTTTCCTGCCGAAGCAGAAAAGTATTGTCTTCTCGGCCCAGACCTTAACTCCTTCTAATTTTGAAGGCAGAGTCGTTATGAACTGCGTCATATATGCTTCAACATTCAATTTGCACAATCTAATGTTCTTTCTATGTCTACGTGAAATGAAACCAAAAAGGAACCCCACGCTGTCTAAAACTTCAAATTCCACAAAAAGAGGTCTAGATTTTTCCAAAAAATAAAATGGGAGTCTAGACAATTGAAAGTTTCTAGTTTTTATCGTTATTTTCTTTGTCTTGTCTGTTACCCTTCTTTTTATTTGGAAATAATTCTGTAACTAGTTTCATAGGTTGCTTCCCTTCTTTGCTTCCTTTAGAAAATCTTAACCTTTTGTTGTAAGGGATGTTTTTGCAGAGTTTGTCTGCTCATGGTAGGGGAGCTATGTTGCCCTAGTCTTTTGTTAAGGTACAGTATGGAGGGGTTGAGAAGGGTCTCCCCTCCTCAACGGTTTCCTTTACCCCCTCTAGTATTGGTTCAGGTTGCAGGATTCAGTCAGGTAGTCAAGTCAGTCTACTTCGAGGCTTCTTGCCGTGTGAACATTCTTACCTTGGTAAGGAGTTAGTGATACTCATAGGATACTGTTAGCTTCTCAACCCAGCGTCTCTGCAACCACGTGGTCCCCAATACCGGTAAGTTTTATTTGAATTAAAGTGAATAGTTATTGTTCATAGTTTATTATTTATAGTACACATATTCTAAAGCCAATAATTATATTTGTAAATTGATGGTTGTTGTATGTAATGTTTGTTACAACAAATATTTATTTATTAACCATTTAGTCTCTAAATATATCTATTTATTTACTTAGTTTATTTTAATTTTTAAATAAAGCATTCATTTAATTCTAAATAATCTTATCGTGCTCTCCTAGCAATAAAACCAGACTCTTGCTCTGTTTCAGAGAACTAGGTCAATAGGCTTAAATTATATTTATTCTACCTATTGCTCTTACCCTAATAATTATTTCATTGCACCTAACATAATTAAAGTTAAACATAATTACAATTTAACTATCATTGTAATTATGAAGTTAGTAGGTAGTTTTTTTACTTTTTGGTGTTAATCGTCTGATATATCATAGCAGTATCAATCGTTGCAACTTATAGATAATTTTTTGTTTAAAACATTTTGGTAATTATGTATGTTGGTTGTGTTTTTTTTCACATATAATTGCTTGAACCCACAATAAGATATTTTTAAACAATTATATTTATTGTTAATCGATTATGTGATAATATATATTATAATTTTATGTCCTGTATTTAACACTTCAGTATGTAATCTTTTCAAGATGTATATGTAGGTGTTAATTAAACTATCGTAGAGTTTTAAACCTTTAACTACTTACTATATAAACTACTTTTGTTTGTTTTAATTTAATATACCTACTGTAATCATTTTATTTAATGCTATCACTACTATAAATTGCTACGTGCTTGTGCTTAGGAATTGCCTATTTTTGTCAAGATTTTTATTTAGACACATAAGCGTGACAGCTCTATATCGGATGTTATAAAACAGTATAACCCATAACCGACCTATAAATGCCTTTATTGTATTACTGGTTACTTGATGCAACTATGTTGTGTAGTTGTTTAGAATTTTTCAGATTATTTTAAGATGATGTACGCAAAGTATCCCTTTTCTGTTTTATATATTTTGTGTTCAGTTCTGTCAGTATTTTAAAGATTTGAACTTCCAAATGTTCCTTTGTGAGAAAACTCGAGTTGATTTATTAAGCGCAATGACGGCTTGATTAAACACTACCGAGTTTTCCAGGACAATTTATTTAATTGCTATAGGTACATCTAAAATCTGTTATCATTCGACATTGATAATTCGATTATAATTATCAAATATAATTTATAAAAAATTTATATAAAAATATTTTTATCAAAAAAATAATTCATGACTCTTGCTAACCACAGCTTAAAGTGGTGTTTATGGTTGAATATTACTTATTAAAAATATGTAAGATTCATCAATGTTTAGTTCATTACTCAAGTTTATTTAATTGTTTTGGTAGTGGTCCTTGTATCCTTATTCTCTATTTATTACTTATGATTACTTTAGTTAGTCAGTACGTAACCTCATATGTAGGTTGTTAGATACGAGTTAAATATTATTGATATAGATACATATCAGCATCATATTAAAATGATAGGGCATATAAGAAATAAACGGGTTACGTTTGGATGAAAAAATATTAATAATATGATTGAAGTAATGAATTAGTTTCTGATGTATTGCGATATAAGCTTCCATTAGGCGCGGTCGAATATCCACGGCCTTCTAAAACATTGGATCACCAACAAACTTTTTTCTCAAAATTTTCAGTAATTAGCCGGATTTGTGATAAATGGAGCCTATTTCCGTAATCTGCACGCTCTTTTGGTTAATTTTAAAGAGTATTTACGTTCACTCAACGATTTATTTTTAATCTAACTTGGTACATACATAACTACTGCTAGACGTCATGTTATCCACCTGATTTGTGTTATATTTTGAATGTATTAATGATTATTAGCACAAATTGTTATTTGTTATTGCAGTCAACAACACCACAACAAAGAGGTAATTTGTATACACGTATGTATGTATGTACGTACGTGTGTACGTACGTACGCCTTACTTAGGCTTTACAGGTTGTAAGTTAATTTAGCTTAATTATTAATTTTGACAACGCTTTTTAAAAAGTTTCGGGCGTGTTTGTGGCTACCAATGAAAGTATTTCTTCGAGTAATATGACCAATCCGAGAAAAAATTCGTAACTACAATGCCGGTTGAAACGAGTTAAGATGCCGGGATGTTGAGTTATAAACTATTTGTTGGATGAAACGTTAGTTTAATAGATTTTGCGCTGTGAAAGTGCCGCTTTTAGACCTTAAATAAGCCCTTCTTTGCTTTGTTGCCGTTTTGTGATGTCTTATTCTTTTATTAGTTGTACGCTCTCTTTTATTTGCGGTCTACTCGAGTTCATTTATAATATATACCAAACCAATATAAAGTAAAACCAATATCCGACCATCCTCATGCGCGACCATTTTCTAGGAAAGAGGCTGTTAATCAAAAAGGTACTTTTCACATAAAGGTTTTATTACTGAGATGCCCTATTTGTTTAATTTTTAGTAAGGTTACACAGAGCTCTGAGAGCCCTAAAAAATGTTTCAACGTATTGAGATATGCTATGCCCCCTCTAGTATTTATCTCTAGTACGCCCTTAGTTTTATATAAATTATTTACTTAGTATGGATGCTATGTAGGACAGTCATTGATGCATGTTATTTAGCTCGCATCTCATTTCAATTTCCAACGCATTGTCTCTGGTTTACAATAGAAGCAGGCGTGTCGCTTCTACCGTTACTTATACATATTGTTGTCTTCTTGGCGACATTTTTTATCTTTTCTTTTTTAATTTCATATTTAATTTTTATATACCATAAAGAAGCCTATAATTAGAACTAAGTTGATGTGCTAATAAATAAAAAAAAAAAAAAATAAAAAAGTTATCTGTTTTAGTGTATTTTCTAGGGGAAATATTCCCTTATGGATTACAGTCTATCGTTTAGTTTAAAAATCCCCAAGGTCATAAGTATTTTGGGGATTGACCAATCAGAGAAGCCGCTGCCAACCACTCACTTAAAAAGAGAAGAAAAATCCCTACCACAATAACAGTTGTAGGGAAAAAACCTTCTTCCTGGCAATCGTTCTTTTGTTTGTGGTTCTTCTTTTGATTACATCGTTTTTAAAACTACTTAAAAATGAAATGAAAATAATCTTAAAAATGATATTTTAAAATAAAACTACCCAAAAGAAATATAAAGAAACATCGCCTAGAAAATACAGGTAAAATAACCTGATTTGTTTACATAGTTTTTCCCGCTCCCTTCTTGCAGGGGTTTTTTTCTTAAGAATCAGTGTTGTCTGAACTGACCTGTCAAGATTTTTATACTTAACGATAGACTGTCAGCGCCATGACAGTAGTGTTCAAAACACTACTAGAGTGGTTTGTGTATAATGTGTTTTTATCGTAGCTCCTTGTGTTGTGTTTCTGTTGTACTCAAGGCACCTTTAGTCCAAGCTCTTTGAAAAGTCGTCTTTATATTGTAAGATAGTCATTTGGCAAACGTAAGTATTATCAATTATTAATTTAATACTTATAAATAACTATGACTAATGTGTACCAATCTATTTATTTAAGCAATGATTTTGTCCGTTTTAATTAGCGGTCCTATTTAGTATAAGTGAGATCCGTGAGAAGGTTAATTTTGATGCGTAAATTCAAAATTCGAGTGTGGTATTATACTCTATAGAGAAAATAATATGTTCAGTACAATATACGATTAGTACTTTTCATATTCTGAGAGCGAGCGACCTGTTTTAAGTCATAAGCAGTAGGTGCCACTGTGCGCAGCGTATCCTTTTTTGTTTGCTAGCCTTATGTTTAATCAGTTAATCGCTCAGTCTTTATGTTTAAGTGAGCCTTTATAGTAAAACAAATAATAGTGTAGTAAATTCTTGTAATTTTAATTCCATTCCCTTCGAAAAGACTGTTTTTATATAAAAGCTGCCATCGGACAATGACGGGAAAGTTAAATGTCAACTTTCATAATGTACTGTAATCATTACTATGTTTGTATTTGTGCACAGCATTTTTATCATACGAAGTAACCCTTATCAATGACAATTTAAATATATGTCTTTAGGGGGCATACTTTATTTCATTACTTTGGGTGGCTTGTAACCTAACTCTATAAGATCTTAAGAGCTCGCAATAAATCATTTGTTTTCGGTTTTTCGAACATAGTTTAAGCTTTGGTTTTAATTAATGTTCTACTAATATAATACTTATAATGTTTTGATTGTTTGTCAATATTATTAATTTTATCAAATACATTTTTCAATATTTTCATGCATCCTCGAAGAAGTTTTTTAACGGTGATCTCTTAAGCTACAGGCTAGGTGCTATTTGCATAACTTTGCATTAACTTTGTGACGCAATTTGTAGCCCTAGCCGCCAAATCACTCTTCTTTTGACATCGGGACACATTAATTAACATATTTACTTTAAATTGGTTGTAATAAAAAATCCGTATTTATATGTCTTTAATAAATTCAAACACAATGTTTGTTATTTTGAATTTTAAAGACAGGGAAGGATTCTGAAGACATCATAATCTGCCTACGTCATAGACCAAATTTTTTGTTGACACATTGGATGCTACTTAGAAGACGCTATTGGTGAAGCCGGTCGCGACCGGTGCAATATTTGTTTTTAAGTTCAAATTGCACTTGTCCCGGCCTGCTGTCCCAAGGCAAATACATCGTATCTCCAGCACTTTCACCATCATTTAAATTTATGACACCAGTCGTCGCATCGTCATTACCTGCAAACCTGTTATCTGCTCTTACTAGCAAACTTGGTGTATGTTCCATTAACAAGGCTACCAAAAAAATGGGCACGTCTAAGAAGGATCTACTATTTGCAAGGAAGGATATGATTCGTAATATCCATTTTACATTTTTTATTTCATTACTTGTCAGGATTTCGTCTCAAATGGCTTCTGGCAGGGTTTAATAGACACTATTTGATTTGTACTATTATTATGTTACTTAAAAATTAATTGTATGAATATATTTTGCTTTATTTGCGAGTTAGAATACATTACTAATAAATTACTATTTATTTACCATATGAGTTTGGTAATAAAATAAGTATTAATTTGGCAATATTGTTAAATAATTTGAATGCAAAATTAATTTAGAATTGATGAGACTAGGTGAATTAATAAATACACTTTTGTTATTATTTTACCTCCTAGTTAAGCTTTACTAGGATATATAACACACAAATGGTCTTTAATAACTTGTATTTGGAAGGTTAAACATGAAATTATTTATTATAATTGTTTGGACAGGAGTTAAAAGATTTGCAAGAAATCATTTAGCAAACTATGTGCAGCTAGTTTTAGAACTACAAGTGTTAACTAAGTTTTAGTTCTAAAAGTTTTATAAGTATGTGCAGCTAGAAAAAAGTCCCTCTGGCTTAAGTATTCCTGTGTAAGTAAGCTCTTAGAAACAATAATTCTCACAAGTTTCAGGACAGGAGGGAGCGCACATAGTGGCTATTTCCAGCAAACCTTTTAACTCCACTTACCATTATATTCATAAAATTGTTGTCTTTAGGCTCTTAGCCGCTTCGCAGCCTCATATTTCTTGTCCTGTAGAATCTTGTTATATCACTTGCTACTTGTAGTTTCTTTGTCGTAGTATTCAGTAGTTTATGTAAGTAGTGAACTGACACACAAAACTCAATATAAGCTAATTTCTAAAAGTAAAAGAATTCGGATTCCGGATGCCTCGCGACCTTCGGTTAAGAGTGGCGATTCCTCATCACATTGGAATCCCCACCATTATCACTGCTTTTGGGCTTGATTTGCTTACAATGTAAAAATCACTAAAGAACTGCAATATTGTAAATACGTTCGTTTTATTACAAGCAGTCACCCATCTGGTCACAGACCTCGCTTGTTACTGCTTAACTTTTCTTATACAACAAATATCCTAGATATACTTGCCGTGTTAAAATTAGACTTATTATGAAACAAGTACACTCACACCTAATTCCTGTTAAATTGGATATTTCGATTATTATACTAATTAGATATCTAATTAGATGGTTTTTGATAAAAACTAGACTAATGCTGATAATAAGATTAAAGTACATTTGTTGCGCATTTGCATGGCTTTGTGTGTGCTACATTTTTGATCGATCCAAATATTTTGCGAAAAGATTTATTATCACCTGTTAATGGCGTCACATCAAAATCATTTCCCGAATAGCTCAATTACATAAAGATATTATTACTAGAGGGGCCCTATTGGTTGAATTTTGAAACACTGACAAATAACCTGACCACCTTCGCTTATATTGTAATCAAATAATGAGTACAAAATTACAATAACTTATATAGTAGTACGTTAAAAGTACAAATCAAAACACAAACAAGGTATAGAAAGCCGAAAACAATAGATTTATTATTGCCTTAACTCACTCTTAGAGGAGGTTTCAATGAGGTTACACAGAGCCCCTGAGAACCCCTAATACGATGTTTTAGGCCTTTCAATGTATATACCCATAGATATATACCCCTCTAGTATATATCTATGCTCAATTAGGCCTACAACCTTTTTGTACTGAGTTTTAACATTTGTGCGTACATAGGCTTGCAGGTACGATAATAAAAGACGTACTTATACACGGCTTAAACTCCTTAAAATGTTGTTACCTGAAACAGATAATATAGGTAAGATATCAGTTTCGGATTATTAGTTCTAACACAGCATCCTTACCTGCGGTATAAATGAAGAGATGTACAAACGTGATTAGTTTACATAATTCTATGCGTGTCAATCAATGACTCCAGACTTAATGCATATATCACAAATCAACGTGACATACTTTTTATATAAATTACTTACTTGGTATATAAATAAGGTATACATGTAAAGTATTGTATTTGCAAAAACGATCCGAGTTCGTGATGTTTCCGGTTTTTCACTAAGTTTACTGTCTGTATATATGTATGTGTCTGTTATTGTAACTTTCAGTTTATTTATTTACGCCACATAGTTAAAACTTGGTACAAAACTGAGTCTGGGTGTAGTCGTGCTATCCGGTACTTTGACGTCGTTAATAATGACTTTTTTATTGACTTTTTTTAAAGTTTATAAAACGCGAAAAATATGGTGCGATTAATTAATTTAGCACGCTCTTGTAGCTGTGTATGTTTAAGACCAACATATGTTTCGAGGTTCATCTTTTTATCAGCGTTAATTCGATTTTTGTCTATGATGTCTTGTGTACGTTTTATGACAAATTTTTGAGTACACCTAGTTTAGTTTCAATGCGAGAGTTATATCTATGGTTTTTGTTGGATCTTGGAAGTTAGGTAGGTAGCAGGGTGGTCAGTGCGTGGATAATTGCCAGCGGGAAAAGTAAATAATAAATTTACTATCTGCAAGCGAAGCGAGTTTGAGGACGTGTTGCGACAGAAATAACGACTTAACGAATTAACGACTTGTATATTTTGAGGACGAAGTGGAGTCAGGAAGGAAGCGAGTCTGAAGTAGGATGAGCGTAGATGATATAATTGTTTGAGTCACCCCGTACCTAATTTTTTTTGTTAAAAATTGTAGTAAATAACCATGACAAAATTTTCCAAGATTTGATTTTCAAGCTTTTGACTTAAGCCATGGATTCCATTTTACATATTTAACAAATTCCGGGTAATTGTTTTTCTTAAATCTATCAGCATTAGTGATTATTTACCTAAAAATAAGCGTAAAGTGATGAAATTTTTATTTAGGTGGTGATCGATTCTTATTTCTATTTTGATGTTGAATTTCTGACGGAAATGCATTGTTGCTTCTCATAAAAGAAATAATCTAACAAGTAAAACTGAATCTTGACTAATTGTGTTTTGATATAAACATAGAAGTTCTTAGCTTTGATATCAGTTTCACAAGGCAGGTAAGGAATCGAACTGTTATTCTCTTTTATACACAATTCTTGTTTGAAGGGAAGTTACTTCATAAAAGACACTAAGATAGCTTCCCTCAATAAAAGATAAGTTTTATAATTTCTAGTGCCTGCATTTTCCGTATAGCCCTCAGAAAAGCTACTGTTAAAGGTCCAATATCTATCCCAAACCCAGATCCATTTAGAGTTCTCTTATTTTAGCTAGTTTTGGCCACTGCAACGTCCGGGCCATGTACATAATTTTATTTTACTAGGACAATCTTTGATTTAATTATTTTGCTAGGGGCTTTGTATGGTAACATTTAAAAAAAATTCTACAAGATCTCATACACTATTAACTAAGGAAATTCATAATAAAAAAGGCCAATTTTTCGTGACTGAACTAGATCTTGCTTAATGAAATATTGGGTAATTTGTTGACTAAACCCGGCCATATGGTCTTAAGGTTTAGGGATTAAGAGGAGTAACGTAACGGAACTCGGCCATGCCCGTCGAACTCGCCATTCGCTCAGTCTCGGAGTTGAAGTGGCAATATATTACTTTTCTCATATGACTTATAGTATTAATGAGATAAAGTAATAAAAGAGATACTTGAAAACTGCCTGGTAGCGGTTATCTGAAGTATGTTGCGTTATCATGAGTCATGCCAGCTGTTGATTTTTGATATACACAAAAACTTAGGTAAGTGATAAAAAAAATGCTAACCTAACCAAAAATATTGATAATCAAACTAATTTCCGCACTAGATGGACAGGAGAACGGCTTTTTAAATTTTTATTTTATTACTTGTTATATAGATGACCTTGATTAGTGTTTTCTCTCTTATATTACATAAATATTATCTGTTTTATAAATAACATATGTTTCAAATATGTAATATATCAGGCCTGGGCAAACTTTTCTAGCAAAGGGCCGCTTAGTCTTTTTACAGCCAGTCGGGGGCCGCATTCCTTGAATTTTCAAAGTATGCTAAACCCGCAACCAATTGCAGTTACGCTGGTGTTTTACTTAAGTAAAATTTATTTTTAAGGAATAGGAATTGGATTCAAGTCAATAATTTACAACATCTATGATGAACAAGCATAGCAATACAAATTATTGTATATTTATATAGTTATTAAAAAAATACAAAAATAGCAAGCATAAGGATTAATTTAAAATAAAAATAAAATTAATGAGAGGTGTGAAGCTGTTTTTGCTCCTTAATCAACAAAGATAAATGTGGCTCCAATGTAGTTGAAGAAATCCTTAATCGATTTTGCAAGTGTTCATCCGTTATAGATGAACGCCAAGAATTTTTTATTACATTCATGATAGATAGAGAACGACTGTTCGCAAATATAAGTCGAACCAAAAATTACAAGCATCCTAGATGCAATAGTTTTTAAACTTTTACATTTTTCAGCATTTAGTGCATGAAAAAATTAATTTGCAGACGGTACCTTGACTATACAGTGCTTTTAGATTTGGATCACATTGCAAATCGATTATTTCTAATTGAAGTTCCATTGGAACTGAGTCCATATCTGAGATTGAGAACGGATCTCTAACAATAGATAAGTGTAATTTTATTTCATTAAAATCATGAAATCTCCTTGAAAACTCTGAGCTTAAAGACTTAATCATATCAGCATAGTGCAACAGATTTTCTTGAGGCAAAGAAAGAGATTTTAAAGTCGGAAAATGACCACATTTACCTTGCAGTTGTTTTCTAAACATATTTAACTTCAATTGAAATTCGTTTAAATAATTAATCATATTGTGTGCAAATTCATTCTTACATTGCAACATTGTAACATTGTATTTAAATGATTAAGATGTGATACTATGTCGACACTGTACGCGAAGTCATGAAGCCATTCCTGGTTAGTAAGTTCCAAAAATTCTGTAATAGTCTTTAATTGTAAAAATTCGACAATATTATATTTTAATTTCGAAATTCTTTCAAGAACTTTGCCAAGACTAAACCACCTTATATGATTATGATACAAAATATCAGAATATTCTGATTTTACTTCTAAGAAATTTTTGAACAGCCTGTGATTTAGAGCTCTAGCTCTTATTGTGTAAACCAATTTAATTACACGAGAAGTTACGCGTTCGATATTTAATCCAGATTTGCACAAGACTTGCTGGTGTATGATGCAGTGAAAACTTATTAAATTCTGGCCTTCCTCTTCGACCTTATCTTTAATCATTTTAACTGCACCATTATTTTTCCCGGTCGAACTTGGCGCTCCGTCTGTTGTAACACTCACTAACTTACTCCACGGTAAACCATATTTATTAATTGATCGTTCAATTTTTTTGAAGATATCAGCTCCTGTTGTGTGTTCTTTTAAGGACTCCATTGACAGAAGCGCTTTATAAATAAAAAAATCTGGAGTACAGGTACGAATAAAAAATTAATAACTGCGAGCTGTATCCATTCTGTCAGTACTTTCGTCCAGTGCCAGGGAGTACCAACTGATTGTTTTTACTTTTGATGATAGCTGTTCGTTCAGGTTTTTGTCAATGGATTTAATGCGTCGAACAATTGTTCTCCGCGATTAACTGATATTTTCAAATTTTTGTTTCATTTCGGGGCAAACACTTTGACACGCTTTATATGTTGAATTGAGCCGTGGAGTGCCGTAATAATGAATAAAAACAGAACAGTTTTTGTCTCTCCACACATTATTATATTTATATAATAGAGCCGGCTTTCAACCGTTAACGGTCATCATCAGTGCCAGTGAAAGTGAGGCTAGTAATCAACCAGTGTATTTAAAGGTGAGTACTTGAAGTCAAGTACTCACCTTTAAATACACTGGTTGATTACTAGCCTCACTTTCACCGGCACTGATGATGACCGTTAACGGTTGAAAGCCGGCTCTGTTATATAAATATAATAATGTATGGAGAGACAAAAACTGTTTTGTTTTATCATTATGAAAGATCTAATAAGCTCACCGGCACTGATGATGACCGTTAACGGTTGAAAGCCGGCTCTGTTATATAAATAAATAATGTATGGAGAGACAAAACTGTTTTGTTTTATTCATTATGAAAAGATCTAATAAGCTCACCGGCACTGATGATGACCGTTAACGGTTGAAAGCCGGCTCTGTTATATAAATAATGTTGGAGAGACAAAAACTGTTCTGTTTTATTCATTTTTGACACGCTTTAATCATGCATTCTTTTATATACTCTCCATCCGAAAATGGCTTATTCTTTTTAGCTATGATTTATGATTAAAGCAACATTGAAGCTGGCCTCAGTAGAAGATTCCTGTTCAAGATTTTGCCGCGAAAATGTATTTTGTTGGTTAGCCAACCTTGTAACCATATTTTCAACCTTGTTTACCCTATCTTCAGGTGTTAAGTCTGTCGCGTTGTCGGGGTGTTTTGACGAAAAATGTCTTTTAATATATTCTCTAAGAACTGCTACACTTTCATTACAAATAAGGCAAACTGCTTTATTTCTTACCTGTGTAAAAAAATATTGAGACTGCCATGCCTTATTAAATATTCGACACTCGTCGTTTATTTTTCGTTTATTATTACCGTTTTTGCTCATCTTAACAACTAATATACTACAAAGTCTATAAAATAGACTACTATAAAATCACCAAAATCAGAAACCACACTAACAAACAATAGTAACAACACTAACAAACACCAGTAAAAACAATAATAAAAACAGAACTTAACGTAAAAACTTTAGCACAAAACGGAGTCGTATCTTCGTCAGAACATGAAATATAACTGAAGACGAATTTGGCTAGAATACTAGCCAAAATAATTATTTTTACTAGGTGTAAAAATAATTTTAAAAGGTATTCCTATGAAATAAAAGATCAAAGGAATGGTATTTTATCAACTCCTTTTCGGCAATTCACAGAAGGCAACATAGCTTTTTATATCTTATTATTGTGAAAATAAGAATTCGCTCAAATAATTAGAATTCGCCGAATCTGACAATGAGAATTGATATGAAAATCAACATATTTTTTACGTCCCTTTCCTTCGAACAAACTACCTCTTTAACTCTCCTATTTCTCGTATGATGCGCTTAGCTAATTCTATTTCTAATTCTGATATTATTTTCTCCTTTTCTATTTCTAAAATTTAAATCTTTTGTATCTTCTGAACTTAAATAGTGTAGTATGTTTAACTTTTGTCTTAATTAATTTTTTTCAGTTTTTTTTTTAAATGTTCTTTTATTTAGTTAAATGCCAATGTTTTATATTATTATTATTTTCTGTTATCAAATTTTCTATTATTTTTATGTATATATTCTTTCAATCTTATGTTCATCTTTGTACTTTTTTTTCTTGTATTAATTGTAAGATTATTTTTTACTAGATTATTATTTTGTACTGTGTTCAAGTTTTAAATATTTTTGTAAAATGCTCACGCCGTCAATTATAAATAAATAAATAAAAAGGCGGCCGCTCTTAATGCAACTGTTTCTTATCTTACTAGTTTTTTGTTTCTCCAAACTTTACAGTTAAAGTAACACAATCCATTATTTCCTTACCTTAGTATCAAACTTTTCATAATAATTTTAAATTAAATAATTTTAATTTTGCTTATATACCTAATGTTTTTTTTAATTTTTTACAAACATTTTAATTTTGCCCGCAGGCTGTAGTTTGCCCAGGCCTGTTATATATATTATACAGTATAATAGACAGTTAGGCTCTGTCGGCGCCCTGATGAGTTAGACGTAACGAAACAGAGTGGGATATGACATTATATCGAGCCATCAATGATGACGAATGTCGAATGATGGAACAGTTGCCAGATGTAGCATTGAATTTTGCTTGTTACATTTCCTAGGTGTCTCTCGCAGAATTATATTGTGTTATTATTCATGTTTTTCAAAACTTGGTAGTATTTAATGATATACATATGTATAATAAACAGTGTTAATATGGAACATTTTAAGCATGATACGTATGATAAACATTTTTTGAGAATTATAAAATGTCCAATAAAGAGAGCGCTCATAATTGAAAGTAAATATAAAATAGAATCTAGTCCCGCTCTGCATTTCCTATGCAGCGTTTTCAGCTTATAAAGTTTACAAGTTCAATCCCTACAGGGAACGCACTTTTTTAATAAGTTTTATCACCAAATTTAAATAAATAAGTTATTTATTTATATTTTATTTTTGTAGATAGTAAATAAATAATACTTATTCCAGCACTTGGCTGGATGCTGCTTAACTTTTATGATGAATCAAAAACCACAGATATACTTGTCGTATTAAAACGACAAAGAATACTTGTTATTATGTAAAAATATACCCTTGCACTGCAAGGTGTGTTCAAAAAGTATCGCGAATTTTGTGTTTTTTCAACAATGAATTACTTATTCAAGAATACCTATTTGTCCCCTTCAAAGTAATCCCCATAAGATATTATATACTCGTACCAACGGTTTTCCAATCTTCTAAGCACTTCAAAAAACACTTTTTTATCTTATTCAGCTCCTCCTTCCATGCCGTCTTTATCTCGCCTCTTCAGTTTAGGGAACAAGAATAAGTCACAGGGGGCCAGATCTGCGGAATACGGTGGCTACGGCATCATTAGTGTTGTTTTTGGCCAAAAAGTCGCGCCCAAGCAACGATGTGTGAGCAGGGGCGTTATTAAGCCAATTTTTGTTTTTTCTACAAAGCCGGACGTTTCTGGCAGATTGCTTCGCGCAAAATGCGCATAACTTCCAGGTAATATTCCTTATTGACCGTTATACTCTGTAGCAAGAACTCATGATGCACCATGCCCTTGCAATCGAAGAAAACTGTCACATTCGACCGAACTTTGCGCGCTTTTTTTCGGTCTTGGTTCGTGTGGCAGCTTCCGGCACGCTCTTTGTCGTTTACATCATCTCGGCCTTCTGACAACATTTGGTACCACCGATAAACGTTCCTCCGGTCCAAGGTAGCTTCTCCGTATGCCACAGTCAACATTCGGAATGCATCCGCGCACTTAATTTCGTTTTTCACACAAAATTTGATACAGGTTCTTTGATCCATTTTTTTGAATAGATAAAAATCAAGGACGATCCAAAACACGTGCAAGCAAAGCAGATGTCAACAATGAAGTGAACATCCAAAATGGCCGAGTTTGTCGGCATAAGTACCAACCTGTCACAAGCCAAAAAAAGATCGGAATTCGAATATACGTAACCAGCGAAAATTCAAAATTCGCGATACTTTTTGAACACACCTCGTAAATATTAATTCAACCGGATTGTTTTGTGATTTTTTCTATAAACGTGTGCAAGTTATTCGATAAGAATTGAAATAATGCTAATAATAAGATGAAACTTACATTTGTTTCTCTTATATTACTACATGCCTGCAAAATTTCAAACCAATCAATACATTTTCCGTGTTATGAATTTTCGAAATTTTTGCTGAGTCATTATAGTGGATTAATGACGTAATTTAAAATATTATCTGGATAGCACAACTAGGCCTTAAGATTAATTTTTTTTCTGTTTCAAACTCTCAAATTGGTAAAAACAGCTGAGGAGGTCTTAAAACATCGGACATGAATAATTCTCTTGAATTCCTTGTATATATTTAGTGCAAATCCTATACTATTTTAAAATACCTAGGTAATAAATTAGGAAAAGAAGAATAATTCCATAATTAAAAACTCGGGTATGGGGTCGGAACTTTTACTCATAACATCGCATTCGCTACGCTCATCCCTGTTTTGGTTAAAATATACATTCGTCAAATGTATATTGCAACATGTCTTCGGACTCGCTTCGGACGTCCTCAGATAGTGATGTGATCCGTATCATTCTCAGCGATCACCCATACAGCACTGACCAGGCTCAATGCTACTTAAGTTATATGATCCAACAAAAATCATGGATATACTTATCGGATTGAAACGAAACTTGATGTACTTTTTTTATGTAAAGGTATATATATTTGTACCAAATTTCAACTTAATTATACTTACCATTTCTTAATTTTTAAAAACGTACACAAGTCATTTAATAAAAATTGAACTAGTGCTGATAATAAGATGAAACTAGGCTCATATGTTAGTTATATACATAGTCACATGGGTGCCAAATTTTCAATCCGATCGCATCATTTTTTTCGCAATAGAATACAATGTAAAAAAACAAAAAAAAAAGTATTTTTCGTAAATATTCGGGTTTTTATAGCCCATAAGTGCCTTATCTAAAAGGACTATTTAATGTTATTGGTATCGAATTTTTTAGTGCGGTCTTATCTTTAAGCAGAATATAGATAATATACGCTCCGTTACCTAGTTGCTGAGAAATGTGGCAAAAACAAAAAGAGTGCTATCAAAATGCAATTTTTTCGCTCTGATTTGCTTAATTTCACTATTTTCGCACTTCTTTGCTATTCAAGCCTCTTTTTGAGGTCCAACAATAAGGAAAAATATATATAAAAACATGTCTTTTTGGTACGCGATTGAATACACTGATGTAATACACTGATAACATATACAGACAGACAAATTTCCAACAACCACTTAGGAGACCTTGAAAGACCTGAAACGGATAATTTCGGTGACATCCTGGTTTCTGATTTTTTTAATAAACACAATACTTTTCCTATGGTATAAATGAGGAAAAGTAAAAACACAGCCTGCCTATACAGAGTGGAGCCCTTAATTTGATTACGCTCACTCAAAATGTAACAAAAAAATTTAGGTTTAAGTGGTTCCCCATTGGAAACATTAGAACATTTTTTTTAAATTTACTGTCATTTTAAAAATTACTAATTTTTGGTGGTTTTTCCAATGCCATAGATTTGATTGTAGTTGTCTAAATTTAATGAATACAACACTTGGTTTATTGGAAACTCAGGTTTAAAAAATGTTTTGACCCAGGCAGACAAATGTTTAGACAGCCTGAAATATGGAAGAAAATTCATTCTTTGATTCTATTTCACTTTAATTCCAATAATGATAAAAGACTGTTAAAAAAGTTGATCTACTTTATTAAACAAATTTCATAACAGAAAAAAGAGGCACAAATCACTCTAAACAAATAATTACAATATGGCTTCAGTTTACACAAAATAAATTTGGTATACTTCTTCTATAAAGAACTTGATAAACAAAAATCTCAGTCACTAATTTTGTAAGTAATCTTGAACTAATTTCTTGATACAAGAAATTGAAATAAAATGTATAAGTAGAGCATACCTTAGCTTAGCAATTTAAATTAAATATTATTTGTTTAATAACTTGTTTAACGAAAATAATAATGATAATGCCAATTTATAATTTGTATATTTTAATTTACTGCTCTATGTAAAATTAAATATACTTTAAAGTAAGCTCCAGCAGTCACTTAAACCACCAAGTTTAAAGACCTCCTGGATATTTCTCAAAACAGACTTAAGAAGTCAGTTGTTGCCTGAGAGTGTTCTGTTATCTGCCTGATTTTATTTACTGTATGTGCTTGATACGAACAAACAGTTTAATTTACTTATAAACTCTATTTATTATTTAACAATATATTCTTATGACCAATACTTCATTTCTAGTATTGTCATACCTACTGTACACCCAGTAGTCATCAAAGCATAGATAGAGGGAGATCTCGGGACTTTGATTGGTTCTACTTAATACTTTGTGGCGGGATGCATTGCTACTAACTATCCTAAAATTAATTTCCCAGGATACAAATGTTACCTTCCACTGGTGTAGTCAAACTTTACTAATGATTTTAAAAACTTTTGAGAGAGATATATGTCGATTATTTCAAAGAAACATTAGTTTTAAACTCATTTAATTTTACATGAGAGAGTACACAAATCTTGGGCAATATAATAACCTAAATAGTCCATGGTATTGCTCCTGTGAAAAAAGTATTGGCAATCCTACCATTTCTTTTCAAACATGGCATTGGAATTGGACGCAAACAACTATTAGATATACTATAGTAGGTACAACAATTTTTATAAATTTTTTTAAAAGAAATTTACACATATTTCACAAAAATTGTTTGTTCTGCGAGTTCTAATTATTATATTTTTATTTATTCATAAAATAACAAGTAGTGTAACTTATTGATAATAACGTCATAGAATCAGACAGAAACATTTATTTCTTACTTTACCTAACGTATTTGTTTATAAATAAACCTTAAACAAAAGAAACACCGATGGAACAACCCACGTGTCAGATTTTTTTACAAAACTAGTCGGCGGTTTCCTTGCTTAGGTAATGTATTATTTAACCAAATCCTAATTATAACTAAATAATAAAGCAATATCTCTAATATTAATCATAATAATATTCTGTAATTACAAGAAAAACTCAGTTTTACATCACTAAGACAATCAGTATTCAGTAGACCTTCTTTTAGGATTTAGTCTACCAGTGCTGACAACTTCAATGTAACTGATGATGCTTTGCTCCCACAGTGGAAGCATAACATCTGATTCATCCGTAAATGTTTATGATGATAATAGTGGAAACCCACGTAGTTTATTAGAATTTCTTTATTTTCCAGTTAAACCCCCTTCTTAAAACAAAAACAAAGATTGACTATGATAATATGAGCAGACTGATGCAATAGTCAGACGACACAGTCAGACAAGATAGCATCACATGACTAGGAAGGAGCTTGATTGTCTTGCAGAGACTGTTGCTTAAATAATTCTATGAGCCTTTCAGTGGCTGATGGGTCTAGATTTACTGGTCCATGGTATTGCTCCTGTAACAAAAGTAATTCATATATTATTAGAATTTATGCAATAATTTGTACATACTACCTGATACTACCAAGGAAGATTTTATTTATAGGGGATGTGGAAGAGCAGGGTGCACCCTGAACATCTCCCTTTTTTTGTTAGAAAATCTTATATTAAAATAATAGATTAATACAAACCATTTGATTTTTATTTATTTATTTTATTATTTAGGTGCCACCACAAACTCAATCAATTAAAAAAATTGGGTATAGAACTTTTCCTCACCATATCAGATTTGCTCAGATTGTTTCAAAGTTCAGTGCAGTTAAATACTTAGGTCAGACTGGAAGAAGTAAAAGCACTATGGCAGGAAAGAATACTCGAGGATCAGACAGCAAGTTATACCAACATTCCCAAGAAAATCCTAGAGGTTCCACCCCGACAGGGATGGAACCAGGAGTGTCTGATAAATAAATAAATATCTTATTTTTTTGATCTTTTACAGGAATTAAATAATGTCAAATTGAATAGATATTAAAAAAACTATACAATCCTTAAAGTGCTATTCACAAATACTAACAATGTATAACAAATACTGTTCTTACTTAAAAACAGCCTTTTTTAAATAAAATAAATACGGAAAAAAAACCAATAATAAAAACATGCAACATAAAACTATCGACTAATATTATTCAGGATAGGTTTTTTAATTTTAAGGTTGATTATATAGTTATCTAAATTATCATTTAAAAAATCTGAAATATTGTAATATTGTTTGTCGGTAAATCTTCGGTATACGGTGCACCCTGTCATCAATGCTATATATCGATACATTTTTTGTTTAGAGATATGACGTAGGAATAATCGATATATGCTTTTTCTTTTACGTTTATGAACATATTTTATTATTTTTTTAATGTTTTTTTGTTGTTGTGTTTTATTTATTTGTTGTAAAATGGTTTATAACTATTTTCATATTTTATGTTTTTAAAATGTTTAATTATGTTTTCATAATAATAATCGATGATACACCACATTTTATTTTATGTTACGCGTATTTTTGTGTTTGTTATTTTCAGATTTTTTTATTATATTTTGTTGTTAATGTTTTCATTTATTTGTTGTTTGGTTTTTTTAATGTTTAAACTATAATTAATAAATTTACGACGCTGCTTACCTTTTAAGTGCTCAGTTCTCATTTACGTGTCGCGTAACTAAATCCTTGGTTCGAGGGGGATACCATTACCATAAACCATTACTCATAATAAGATAATTTAATATAAAATGAGATAAAAATATAAACAATTCTTTAGTATTGATTAAATAATCATTATTTCATTATTCTACTGCTAAGGGGGGATGGTAGAGACGGGGGTGTAGTTTGGGGGACACGGTAAAGTACGCGCCAATATATATCGATACATGGTAACAAGGAGAGTTCAATATATATCGAAATAGGACATTGATAACAAGGGGCACCGTATACCGAAGTTCAGCCTTGTTTTCCAGCAATATTGTTTTTTTAATTCTTTTTTTGAAGATTACTGAATCTTTTAGGTCCGTTAAATCTTTAGGTAGCTTATAAAAAATAATGGGCCTAGATATAAAGGGGATTTTTTAAAAAGAGTAAGCACCTATCTAACTACTGCACTATGGACTCTTTTTTAATGATTATATATGGAGGTTGTCTGTCAATAACATGATTAGTTGCAATAATAAGTTAGTTAAAAAGGAAGAGAGGACATTACCAAGGGAAAGCTTTGCATATTGATGGCAGGATCCCTGTGGGTGAAAGGGCTCCAGACACCTTGTATGCTAGGTGTGTCTGTGTGCCAGAGTTTCCTGTATCGGGAAATCTCCCTTCCTGACCGAAACGTCAGCAAATTTAACCATTTAAATACTTCTTCTTTGGACAAATTGTGACAACTAATATACTCGCTTCCACCGTTAACTGAAACAAAACCACAGTAGATCAATTATAAATGGTAAAAACCCTTTACAGATATAATATAATCTAAAATCATTACGGATATGGTGATGCCACTATTTTTTTGAACATCCCAAATCCCCTATGTGCAGTGGAGTTTTGAAATTCAAAACCAAAACTTTAATAACAATGTCACAACAAAGTCAGTGTGTTTCCAATTCTGATATCAAATTTAGGAATTCACAAGTGTCTATCAAAAATGTAGACCTCTGAGTTTATGCATTGCTGTTTCTAATAATCAATTGATTTGCCTGCTTTTTAATTTAAACCGTAATTGGTTTGAGTAGACATCTTACAACAAAGTTGTTTGACAAACATAATTGTGTTTTTTTATATTTCTCCAGGGAATATTTCCAAGGACTTAGAACCTCTGATGTGGGTCCATCGTACCTATTCAGACAGTATATTAAATAAAATAATTTAAATGAAATAAGAAATACTATAATAAAATAATTGAAAATAATAAGATAGGATAATATTAAGATAACAGTAGATTATGAAGAAACAGAAACTATTTTTTTACTAACATTAGACCTTTAGTGTTATATGAGGTAATATATATAGGTTGAGAGAGTAAGTTATAGGGTAGAAAGATAAAAAAAAACCCTTTGAAGGTAAGCGATAAAGGGAAACAGGTCTACCCTACAAAAGGTTTTTTTTTTTCCGCATGTTACTACTGTCTACACTAGAGTAAGTTGGAGTAAGGACTATGTTTGGCGTCCTCAATCCTACTCAAAACTGCCCTAAACTGTGTTTTGTAACAAATATCGGGCAAAAAGAATCTAAGAAGAGTCTTACTCTGCTGCACTTTAAATCCTCTTAAAGACTGAGTAAAGTAGAGTAAAATAAAGTTCTGGTGGAAATCACTCTATCACATGTGATAACAATAAATTATATCTATGATTTTGTTGGATTATATTGTTAAGGAACATCGAGCGTGGTCAGTGCCTGGCTGAGTGACCTCTGGGAATGAAACGGATCTATTTACTATCTGAGGAGAGCTAAGCGAGTTGAAGACCTGTTGTAGTATAAATTAACTTATGTATTCTGACATCTATATTCTTAGGACAAGTTATAGCAAGTCCAAAGTTGAAAGTTTGGCTGTATATGTATATATTTAGGGTGCATTCGCGACGCTCGAGCGCTTGGGTCAGTGTGTTCAGTAGTTGAGGGGGATGGTGGGGAAAAAAATTCCCCCACCATCGTACTGACCACACTTGGTCTTGCGAACGCGTTTTTATTCAGGCTTGTGGGTTATGTTACTGTGTTGTCATTTTTTCAAAAATTCAATCATTTAATTAAAAGTAAAACGTATAAATTAAAGAGAAACAGCACAAACAGCAGAAACACAACACAGAAACAGCACAGCACAGTACATGTGAATATGAAGGTGAGATAAAATTTTGTATTTCCCGCTAAGAAGGTTTCAATTGAATAGGAGTGGGGAGAAGTGATCGAACTGAACCTGCCAAAAGCACGATTAGTAGGATCAGTCCACCACTACTATCCTGGCTTCCCGCTTCTTTGGCTCCTCCCCTTGCCACGCCTCTGAGCAAAATCATGGTAACTAGAAACACCTCTTGTTCAGAATGCTCTGAGCGCTCGAGTGTTGCGAATGCACCCTTAGTATTGATGTATGATACCTGTCTAAATAAATAAATAAATAAATAAAACCGTTTATGCACATCAAAATATTAAAACATAAAAGATTTAATGATACATAACATGTACTGAAATGTTGATGTTGTAGCCATGTAAAAGACTGCTGATGTGAAAATGAAATGTAGCAAGACAAGATGTATGGTTACTTTAAATAATAATGTACTAAAAAATAGAAAGAATGCTCACGATATTCAGCAACTAAACACGGTGAGCGGTGCCTTCTTGGTTTCAGGTATACCACTACACTTGGGTGACTTCGAGCAAAATCCACCAACTCTGTCTCTATGAACTCTCTATAACACCAATCAGTCATATCATACACATGGTCTAATAGTGAAACCTTGAATGTCAAGTTTTTAGTAGACCTCTCAACTAATTTCTTTGACATTTGAAGTGTGGCCAACTATAAAATTCACTACTAGGCCATCAATATAGCTATCTTTAAAAAATTAAATAACATTTCTGAGCAAATATTATAAAAAAAAGTTTTAAAATTCTTTGAGGACAAAATGAAGAACTCATGGCATAAACACTACTTGTTCTATATATTATTTTAGTCTCTGGACTTATAAACTTCTTTTAAAAATTACTACACACACACACAGTGTTATTAAATCCACATATTGTATTAAATAGGTTAGTAAACACGCTTTGAACCATAGGGAGGGGAATCCAGTTGAATTCACTAGAACAAAGGACACATCCAAGGTCCTGTGTATATATGTGTGTGTGTAACAGAATAACATTTGAACACTTTCTTGGACTGAAATGAAACTTGGTACAAAAATCAACCTTGCTATTGTTTATGAAATATATGTGACGTCATTAACCACAACAATGATCCCTCAAACATTTCAAATAATCACATCTTGTTCTATAAAAACATTAATCAAATAATAACTAGCAAGCAATTATTTCATAGAATGCTGTTTACTAAATAATCACGACAGGACTAATAATTTAAAGTAAACAAAACTCAATTAAAAGTTGATTTTTTCACTGAAATTCGAATAATTCCACCAAATCAACTTACTTAATTATTAAATTGGAAAACAACTTTAGGTAAGTTGTATGTACTCGATGCACACACTGAACTAATTAAGTTTGTTCAGCACGGTAATGAGTGTAAAGAAGAATGAGCAGAGTAGAGTTGAGTACTCTAGTTAATAAGCCGAACCAACTTTATATGGTGCAAGAAACAAAGTGTACTAAATGTGAATGAATTAGTACAGTAAGATCATTTGTATTGCACTTACTACGTGCATATTAAATCTGTGGATCGTATTAAGTACACTAGTTAAATACACAGTTAGAAAGTTAGAACCTTGCAGAGGGATCCAATGGGATATGCTAGAACTAGGGAGATAGAATCCAGATTCAGTGTTGCCAGATGGTATTGAAAAATATGGGGGATTTCCTAAAAAATTATGGGGGATTGCCAAAATTTATCCTACACTTTGAAAAAATGTAAATGGGTGAGAGGGGGGGGGGCGTTGCATGTTAAATTTATTTTCTAAACATGAATAAGTTAAAAATAACACCGTTTTTATGGGTTAATTAAATTCTAGTAGATATTATTTGCTATTCCATTTCCATTTGCAAATAACCTTGAAACAAAAAGATCACTTGTCTGTCTTCAGAATACACTTTGAGTCTCAAGTGTCACCTAGATTTGGGTTTTCTTGTAAAATTATGCCTAAATAGCTAAATAAAATAATATATGTATAGAAATAATTGATAAAAAATTATGAATATACATTTTTGGCAGAGTTAGTATTGAATGTTCAATCCTACTGTATATTAATCTTAAAACGTAAAAGGATTATTGTACTAAACATTAAACAAATTACTATTAGAAATTCTGTAACTAAAAATGATTAAATATCGTACAATAGTTAAATTATCCTATTTTTTGGTATTATCGTACACACACTATCGTACATGGGGGACAAGCTGAAAATATCGTACAAATATGATAATTATGATACATCTGGCAACAATGTCCAGATTACTTCCCCCATATGCTGTGTGTAACATAAAGGCAATTGTACCTACTATATAACCTTTGCAATGAACTATTACTTCACTTAAGTAATACTTTTTTCACTAAATAACTTTTAAATTTATGTTAACACTAAATATATGTTATAAATTTTATTCTAATACAAAGACACCGCGATTTAATTAAGTATATTTATTTGTTTTTTAACTTTCTTATAACCCAAGGGAACCTTCACAATAAAAGACGCAATGTAAAGTGATGTAGAAATTCATACAGTAGGGGTGGGGGCGCGGGACACAGTGGTCTAACTCCCCCGAAATAAGCTGCTTTAGATGGACCTGCCTAATGTTCACCCTTTCTCCACTAGTGGCAGGTCGGTTCATCTTTTACCCCATATATAAAATAATTATTTCTTCAATTCCAAGATTAAAATTATTAAAAGGGTCTTTAACAATGTTAAAAATTGTATTAATTATTTTAAAGGTATAATTTTCATAAAATGTTATAAAAAATATAAACGCTGTGTTAATTTTAAGTATATCTGATATCGTGAAACCATGATTTGTAAAAATAAACAAACATCAAACCGGGAAATTAAAATTTAAATTACGTCTTCATTGTTTTTTTTATTAGTTTTTTAATGGAAAAATGCAAAATAGCAATCCAAAAATCCGAGGGCAGAAATGTTCCGTATTTAAATATGGTGTTTCAAGAAGAACTAAGAAAAGAAAAAGAGTCAATGAATAAGATAAAATTTGTCTTGTTTACATTTTTTATAAACATAAATAGAAGTATCGATTTAAAACTGATAACAATAGTGATAAGAGCACAAGTTGAAAACTAGTGCTCGGTGCGGTAGTTGATGCAACTAGCCCCTGTTTTTTTAGAACCACCTAAAACCAGGGAGTTAGACCACTGTGTCCCGCGCCCCCACCCCTACTGTATGAATTTCTACATCACTTTAACGCAATGTTTTGACGAGATCAGTTATGACCTCATCTGACATGATCCACTAAATAATTATGGTAAAGAAACGGATTGTATTAAATACGTAAGAAATGCTATTATCAGTTAAATACAGTGTTTGTAAGAGGTGATGGTTATCTTAATGGAAACTCATTTAATAATGTAAGGGAAGTCAGTGGATTTACTTGTTGATCTTATTCCACCGTAATTTTAATTCAAATATCCAAAATCCATTTCAAAACAGTGACAAGGCTTCCATTTTCACACAGTGTCAGTTTTAATCTGAATTCAACGTTATAACAGTCAAAAATATGATAACGAAGCTCACCTGACTCCCTGGCTGTTGCCCTGACTTTTACAGAATTTTATAGTAATTCTCTTCAACTGACACATATATCTACCAATTCCATTTCTCAAGGGGGCTCGCGGGAACCCGCTCGTCATAAATATATGAGAATTTGACATTATTATCTAATCCAATACTAAATAACTAAAATATTAACTTTGTTTGAAAAAAGGACTGAACAGGTTTAAAATATAATAGCTTCTTCTTCTTTTTCTGTTTATTTTTGCCAATAGTATAGCTCACAGTTAAAATCAGTTGGCAGCGTGATGAAATAGTGTTTAGGAACCAATAAGGTTGGCCTGATATATAACTGTGGGCGTGATTTAACATCCAGGCCTAAACTCATTAGCTCCTTTGAATTATTAAAAAAACGCTGTCAACTGTTTATAACCGTGTGTTATACCATAATAGAGTGCCTATATATGTTATATAGGCACTCTATACCATAATTGGTATTCATTAGGCAAACAGCCGCTTGAAAGCAGTAGACTTAAATATTTGTCTTATACAGTTATACATTCTATTCGAAGTAATTTATAGATTATTTAATTTTATTTTGATACGTAACAATGTATATAGAATTAAACATTTTAGAATGTAAATATTCTACATTAAGTCCTCTGTAAAATATTTCCTACTAAAAAGCAGCTATCGACCACACCTTTCAGCAGTGAATTATCAAATATATCTTTAGCTGAAGAATATGAAGAACTGTTGTTGTGTTTTGATAGTGATTTGATAATGATTTGATATTCCTACGGGTCCGATTTTAGCGAAGTTTTTCATTACTGCATTAATTATTTGTATTTAATTATAAAATTGAAGTAAGAATATCGGAGGTATGGCCGGGGAAGTGTTTGTAGACGCGCTGCCTTATATAGATCAAGGCTACGATGAGCAGTCTGCTAGAGATGCTGTGAGTTAGTTGTAAGCCTATGTAGATTAAGTTATTGTGGAATTAAATTAACCAGTGGATGCACCTTACCTCTATTCTAAAGTAGAGCTCTAAAATGAAGCGGGTTTTTTATGAAAAGATTCTTTAAAATTGTTTATTTTCTATCATAACTGGTTAGTTTTGTTGGTGGTATTGATAGCAAGAAATTGTAGTGCTATAAGCATACCCAGAGTTAGAAACGTTTTTAAGGTTATCTGACTGTTACAACATGGCGGTTCTACATTATCAAGAGAAAACTTTAAATATATGAAAAATTGCTGTATAATACGAGTGTATTATACAGCAATTTATAACTTTTTTTTTCTTTGTGAACGAAGTCGTTCACACGGTGAGTTAGGCAAGGGCTTGAACTCCGTGTTTAACCCTTTGGGATTCAACCCTAACTGTTCACACATTGTTTTTAAACTTAGATTTTACCCTGATATGAAATGAGTTTTTAGGTTGAACCCGTGTTCAATCCTGTTCACACGTGGTAAGATTGCCACCTCCTAGATCCCTATTCTTCTACCATTGACACTTCTACTAGCACTGGTCTCCTAAAATAGCTGTGAAAATGAAACACATGACACTCTCTCCTGGCGTTTTACAAATCTTTACTTTATCTTTTGCAATGTTGGCACAATTCAGCTCTTTAAGCTGTATTGTAAGTGCACAGCATAGCATATACTTTTTGTTTTATTTTCAATGAAATAAAAAATGTTCAAAGGATAAAATGACACTACAGAGCCAAAACACTTGGTGCTCTGCTGTATTTAAAAATGTATTTTTTTAAATATTCATGCTTTGCTGTATGAGTTTATGTAACACAAATAGTAAAAGCATGTAATTGCTTTACTATATACAATACATGCATTGCATACATGCAATGCATGTATGCAATGCATGTATACAATGCATCTCATTGAATTTAATAAGCAAAATTAAAAGAAGTTTCAAAGAAATTATACCAAGGAAAAACTAAAATAATTTTGGAATTATTTGTTCACAATTAGTTATAAAATAATCAAATCATCTATTAACAAATATCTAATGAGCAAGTAAACATTGTGTACTCTTTTTCCTTCTCACTGGAAATACATGTCACACCATTCATAAAAAAGTCAGGTTATAACCTTAGACTACATTTGGTTTCTGGGCAAAATTTAATGTCTCGAGTTATGTAGTGTAGATATTGATGAAGGTTATTTTGTTTGACAAAAATTTGTACAACACAATTACAAAAATAAAATTGTACTTTTTCTGGCATAAATTTTGAGTTTGTTTACACTCTATTTTGATAGTTGATATTCATATTTTATTTTCATTAGTTGTTATCTTGTCATGCCGGCATTTTCATTGAAACCACTTAAAGTTTCACAGAGGAGTCAATTGCACTATACCTAAATAACAGTTGTACCCTTGTTGATTCTTGTTGATGTTGAATGACAATAATTTGAAGATTTGATCCAGTTGAAGTTTAACTTGAGCTGAATCATCTCTAATGTGTTTAGTTTGCACCCAAATTATTGAATTTTTTCTAATAGTCAGTATTGATTGTGACTAAGCAAATAATAACATGACTCAATGGAGTGTGAATCTGTTAAATTTTACATTTTTGTTAATTGAATTTTGCAGGCTCTTGCCTTAGTGGAGGAAGAGACACGTCGCTACAGGCCTACCAAGAACTACCTGGAACATCTTCCTCCTTTGAATTTAAATGCTTTTGAAGTAAGTGTAACAGTCAAATAAGTTTTATATAATAACTGTTATATAATAATGATAATGGTTACTGACCATTATTAGCACAATAAAAATCCAGATTTAAGGGAATGTCTATTACTTTACATTAAAGGGCAAGCGAATATAATTAGAGGCAAACTTAAAAATTAGCATAAACTTAGCGTTAAAAATAAGTGAGAATAATGCTTAGCATCATCAATTTTGAATGATGGCCATGATTTTGTTAAACCTTTGGATGAATATGCACATTTCCCTTAAAAAGTTTGGGAAATATTGAGTAACGAGTAGTAAGGTTATGATGAAGCATGAACTGGAAACTTATGCAAGAAATAAATGGAATAGAGCACATCCTTCATGTTTCTCATTTATTTAACATTATTTTAGTTAACATTGAAATTGTCGTGTCATTATTTTTATAAAAATAAATTCATTCTTCTTTTATTAATCAAAGAGTCAGCAGATTTTAATAATGGTATTACGCATTTCAAAAGAGATTCATCCAGCATATGAACCTTAATGCCAGAATTTTGGACCATTGATTATAATGTAATAATGCTCTACATTGAGTTGTCTTGGTCTTATAATCTCCACGCCAAACTTAAGTTACTGGTTCATTTCATGCATAGAGAAAAGAGACATAACTGATTGTTTGCATTACAGACAGAGTTGATGAGAAATGAATTTGAGAGGCTGTCTCAGCGCCTGCCTATGGACACATTGAGTATGAAGCGTTATGAGCTACCCCCTCCACCCACCTCCAAGATGTCTGATATGTCTGCTTGGAATGAATGTCTTGACAACTCTATGGCACAGCTCGAACACCAGGCCACCAGGTATTCTACAAAAATTGATTTTTTTACTACTTGCTCCATACTTGAGTTCTGTTTATTTTAATCAATTGGCTTGATATTCAAAATATTAAGACTTAAAATTAATTTAATAGTTAGGTCTTCTGTTTATCTTGAACTTAAAAACATAAAGGAAGATGGTGAGTCATGGACCATAACGCACATCCCTCTTGCTCATGGCACTTAAACCTCTCTTATCACTTATTCTATGGCCCTTTGATTGACATATTTATGACCCATTAAATCAGTACCAATATACTTATTATTTTAACGTAGTAAATCACAAAAAGATAAAAATAGAGAAAATATTTTGACTACTTTTAGATCCACGTTTGGTTCGTTCCTTGCAGCATCTATATAGTTAGTTCTCTGTCCTTTTTATAAACTTTAGGTTAAAAAATAAATATAAAAATGGTTTAGTTCTTTAAAAATTAAGTTTTTCTTCATTTATATGTTGACAGTTATTTTTACACAGGGTTTATTGATTTCTCAAGTCATAAAGTCATAATGATTGACTAAGTAAAAATAAATAATATTGATTAATATCAACTTTAAAATCAGGTACATGGTACCTTGGACTTTTCCTTACCTGATTGGATTCGTTGTGCTCATCCTCACTTATTCTGACTCACTTAGCTCGACCTCTTAGCCCCCTCTTTCCGTTCTCCCTTATTGCATATTGTAATATTGAGCAAAGTGGAACTGAAGTTATAATGCCCTCGACATTGGTTTATATGTATAAACCAATGTCGAGGGCATTCTGGGTCTTATGACCATTCTGGGGTCGAGCGTAGCAACACCATAGTACCGACTTTGGGTAAACATGACATTCTGTGGCTGAGCCAAGTTAGTTAGAAGGTTGAGGAAACTTACCCATAAAATATTAATTTTATACATTTAAAGTTGTATTGTTCTCCATTTTTATACTTCACACAAAAAGGGAGGGCACTAATGAGGCACAAGTTGATTGGAAATGCAATATTTTCCTTTAATTACAAAGCATATTCAAGCATCTAAAAAGGAAAAAGAAAAAAAAAATCTTTTTTCATTTTTTTAGATTGAAAATGCTTTATATCTAAAGGGAAATATTGTATTTCTAATTCAACTTGTGTCTCGTTAGTGCCCTCCCTTTATGTGTGCAATATTAATTTTATGTTTTTTTCTAATTTGGCAGGATTTGCAATTTAGAGTTGATGTTAGACTACGGGGTGTGAAGCTTGGAGATCTTACATAGAACTGCTCATGAAGTGTGTTCAGAATACTCAGAAGAAAGTCTTAGCTATGAGGTATTTTATCTCTTGTCATCTTCAAACATTATATTGAAAACTATTTTAAACAACATTTCTAAAATTGTTTTAAATAAATAACTTTCTCACACCTTTGAGTGATTCAAACTTGCCAGAGCTTCTACAGTCCACATTTTGAAAATGTCTAAACAATGTCTGGCTCCTCTTTTGATATTCTTCTCCCCCTCAATTTAATTTCTTCTCTACATTAAATTTAAATTATCTCTTCAATTTAATTTATCTCTACATTTTCTTAAGCTAGTTGTCAATAATAAAGAGTTGTAAGTTAGGTTCATATTTCCTTTGTCAGACTGTTGGGCAGTAAATTTCTAAGGAAGTACCTGATATCTTAGTTACCCTACCTGTTGGTGGAGTCACACTTAACCTGCAGTATTAGTTTTTATTGCAGATTTGCTCATGATTCATTTAAAATTTTCATCCTCCAAAGCAAATTCTAGCAAGATATATTAAATTTATATAATTTGATATTACCGAGTTTTGCAAAACATGAATAGTTGACACAATATAATTGTGCGAAAGACACTTAGGAAATGTAACAAAGCAAAATGCAATGCTACATCGGGAACTGTTCCATCATTCAACATCGTCATCATTGATAGCTCGACATAATGTCATGTCCCACTCTGTTTCGTTACGTCTAACTCATCAGGGCGCCGACAGAGCCTGAACTCATATCAAATGATATATGTTTTGCTTGCCATGCATGAGCGGTAAGAGAGCACCGCTCGTCTCTGGTAAGTACTTCACATTATATTTTCGGAATTAATTGAAGGTCAGTGAGTTCAGGCTCTGTCGCGCCCTGATAATTAGACGTAACGAAACAGAGTGGACATGACATTATGTCAAGCTATCAATGATGACGAATGTCGAATGATGAAACATTCCCAGATGTAGCATGCATTTTGCTTTTTACATTTCCTAGGTGTCTATTATTAAATTAATTAATTAACTTTTTAATTAAATACAAAATTAAATCTTAACATAGATAAATTTACCCATACTTATTATTTAAATCAGCAAGAATTTTACTTTTACTTACTTATACTGTAGATATGTAGGAGAATATTGTGTTAGCAGTAAAAATTCAAATTTGAATTTCAACTGAATTATCTCTTTCAGGTGTTATTAAGACCTCCTGACTGGTTTTACCAAGTTGTCTGTCTGTATGTGCCAAGTTATGTGTGTCTGTTATCAATGCAGCTCCCAGTGTGTTTATGGTGGACTTGAAACTAGTACACAAAATAATTTTTAGGTCTAGATCTCCTATTTGGAATATAATTATATTATTTTATGATGTCATTAACCATCATTAATGACTCAAACAAATTTTGAAAAATTGTTCAAAATTATTTGAAAAAAAAACAGATTTTTTAAAAACTATTTGAAAGACCAACATATGTGTCAAATTCATTGTATAAGTTCAATTTTTATCAAATGACACGCATATTTTTTTTAAATTTGGTACAAGCATATTCTTTTATGTTATAAGTAAGTATATAAGTTAATTTTGATACGCTTAGTATACTTTCTGTATTTGTTGGACCTCTAATGTTACCTAGCATCGAGATGTTTGACTGCCGGAAATAAAATATATGTATTTGATGTCTCAGGACAAGTATAGCAAGTCTGAAGACGCACTGCAATATAAAGTTAATAATTCAGTGGTACCAAGCCAACGAATGGGCCTAGAAGCCAAAGGCCTCTTATATGTAATTCCTTTTTATAGTGACTATTATAACTTAAAAACCTGTATACTTATAAAGAAAGACGAAAAATATGTTTTTTAATTTTATTTATTTATCATTTTACTTATTTTTATAATTAAAGGTTTTTGTGTAATATTCTAGTGAAGTGTATAATTGGGGTGATTATGAAATAATATGAAATAAGCTATTTCATAAGTTGTATATTATTAAAAATTTATTCTCTTTTTTTGTTTAGAAAAGAAGTTCAAGATATTAACTGGCAGCGAAAGAACGCTCAGTTGAAGGCAGGCGACAGGTTGCAGAATTTGGAAAATCTCTGGCAGGAATTAGTCAAGAAAAATTATGAAATTGAACAGGCTTGTATGGATCTGGAAAATATGGTCACCAACAAGAAAATGAACAAAGAAAATAATTAAATAATAAGTTGGATGTTGTCGTGAGCTTAGAATAATAGCCTGAAACAGAGAGAAAAATATCATACATGCTATTTTATATCTTATAAGCTATCTTATATCATGCATGCTGTTTTATATCTTATAAGCTGTTTATATCTCATAAGCTTCAAAATTGTCAAAAGGTACATTTCACCATAATAAACCATGTTCACCAGTATTGAAACACATCCAGTTCATATTTCATGTTATTAATGGTGTTTCATGTTATAGCAAAACCTTACTGTTTTTATAACCTCCTCAACTTGTATATTGTTCTATTTCATTATGTTTGATTAAATTGTTGTAAATATTTTATACTGTAATATGTGACTTTCATTAATTATAAGTTATTTTAAATTACTTTACTTGTATTTCTTTCTGTATTGTTATAAGGTAATTTATTTAAAATATTAACTCAAGATTATATAGTTGTTATTTTGAGTGGGATTCTCTTTTAGATCACCTATGAATAATATAAGTCTGAATCATGTATAAATTGCCTTTGCATAGTCTTATTACATGACTTTACATGGTATAATTGGAATGCTTACTCTTACTTGGGATATGTGTTGTTTATAGTTTAGATTTAGCCGACTAGAAACTTGCTATAAAACCATGGCTCATGTGTGGATTAGACATAATTTATCTATAAAGAAAACGTGCATATTCATCTCATTGGGTTTACAACATTGCACATCCAATGTTGGTGGTGCACATCCAATATTAGCACTAAATTAAAGCTTAGTTAATTAGTTAATACTTATCACCCAAAGGTTTTTAGCCCATTTCCTTGTAAAAGTGCTACTACTTGTAGTAATGCAAGTAATACGGAATGCATGTCTAACGAAATTCACCCAGAACAGAATTATTTCTTGGTTACTTGAAGCACTCGTAACATTTCATTTACCAAATAGAAATAAAAACAAAATACCTTTGGCCTCTTGATTTTATTTATCTGACGACAGGTCAGTTAGAAATCCAGTTAAATAATTAAGTTTATTGGCTGTTAAAATATTAAAATTCAATGTCAATATTGTGACAGAATGGTGACCATCTTTTTGAGTAGTAGTTTCAGGAGATAAGACTCCCTGAATGTTTTTCACAAAGTTGTATTTATGTAGGTGTGCATGTTATCATCGAAGCTCCCTGAGTGTTGATGCTATAGTAAAATGGTTATAATCAATTAACAGCATAGGAAATAATGCGAGGAAGCCAATAAGTTTAGTTCTGAATGTTAAACCACACCCACAATTTTATATCAGGCCAATATTTTTGGTTACTCGACCATATTTTCTCACAATGTCAACTGATAATAACCGCGAGTAATACTATAGAAAGTTGAAATTTGACTCTCTGCTTCGGACTCGCTTCACTTGTCCTCAGAATACAATTTGCCAAATATATACTGCAACATGTCTTTAACACGCTTCACTCGTCTTCAGATAGTAAATACATCCATTTCATTCTCAGCTGTCACCCATACAGCACTGGCCACACTCAAACTGCTTTAATTTTTATGATCCAACAAAATTATAGATATACTTTTTGAATTGAAACGAAACTTTTGTGTACTTATTTATTATGTAAAGGATATACTTGTACAAAATTTAAACTCAATGGAATCATTTTCTGATTTTTTACAATTGAAGCATTACAAAATTGAACTAATGCTGAATGAGATGAAACTTATATGTTATTCTTGTACATGGCTACATGCGTGCCAAATGTCAATGTGATAGCATAATTTTTCCGTTTTTTTTATGATTTTTCAAATTTTTTGCTGAGTCATTATTGCTCAGTCATTGCTGAGTCATTATTTATAACTATATTATAAAAAAATATATTTCCGAAAAGCAACTACAGTGGTTGACTGATTTTTGTACAAAGTTTCAACTCTAGTATAATACTTTAGGAACTACGATGATAACAGGCACACATACACACACACTTATACAGACAGACAACTTTGTAAAACCACTCAGGAGGCCTTTAAAACACCTGAAACGGATAATTCTGGTTTCGGATTTTTTTTCCAAACACAATACTTTTCCGCTATACCTAAGGTATTTATGAGGAAAAGTAAAAAATCAAAGTACAGGACAACTTAACGAAAACCTGACAGATTTCAATCACAACTTATAGGGTTGTATGGTTTACATTTTTAATTAGGGGTTTGTTATTGTGTTTATTACTTTTCATGTTTTATACTGTAGGTATATAGGAAAAGAATGTCGAAACCGGGATGTCACCTAAATTATCCGTTTCAGGTGTTTTTAGGACCTCCTGAGTGGTTTTCACTAAGTTGTCTGTATTTATGTGTGTGTGTGTGAGAGACTGTAGTGAGTCCGAGCTCCCAGTGAGTTTTTGCGTAAGATAAAATTGGTTCGGAAACCAATCTTTGGGTTTTGTCATAAAAACTATATGAGGTGTCATATAATGAGTCATCAAAAATTTTGATAGTTCATAGAATATAGAAAATTGATTGGTTCGATTAGAAATTTGGCACGCTTGTAGTATTATGACTAAAGTTGACGCCAGTTCATATTTTTTTTAATTTTCGCGCGAAGTTTTCTTATCATTTTAGTTTTCGCCAATGAGAGTTGAAAAGGGCGGAGTTTCACACATTGACTACGTATCTCACGAGATTTCTGTTAGTTGCTACCGAGATCTGATATCCAAGCAGACTGTTGTGATTTCTCCTCTCATTACATCGCCTAACGGCTTTAAGAATTTATATAATTTCTTTATTTAATACGATCAAAAAGTATTCTTTTCTTTTATAAAAATTACGTATACCGTTTTCGATACGTGCCAATATAATTAACCAAAATAATTACCGAACGCTGTGCGTGGATTACCCTGGTGAAGCAGGGAGAAGAAGGCGTAGAGGGCTCTCTCAAGACGCTGCAGCAACCATCTTCGGTAAGCGAGTTAATTTTATACTAAGTTTGATATATTTTGTGAACCAGCTCAAACCTCACGTGAGCTACCCGAAGTGGCTCGTTCAACTAACAATCGTACCAAGTTTCATCTCATTATCAGCATTACTTCAATTTTATTGAATGACGTGTAATACATTTTTAAAAAAATCGGAAAATAAATCAATTGAGTTAAAATTTGGAAAAGTGTATCCTTTTATGGATAATAAGTACACTAATTTTCATTCGGCTAGGATATCTAGGGTATTTGTCAGATCACGAGTGTTGACAGCATCGAGCCAGGTCAGTACTTGGATTTTTGAGAAAACACATCGTTTTATTTCCGCCGGGAATAAAACAAATATTCTGTATGCCTGAGGATGAGTCAAGCGAGTCTCAAGACAAAGTGCAATGAAAATTAAGCCATTTCCGAATTTTGAGAACGAGCGAAGCGATGCCTAAGTGACAAGGATGAGGATAAGCGTAGCGAGTTCAATATGTCCATGATAAGTTCCGAGATACCCTGCGCCCGATTTATTCGTTCGGTTTATCATTTGTGTTGTTATTGTCGAATGAAAATAATAATAAAAGAAAAAATACGTAAATAAAAAGTGAATGTACGTTCTATAATACACATGTATATAAAGCATATTGAGGTAGAAGTGGCGAGGATGATAGGGTCAGGGATAATTCTGAGCTTCCCTGCACCCCATTTTGTGAAGATATTATGATTTTGTCAATCATAGAAGAAAAATAAGGAGACTATAGAAAAAGACCATTCTCGTTATGGTCTGAAGATAGGTAAAAAATGACCGGCAGTACAAGTTTTTAAGGTAGCAAATTTTAAAAGGGGATTTCATCAAAGAATGTTTCATACTCTCAAAATCCGTTTCAGCACTATTTTCCCACGAAAATAGTGTTGAGGAACCAATAAGATTGGCCTGATTTGAAATTGAGGGCGTGGTTTATTTAATATATTATTATTATTTATTGAATGATTTATATAAATGCTGTGAAAGTTGAATAGGATTAAATATCTATACTATAATTGATATTCAATCCTAATTATGAAACTAACCCAATCCTATCTACGTAACCATGATAATCCTAACTACGTAGACCAAACTATTAATGCCCACCATTGTGACTAACCCAATGCTAATTGCATGATCAACCCAATCTTAACTACGTGATGAGCCCAATCCTATCTATATAACCAACCCAATTCTAAGAATATAACTAACACAATCCTAATTATGTACCAAATCCTAACCACGTGACTAACCCAATTTTAATTATATGCGAACAACCCAATCCTATCTAGCAGTAGCAGTAATAACCATGAGAAAGTCAACCCTGATGAGCAGATCATACCTTTGGATCCTGCCACTACCAAATCAACCACCTTCAATACCCAATCCTCTTTAAACCTCCATCTATGATGGATGGCAGTAAGAATACCCTGCCATCTTAGAGACTCCATTTCCTCTTCGTGCAGCATTCTAGTGCCAAATATTTGAAACCTGAGCTTTCCAAACCCTTTACAGGTTCGTAAAAATGATGGGCTGTTTCTTCCTAATTTTTCTTCTCATATTGCTCATACGGGACTCTAGGTCACCTCTTGGATAAAGCTAAATTTAGCCTGCAGAGCTCCGTGATTACTCCTACCATAAGTCTTAGACTAAACTTACTAAGGTCAAAAAGTCACCTAGATCTTCTGTCCAGTGTTGGAAATATCATCTTTGACTTTCTACATCCGTTGGTTTCCCAAAATAGGTGTAGTTTCCTTCCAAATCCAATTTTCATCAAGGGATTTGGCCTGCCAGCTTGCCCAATCAATTGCAAGCTCTGGCAAAAACCTGTAAATGCTCCTTTTTAGCTACTTTCTTCAGCCTTTTTGTTTACGGATTTGCCAGTGTGTCCAGGGACCCATATCACATTAACATTTAAGTGTTCAGATAGCTGTTTCAGGGCTTCCCAGCATTCTAATACCAATGAAGAATTGCTATTTGGGGATGCTACAGCTTTTAGAGCAGCTTGACTATCAGAGCAGATTGCTATAGTTATATTTTCAATCCTATTTATATGACCAATCTATTAATCCTAACCATGTAACCAACCAAATCTAAACTATGTGACTAACTCAATGCTAGATATTTAACCAACCAAATGCTAATTGGTTTATTTATGTTTTTTGACCAACCCTCACAATATGTCCAACCAGATTCTAATTATGTTACCAACCTAATCCTAACTACCAGACTAACCCAACCTTAACTACGTGACCATACTTGAATTCTTTAAAATTTAATGACTAAACTATTTTGTAAAGATTTAGAACCGGTCCTTATTTTATATTCATTAAACTTCTTCTCCCCCCCCCTGACTTGTTGAAAGATTTGTTTTTAAAAATTCTCACTTAAATCTAAGAGTTTGATTAATGATGCCAAACTTAGATTTCTTTTCTTCCAGCCGCTTTCTCCTTGGATTATTTTTCTTTTTTTAGCCAAAAAACTTTTTTAATATTAAAATATGCTGGATTTTTATGATACTTTCTGCTTTTAATTTGAAGCAATAAAAATTATTCATTCTGTTGTTTAATGGAGAAATAATTAAATTTTATTACTGCAATCAGCCCCTCTCGTCAACCATTTACAATGTATTTTTTTTAGCGAATTTCCTTTAAAACAATTCGCTAATGGGCGAATTGAATTAATAATAAGAGGCATGGTAGGAGTCGGACCCGGTTGTGTCTCCAAAATCCGTTAAATGAGTGAACAAATTTTAAAGACGAGTACAAACTAATTTTTCATTGTTTGCAAATGAGTGTGCGAAATAAGTGTACACAGCCACTTTTGGAAGAATGAGCATTGTATTAAAATAATTGGCAATTAAAAATAATTAGTGGAAATTATTTTTAAGGTACTTTGACTTCATATCCAAATAAGAGACCTCTTTTTTGTCCTCTTTTGACTCTCTTTGACCTCTCAATGTCCATGTCCATTGCGCCCGGCGTATTTCTTTTGGAAAATCAAGAACAAATTTAGTTATAAGAAGTACTGCTACTGCTTCAGGTTATGAAGCATAGGCCTACTTAGCTTAAGCAAGAAATGGAACGTTGAGCAAAGAAGCAAGCATTTCCAAGGAAATTCGCCCGGCATGCAAGTTTATTTTTGCGTGTTAAAATTTAATTGTTAAAAAGTGAAATGATTTATCTTGAAATTTTATGTAAGCATTAAATTACTGTAACTTTATTTATAAATAAATAAAAAGTTTAAAATAGGTATCTAGGGGCAAGTAATCAACCGGCGCCAAGTCTGGCGGTTACAAGCGTCTGGCGTGGTCAGACGCCAAAGATAGACTATCTTTGATATCTGATCTGTAAGACTCATCTATCACCCTCTTCTTTATTCAACGGCTAGCACTGATGACCTCTTGTTAGGTTGAAAGCGTTTTGCTGTAAAGAAATATATTTTTGTGGAGAGACTTCTTCCTCTCTTATTAAGATGAACTCCACTAACGCTCACCTTAGTTCTTTTTTCTTATATATGGCAACATGTGTGTCGAACCTATTGTTTGTAGCTGACTGAGTTAGCTACAAACCTCTAGAGAAAACTTTAACCGCTGTCTCCTGATTCTTTTTTTGCTGCTCGTCGGCACTGATGATGGTCTGTTAAGATTGAAAGCTGGCTACATCAATATATATCATTATTAGAGAGACTCTTTTTTATTTCAAACTTGAAACTCCACAATTCATTTTTCCTTATTTTTATAGAATGAGGGCCACTCTAGTCCTAATTTTATAAAAGTTCCCCATGGTGCAATATTAGAAGAGGGACCCCAATCCATACTGAATTAAACATAAATAAACTGAAGACATTCAGTCCCTACGCGACAAAAAGTGGACTTTGGGGTTTGGGTGGGGGCAATTAATTTTAAATTGGCTTTGTAGAGTTTTAAACCCCATTGGCGAGGTTCCTTTCATAACCATATTTATGTAATGTCAACTACTACCAAGTTTACTGAGCCAGCAAACAATTCTACCAAATTAGGGATAATGGGCTAAAATGTGTTGACGAATGGTTTTTGGATGATGAAATACAAGTAACGGAAAGCGTAAAACACGGCCAGCATTTACGCTTTCGTAAAAACTGTCCTGGTAATATAAATATAAACGCGTAAAACCAGTCGTTTTCAATGTTTTTTGTGGCTTTAAGTCGAATGAAACTAGTCCAAATTTAATTTTACAAACTCAACCCTTGATATTTTTTTATGAAAATTCGCTTTAAGTAAAAGTTTTTATAAAGTATTTAGTAGGAACAAATATTATTAAAATAAGTTATTTTTAATAATTTATCTTTAGTTGTTGAACAAAAGAAATAAGAAATGTTATTTGATAAAATATTTCGTGTTTTAACTGTATAAAGTCCTCCTTGAGTTGATGATGATAAAGCACGGCTTTATTAGATTTAATTTAGACCAAGAGGTGGTAAATGGAAGGTGGCAGACCGTGGGGGCGGGATTCCCCTCAGAGCTGGGGGGCAGGATTAAAGAGCCGCTACAAGAGTGATTTAATTTAGAAGACAGAAGAAGAATGATTTAATTTCTGTGAGGAAGAAGAAGATTTTACTGGAGACTTTATTTCATTTAACAAACCGAAAAAATAGTTCGATTTGAAAGCTAAGATAAGTTATTTCTTGATGCTGTGGATCATGGAACCAATTATTTTGGATTTAAATGATTTTAAGTTTCACGATAACTCTGCTTAATAGTTCTTGCAACAAGGAAAGAAAAAAGTTACAGCTTTACTCCCAAGGCAAAGCCGAAGAAGAAACTTTATTAACATATAATAATTCTTTTCTATAGTGTTCTATAGCATAGAGATATTATTACTAGAGAATGCTATCGGTAAATTGAAACATCCAAGGACCCCATTCGATTATTAATTTAATCAAATAAACAGTAAAAAATCGGGTACGGGGTACCTCGGAACTTTTCTTAATCACATCGGATTTGTTCATCCTCCCTACTTCGGACGTCTTCAGAATATTTATACTAAATCACTGCTTCGACTTAGCTTGCTTAATTTTCATGAATGTATGTATTGAAACGAAACTTAGTGTACTTAATTTACGTAATACGTAAGGGTGAAAACTGCACGTATGTGTACCTTTGACCCTTAAATGCCTTCCGATACTCATTTAAATTTTCCAGTTTTTTAATTTTGTTTAAAAAGACAAGTCATTTGATAAAAATTAAACAAATGCTGATAATATGATAAAACTTAGCAATATGGAATGAAGATCATTTTCTCCAGTAGCAGCAAAGTAGAGACTAAACTTTTAAATCTTTACTCTCAGCATACACGAGGAACCATTGAAACTATTTTAAAATTCTAAGACTTTAAGAGAAACGATATAGCTCTTATAATCGTTGCAATGTTTCCTCCTAAACGCTCTAAGCGACTCAGAAGCTAAAAGAACAAAGGAAAGAACTCAACCCCAGAAGTCTGGTCTTCTGTCTCCTACAACTTCTCTTCAAAACCTTATTACTGCTTTTAAAATTTTCTAATTTCTTTATTTTTTCTTTGAATAAAAAAATGTGTAAATGAAGTGAAAATCAGGTTTATTGGCTAAACGAGTTTATAAAGCTTTGTCTTCATTTTAATTAACTTTGGCAGCGTTTTCATGTGCCACACCTTCACACACGAGCATGCTCTTCTGGCACAATGGCGTTTATTTGAAGAGGAAAATATAATTTAGAATTTTCAACTTGACAGGCTTTTGTTTAAAAACATTTTGTGACGTGACAGAGTCTACAACATACGTTATATAATTTTCTATTCATGTATGTACGAGTATAAAACACATGTAATAATAATTTATGCACCAAAGGAGTAAAAATAATAACTCCTTGAGCAATTAATTAATCTAAGCAAGGTCGAGGGAACCAATGCATTTAACTCCCGCGGTATAGCATAGGGAATTATTTAATTTATTTTATAAACGAAAAAAAAAACGAATGAAATAAAACAGTATATTATCTCAGACTTTATTTAGGTGACTTTAGTTCTATAAAAAGTTTTAAGTGATAGTTAATTAGGTATATAGTAATTAAGTAATAGTTTTAAAGTTCTATGAACTTTCAAGTGCTGCAAAAACAAATTATTATACTATATTGTGCTACTAGGTAGCAAAATGGAATTTTCTAGACAAGTTATGTAAATTTGCCCCCGAGCCGAAGACGAGGACAGACTATGGATACTACTTGCGAAAGCACAAGTTGGGGCTGGTAATTAACTTATTTGACTGAGGAGGCAAGACGTGTCAGGAAAAATGGCGAATTGCGAATTGAATTCATAAAAATATATTATTATCATAAAGCCTCTGCCTTTTATAATAAATGATTATTTTAAAAATTATAAACTTATTTAGGTTTATGTCTAAATAGACAATTAGCGTTGAGATGCTATAATTGAAATTATTACATGAATATGCCCGGAAGTAGAGGAGGCAACATAGCAATTAGTAGTAGTGTTAATAATTATTATATGATTATTATTTTTTTAAATGTTATATTTAATTTTAATCGGTGACAGCAGATAAATAGGATTATAATAATTAATTAAGATTAGAAACCATCACTTAAATAATGGATAAGAAAACATTTGGAGGCTGTAAATACTCCTTTAAAAATGTTGAACTCTACCTGACTCACAATGTCAGGTAGAGTTTGGTCTATTAATTTGTCAATCCAACAATGTTTGTATTAAAGTCATTTTGAAGGGAAAATTTATGTGTTTAACACCTGAGGCAAAGCCGAGGGAGGTAATTGCGAGGGGAAAATAGCATTTTACTCTTAAGGTGCATACAAGATTTCATTTCCAGACGTTGACCTCATTTAATTATCGTTATATTCTTATTTTCATACGTTAATTTGTATTTATTCTATTTTATTTTGAGTCGGACCCCCCTAATAAATTTTGTGGGTGCAGAACACATCCCCCCGAAAAAAAACTTTTTTGTTATCCCAAACCACTTTTGTTGACCTGAAATGGGTTTCGAGCCAGTACAATTTATTTTTGTTCGGACCCCCCACATAAATTTTTGAGGTGTCGTCCCCTGGAAAGTATTACAAAAATTGATCGGTCTCCTTTATGAATTTTGAGGATTCCACTACTAAAATATGGACATAATTGGCTCTAATCCCAATAATAGGAGACAATTATTACTCCCAAGGAGAAAAAGTTATTTTTACTCCCAAGGGAGTAAAAGTTACTTTCTCTCCTTGGGAGTGAAAAGTTACTTTCTCTCCCTTGGGAGTGAAAGTTTCTACCCTTGGGAGTGAAAACTGCTTCAATACTCCCTAAAAACTAGTCAATAAACTTCACATTATACACCTTCTGGAGATAAAAATGTTTAATACTTAATATATCAATAGTTTTATTGGTCTCTATTTTTATGCATCTCACCTATATAACATTAATACTTAATGCCACGTCGTAATTTTGATTAATGTTACATAACAAGCAAAAAAATTATTGTATAGAAATGAATATTGCATAGAGAAGATAAAAAAAATACGAACTTCTTTGAATAAACTGCAACATTATTACCTCCATCTCCACTCATTAATTGAAACACGCATTCTAAATTAAATTCACCCGACAGCGGACCACCGCGCCGGAATTATTTATTTAGTAGTTGTAAACTTACATAACGTAAAACACTATCAAAATTATCTTTCCGACCAGGATTGTTGTTTAGCACGGAAACACGCATCTAAACGAAATTCGCCCAACATGCGGACCACCGCGCCAGAATTTCTAAAAATATTTCGTCGACAGAGTTAGTAAAATGACATTTTGCAGCATAGAAACAGTTCAGTAATGCCTATTGCTGTTGTAAGTGGGTAGAATTATATTAATTAATCACTTCATTAATTATTCTTCAGTTTTCGGTACTTTACTGAATGGATCGGTTTCAGGTTCATTTCTAGAAAACATAAAACAAGCTACCTGTGTTCTTAATATTACTGACAAATAATAAGAGAAATACTTCAGTTGTATAACAAGTTATATAATCAATATTTATATTTAAAATATAAAAATATAGATAACCCTAAAATTACAGATGAACTTTTGGATGATTAAACTTGATCCAAACTATTTTAGTTGGATTCGTCTGTAGTTTTAATTAAAAAAATGGGTGGTTAAGAGCTCACGGACTAAGTACTTGGTCGGTGATTAGCGATCATCTTAGTTTAATGTTGGGTATTTCCTGACAAGGTTGACCAGACATTTCTACTTACCAGACTGTGTATGATCTAAGGTTCTATTGCTATTCTTTCGCTCGCTGTCAGTCAAATATATTAGTAAATCATAAGCTATAATAGCAAATTTTCCTTATTTACTGGTTAATTAAATTCAGGACTTTTAAGGGATATTCTGATTGAATATTTATTTGATTATCTCGTATTCACCATTTTCTTGTTTCGTAAGAACTGTAATTTTTTCTTTAACGGAGTTAAAGAAAAAAAGTGATATTTAGCATCACTTGTACAGGCCTGTTTGCTTCAGTTTTTGGACCGCATCACTTTACGGAGTCTACATCAGATTCTTGTACAGAAAATTTTGATACAGTTGTTCAATAAATTTAACACCTTGTCTTCTAACATGACAGGTGTTTCATATTCATGCGATTCTTTAATTCCGTAAATATGAAAGTTATTTCTGGTGGACTCTTTTTCTAAATAAGTCTTTTTTCCGAGGTCATTTAATTCAGCTCTGTTTTCTTCTTGCCCAGTTTGAATTTCGCCGAATTTTGTTTGTATTTATTGTCAAATTTTGCTACTTTTCAACTATAGGACTATTCTATTTTACTAGGATGCGACGTTACAACTTTTTTTATTTGTTAGCCAGTGATTTATATATATATATTATATATATATATATATATATATATATATATATATATATATATATATATATATATATATATAATTTATTGGGCCCTCCATAGTTTATGAGTGAAGGTTTTATTTTTTTCTATACGTATAAACCATACATCCTTTAAATGGAAATTTTCTTGAGCATAATAATATGTAGTTACTATGCATAAGGCGTGACGAGATACCTAGAACATATTTTTTAAAAAACTTTAAATATTGTTTATATTTTTTTCTCTTCATAAAATTTTATATCTAGAATAAAAAGTCAAAAATATAGTGGTTATGTTATCAATGGAAAGTAATAAGGGAAAGATGACAATAAAGAGAGCCGTATAGAAGAGGGAGACGAGTTTAGGCAAAGTTTCGCCTCAGGCAATAATATAAAGGTTTTTGGCACATTGCTTAGTATATGACATTGTTAACTCTTGCAAGGTTGCTATGTGGGAAGGTGACACAGCTTACTTTGTTGGGATGTAAGCCAATATCCCGATATTAACTTCCCGCCTACCTCGATACAATAGATAAACAAAAACCTTCCCAATCTATTTTCAATAATAACATATATAAGGTTTCAGTTAAGGTTATGTTACATTTATCTATTTAATCCATATTATGTTTCAAACCGGATTTTCTTAAAACATTTGACGCTTCATCACTGCTTTTTTATTTAATGTTGTTTTTTCTTTATAAATAAATAAATTTTCAGTATAGGACTTCGGGTCCGTCAGGGTATTCATCTAGCGGGAACCATCTCAGATGAATTGCATCTACTATCCTATAAGTATTAATTAAAGCTGGTGAAACCTTTATGCTAGACATGCTTTTCAAGGAAATTTAGAGAATAGTCCGATAGTGAACCATGATCTCCGTTGCCAAATCGAGTGCTTATACGATCGCGGCCAAAGAGGCAGATCTTCTTCATAACTCGAATAAAAACTTTACAGTATAGTACAAGAAAAACTAGGAGCCAAGAATGAGAAAGCTTACCTTTGTCATTCTTCCAAATGTTAAGGAAGAACATTTTTTATCCATATTTATTAATGACATATACCTAAACTATAACCTCTGCTTAAAAAATATATTTTTCACCTTGCAGCAGAATCTTTTGCTCACAACATTTGCAAAAGGACGAAAGAAGCAGCTTCTTTTGGAAGACATTAATTAAGACAGGATTAACTGTCGGCCTGGAGGCAGGCCGCTTCTGGGAGCAGGGTTCCTTTAAGCTCAAGAACAATTTCCAGAGGAAAGAAGGTGAAGGTGATCGAGCCTAATCTTATTTAAACTATTTACTTTTAACATTATCCAATTGCTTTAATCAGTGGCGTAGATTTCATTTTATCAGTAAAAGTTTGATGAAAATTCATTTTTTATTTCATAAAAAACACATGATCAGGGTTAAATTAGTGAAATCTTATTGATAGAAAGTGTGTTATAAATGTTTTGTAATTGGTCGGGTTAGGGAAGGGTTAGTTATTAGGTGTTAGGGTTATTAGGGTTATAGGGAAGGAGGCTTGTTCGGAAGCTCCCTTTCTTTCGATACGTCATAATATTTACTAAATTAAGTGTATACTGACCTCAGATATCCCTAAAGCTTTTTCAAAAATATACTTCAGCCAGAAGCAGGAGATTGAAGAGCGGAAGATTTTAAAGCAGCTTTATGTTATGAAGTTTCTTAACAACTTATTTTGTTTAAAACATTTTAAACCAATATTTCAACGAGTATATTTATAAAGACGTCGATATCTGTAATTAGTGACTAGTTATATGCGGCTTTTGACACCGTTGTACATCACTTGCTAAGAACTAAAATGAAATCAATTGGAATTAGAGGTGCTGTTATAAATTTATTTAAAAGCTCCTTACATTATAGAAGACAAGTAAGTGAACAGCAAATCTGCAGAGGTGTGCCCCAGGAGAAAGTTTTTTGGGCCCAATACTTTTAGCTATCTATACCTGTATCAATGATTCCCTTGAGACGAATAACGTGTATGCACAAGTGCTCGGCTAGTGTGACGATTGTTTGATATATTTTCGGAAAAATACTGACACAAAGTTTTCCCGTATATCTCTAGTGGTATGATTATTGGTAAAAGATAGTTTTATGGAAATTCGTTGACGCTTAATCAAGAGGAAAGCAATAGCCTTTTGAAAAATTTAAAAAACTAATTAATTTATGATTGTAAATATATAGATCAACTGTGTGTCTTGTAATGGCGTGGAGGTAAGTAACTTTATTAAGTCTCCAGGAGCTATCAGTACCACGGTGTTATGGTAAAAGCACATTAAAGTAGTAAACTTTAAGTTACGTAAACTCATTTACATTTTTAAACATTTGCGTTCATTGTTTTCCATGTCGTTATTGAAAAATGTCCATGATAAGGATGAACAAAGCTAAAACAAAACAGTCCAATTCATACTTGGATAGAAGTCTTTGTCTTTTATGGTTGTATTAAATAAACTAAAGAATCTATGATAACGACAAAATTTGTTCCAATTTATTGACAAAACTCTTAAAAAGACACATTTATTAGAAGCAACGAAGAAGTGTTAAGGGCTCAGATATAACTGCTTCTGCTTGCTACTAATAATGCAAATAAATCAATTACATCTCTATACAATTATACATCAAATAACTATGTTATACATTCTATACTAAAAACAAAATTTTAATTTGTTTATACAAAGTGAGGAAAATTAGCACTGCTGGTATGAAGCCAGAGAAAAACCATATTATTTGATCAGACAGACCTTCGATCCTACTTATCTTCGATTGCTTAAATTTATTTATTTTTACTTAACTTTTTAAAACTACTTTTTTTAACAGTAATTTAATAATAAAAAATTGGTGATAATGTCGAGCCTCTACTTTCGTTTATTATTTTATAAATTAATTAATATTAATTGCAATGTATCAATCAATCAATAAATCAATAAAAAAGTAGAAAATGGAATTTTTTCACCAATCAAAAAATTTTATATTCAGATAAAATATGGAGCTATAATCGTTTAAGCTATTATACGTGTAAGATATTATGCGACTTACAAGCCATAAGAAGCATGCACATGTTTAGCATAATAGTCAGCTTAGTAAGGGTAGAGCTTTGACTCGTAAGGTTCCTTACGCGCAACAAAATTACACTTATGCAGGCATTTATGTACTTTTTACGTGTTGTCTAAGCCGTTGCTTATTTTTAAGCTTAAAGTTTTAGTCACCAAGTAGCTGCAGCTGCGAGTTTAGCCTTTGCTATGAACCAGAAGTTGGGCCAGCCACAAACTTGCAATTAAAGATATCTGGTTAGCAAAGCCTTTGCTCAAAGCTGATGCCACTGGGAGCTGGCTAGTGACTTATCTTCATCTCACTAAATCTCTTTTTAATCATTAAGAATATAGGTATTATCATACATAAGTTTATGTAAGTAGGTATTATAAATACCTACCACATATCTATTTCTCTTACTTACACTATATTATCTTTTTACAATTCCTACTTAAGTTTTGATTGATCTTTTTAATGTCAACTTACTAATTAAAACAATTGCTCTAAAATAAAGAAAACAATGCTTACATATATCATGATTTAATAGTATATAATTCTATATTTAGCTTATTTTATATTTTACAATAAAATGTTTAAAATTAACTAAGTTTATTTTTTCTGGTAACTTATTGAGCATACAAAAATACATACATTATGATAAGATCCTAGGTATTTAAATAATTTTAACTTTTAGGGTTTACTATGACCTGTTTAGTATATGACTAAAAATAAATATATTTTTGTTTAGGATATAATAACGTTAACGATAGGGATTATGCACATTAATTATGCTTTAAGATGTTTTTCAACATGTTGTTTCAAAATTTCCAATGATTCAGCAGCTAGGTTTTGACCGTATGAATATGAATAAAAAAATCTAGTGGTAAATTTTCTGTGTCAATTATTTTTTGAGATTAGTAATTAATATTAATTAGGTACTTAGGTGCTTGGGAAATAGTTACCAAAAATGTAATGTAATGTAAAGGTAAGTCTAAACGCGCATACGTCAACTTACTAGAAGTTTAGAACAATTTAGAAAGTCTAGGGCCAGTTAAAGGAACGAAGAAAAGAGTAATTTTATACTAGAATATTTTATTCAGAGTGCTTTGAACATAACATGAGGCCAAGGACTCATGGCTAGGACCAGATTTATTCCTGCATATAATGTTAGTGCAACTGAAATGTCCCATGTTATATTTACTCAGCAAACTTCAATATTCTAGACAGACGGTGTTCTAGAAAGTAATTGAACTTTGAGAAGAAAAACTAATACTCCCTAACTTATTTTATCCTATCTTACGTACTTTAACAGTCTTCCCTTACCTCTCCATAATCGCCCGATATATTATTAATTAAAATATACGATTTTGTTTGTTAACACCTCTAATTTAAACTTGGGTGTAACTCCTTCAAGGTGTGAAAGGGCTTAACATATTAGATAAGAGTATTTTTAAAAAATGAAACGTGAATTTTTAAATCCTTATGAATGAATCAGTGTCAGAGTAAAATAATACGAAAAATAAACTACTTGAAAACAAAAAATAAATAGTTGTCTGAGTGGAGAGGAGAGCCTTCGTCATAGCGGCGTAAGATTTATATTTCCAAGGCTGTAAACTTGATCCTTTTTTTAGCGGATTAGACACGAAGTTTTATTCAAACCAAAGCGTTATTTTTGTTTTATACCTAGGATTAAATTTTTACCAACGTCAAAATGTTTAATTTGTACCTTTCATTAGTGGATTTACTGTTCTTACAGATAGTATAGATAGCATAGATGGGTGAGAGGTCGAAGGATTTCGCTCTACAAAATCAGCCATGCGTGGCATGGTGTTATTTGCTTCGATGACACATTGTTTTATTAGTTTTCTTCTACCATAGCCAAGTTACTGTGAAGCCCTCTCCTCCCAAAAAGGGATTTGTTTAAATAGGACAATTATTTTTCTACTGTCAAAGTCATAGTTCTGATAAATTGATAGCCCACTAAAATCTAACAAAGAAGAAAAAAATGCTATTGGTATATGGCTTAAAAAATCTAAATTAAACATTATAATTCTTTCCCTTTCCGATCATGACGGCTAATAATTGCTAATTGCAATCTCTATTACCTGTATCTAAACAGGTTAACTAAGACAACCCCTGTTAGATTTCTAATACAACTGGACGATTCTGTTGGAACATTGAAGCTAAAACATTAGCCAACATTAGTTTAAAAGAAAAGCTATTTCACAGACGTGTTATTGTCAAGTCTAGTTTATTGAATTCACAGCTCTTAGTCTTACCTTCTTTCATCGTAAATTTTTATCTTTTAGTTTCCGGGATCTTACCTCGAAGGTTCACTTTCGGTTACACGTGAACTTGCGATCACATTGAAAGGATAAAAAACTTTTTACTTTATTTTTAAAAAGTTATCTGAAAGATTTTATAAAATCCCTAACTCTTTTTTATATCCAGTGTTGCCAGTTTTTTTTATAATAAAAACAATTCACCTGTTGATATAGATTCGTATTCTCTTGATCTAGTTTAATTTAATTATGTTTCTCTTTAAAATAACACATTGTAATGTTTTTTTAAAATAACCTATAAAACTTCATTATTTAAATATAAGCTAATTTACAACTAATAAATACTATGTATTAATTTAAATCTATTGGTTGACATAAATTACATAAAACATAAACAAATGTTACTATTTTAATAAAGCCTTTCTTCTTTTATAAGGACGAATGAACCTGTAAATGATTTCCGAGCTGGAGGAATGCGAGTCAGGTTTGCCAGGAGACATGTAAGTCAGGTTTAATAAAAGCTAGCAAAAGATTAAAGTTGTGTCGTAAAATCTTTTTAGATATACAGCCGACTAAGGAAATAAAATAAAATAATTCTAAGCTCTATTGAGAGCTTTCCGGGGCTTTCAGTTGAGCCAGACATGGAGATTACAACATCCATAGTAGTAAAAACAGCATGACCTGGAATGTTTCATAAATAGTTTTTAAAAATTGAAGACTTTTGGACAAAAAGTTTTTTTAAATGATAACACGGTCATACAGTGTTATTATCAAATTAGGAAATGACTTAATTACAAAACTAAAGTAAGATCTGATCGTCATTTTAAATGTATAACCCAGACAAAAGAAGAAAAACTAAGAGGAATAACTAATTTTCTGTCTGAAATATCAGACACGAACTATGTCCACGTACACAAGTTAAGTTCAAGTCAGGACAACTAAGAGGTGGGAATTATGAAAAGAGATTTGCTGTCCTATTGTAAATAATACTTTGTAAATAAGAAAGCAAACTTAACTTAAAGTTAGATTACTTAACATGAGTACATATCCTAACTAAGTCGTCTGTAACTTTTTTTAATTTCCTGATCCTACGTAGACTATCAGCTATGTTATTACATAAAAGAACTTTAACCTTGAGAGAAACAAAATTGACAATTTCTAACTGTCTATTCATCAACAGAGTTACATTTTGTTCTCCAGACACCATTAACAATTTACTTAATAAACTTGCTAGTGTTAAAAGCTTAACCATTTTCACTTATAAATGATTGCCCAAATAACAAGTTTACCATTTTAATCAATATATTGTTATTGATGTAACACTTTTAACCATTTCAATGAATAAATTGTTTCTGATGTAACAATTTTAACCATTTTGGTCAATAAACTGTTACTAATGTAACAAGTTAAAACATTTTCCTTTATAAATTGGTTTTTACCTTTTTCCTATTTTAATAATTGTTAACAATAATTTGAAATAAATTTATTCTTTATAAATTATTTTATTTTGGAATAAAATAACAAAAATCAAAATAAAATTAAAATACTATTATTTTTATTAACTATTGCTTAAAAGTTAGATAATATTTTTAGAATACATTATGTGAATAACAGACAAATATATAAACATTGTGATATTCAACAAACAATAACAGCCATTTTTATTTACTTGACCACTTACTTTATTTTAATCCTACTTAATAAATACATCTATTATATAATTACTTGTAAAACAAATTATTATAATTATGACTTACATAGAGAAATTATTTGTAAAACTTTATTGATAGTACAATTGAATTTGTGATAGACCGATGAAGAAAAATGAGAGATTATTTTTTATATTATATTTATGTACCACCAAAATGATTGCCTTGGCGAAACTGACTTTTTCTGGATCTGTTTGGTAAACTTCAAGCGAGCCAGTTGAACTATGGTATGAAACTAAACAATGGTCTGAAGAGTAATGAATCGCGCATAAGCTGTGTAAGTCTTTCTTAGTAGGTTACTTACATAACCTATATACATACATACACACACACACACCACACACACACACACACACATATATATATATATATATATATTATATATAATATATATATATATATATATATATATATATATATATATATATATATTATATATATATAAATATATGTGTGTGTGTTTGTGTCTGTGTCAAAACATCATTTTAGAATAAGGGAATCCTCTTTTCGCCCCCTTAGCTAATTTTTAATAAAAAAAAAAAGCTGAAAAGATTAAACTCAACATTGTTCACATTATTCAACAATTCATTCATATTGAGCTGTCGATCATGCTCCGTAATTTTACCATCTCATAGTTTTATAAGACGATTCTATTGGACCAAACCCAAGATGAACAAATAAAGACGTTTCCTTGGATAATTCTATTGGACTAAAGTTAAGATGGACAAATAGAATCGTTTCTTGGCCAATTCTGCTGGACCAAACCCAAGAAGGGCTAACAAAATCGTTTTCTTAATACCTTTAATTGATAAGGTCAACTCCTGTTATGAACACTGAAACTTTAAATGCTTAAATTAAAATGCTTCTGTTGCTGCGAGCTTTGCCTCTGGTTTCCACCTAAAGCTGGATCAGAAACAGTTTGCTTTTCGTGTTTTTCACGCTCAGCTTATGGTAGTTGCTTATGATAGCTGGTTAGTGAATATAGAATATTGAACAGTTTTTATTGTATAAAACATTAACGATACAGTGAATAACCGAAATCAGTATATTGTGCCAGGTACAATACAAATAGCTCGCCTGAAGACCATTAAACAAACTGAGAATTTGTCCACTATATTGTTTCAAAGGCACATAACTCCAATAATCAAAGTTAAATTTTAATTAACGGTACCATTTCTGTTATAAGGTTATTATTAAGTTCCATCAAGTCAGAACCGTAAGCAATATTGCTAATAAATATAGGCGTTTGTCGGTGACTGGTCAAAACCAATCCAGCATTATTTATTTCAAAGACAGAGGGACGAAAATTTTTAAAAAATCTTAATATTAGTAGAGTTTGAAGAAACAGTAAAACAGTAACCTGTCAACTAAGTCTTACATCAGTAACAGTAACCTGTCTCAGAGTATGCCATATCTAAACAATAACCTATCAACAGAATCTGTTATAGTAAACATTAAACTGTCAATAGTATAATACAGTAACCTGTCAACAGAGTCTCACAACTTTATACAGTAATTTGTCAACAGAGTCTTACAACAATAAATAGTAACCTGTCAACAGAATCTTATATAGGTAAAACATTAAACTGTGAGCTTGCAACAGAAAAGTAGTACCTTTCAACAGAGTTTACAACAGTAAACCCTGTCAACAGATCTACAACATTAACAGTAACCTGTCAAACTGAGTCTTAAAACACTAACCTTCAACAGAGTCAACTAACAGTAACCTGTCAACAGAGTCTTACAACAGTAAACAGTAACCTGTCAACAGAGTCTTACAACAGTAAACAGTAACCTGTCAACAGAGTCTTACAACAATAAATAGTAAAGCAACTCTTAAAAAAAACTGAAAAGCTAATTGTAACAACAATTAACCAATCTTTTGCCCACAAATATTTATATTTACATTCTTTTGTGTTGTAACCGGTTAAGCCTACTTTAATTTTAATTGGTACAAACATGTTAAAGACAAACATTTATCCTTACTATACATAATATACACAATTATACCTACTTATTTACACATTATCAAATAGACATTTCATTAACGAATTCTTACCAAAACAAAATTCGCAAAGAATAAATCTAAAATTTACAAGTAAATCTAATTAAAATTATTATTTATTTTCTTTTCATTGTCAATGTGTTGTAGTTTCGTGAAATTTCTCCTATTTTTCTTTCTAAAGATTTATATTTAAAGAAGAGAGGGTTAATAGTTTTAGATACTAGATTTTAGTTGAAAGAGGACTCGGAGGGTGGAGGGGGAGGGGTTAAGGAGGGAGAAAGAGCGTTGTTTTGAAGAAAATGTAGTTTTAGACAAAATCTTCTTCTTCTTTAACAGGAACAAGATTTCTCCCTGCGTTATCCCTGTAACAGAACAAATAATAGCCATGAATAATTTTCGTTTTTAACTCACCAGGTGTCAGGGGTTAAATCGTCAAGAACTATTAATAATACAGATGGAGGGAATCCTATAGTGGTTATGGCAAACTAGTTCCCACCATACTACCCACTCGGACAGTCGTAACTCTCTGTACCCTTCCCTTCTTACCGTCACAATGTACACATTGGACGTTGGATCTATAGGTATTTTCCTTTATTACTAAGATGTAAGTAATAAAAAGAACACATGAAATAGCACTATTGTAATAAGTAAATTAGACTTAAGCTTGTTTTTGTTAATTAAATGAATAAATAATACTAAGGTATAAATTATTAAAAAAATACGAATATTATAAATTAAAAGAACAATTTAATACGATGCATGAAAATATTTACACAATAAATAAAAATGTATAAGGTTCCCAGATTCACTTCTCTATTGCTTGTAAAAGCGATGACGACACTTGTCACATCCCCCAACCTCCAGCATATCCTGGTTTATGAGAAGTAAGTCATTACCGGTCCCAGTCCAGTTTTTCTCTTTACATAACTTCAAGTGGGTTTTGCTGAAAGACGCTGGATAAACGGCCACAACACACCTTTAGGCATAGACAAATAACTTACAACACACCGACCTACAGAAATAAGTTACTGTCCCATAGTAATGACACCTAGAAATGTTGTAATGACACCCATTGCTCAAAACCTAGAAAAGTTGTCTGATTGGATTAATATTTAATGCACATACACTAAGACATATGTTTAATACCTATACAAAGTTAAATATTATCTTCAGCATTAGATCTAAGTTTATCGTCTGACATATATAACTGTAAATATAACTGTAAACCAATCACATTTTCGACTACTGAAATTCGAACTTCGCTAATATTGTGGCAGTGTGATGCTTACATAAACTAGTACTCAGTATGACCAACTGTGTTTTCTTCAATAATAGTTTTGCATATCAACAATAAAAGAATTTCACAGGCACTGCAATAATACTCACTAATAGAAAATTAAATTTCATGCCGCTAAATAGTAAAAGGAAAGATCATTAAACCAAAAGAGAATTTATCTCGGAGTTTTCAAATAAATTATGTACTTTAAGCTTCTCACAGCACCTAACACACTTACGAGAGAGTCTCCTGTGGAGGGGAAGGAAACCAGCGCGGTGGGGGAGTGATATTCACTCTGAGCTCTATCTCCTTAAACTGTTATTAGTGTTAAATGTCTTGGAAACAATTTAGAATAAGATTTATTCTTTTTACAATTTCACTCAGAGAAAATGGAAGCAAGGAGAGAGAGGGTGGATTTCCATGGAAAACCTGTTGTTTTAGTTTCCCATATTCAAGTGATACTGAACATTTTTTTTATTTACTGAAACAGGTTTACTGCAGTACTGAAACAGGTTTACTGCGGTACTGAATGTTATAAAATCATTTATCTCTAGATGGTGCATAATGTAAAGTTTAATGACTAGTTTTGAGGGTGGTAAAGTAGCTGTAAAGTAGGCACTTTACATCCTCAAAAAGTTAGTGAAATGCGTGTTTTACTGTCGGCGACAGTAAAAGTAAACAGTTAACAATAGTAAAAGAATTGTTTACTGTCGCTGGTGAAATTCCTCAAATGCCCAGCAGTAGGCCGCTAGTAGTCAACTACGAGGTTATAATATTACCTTCTTTGCCCTTCTCACTTTTTTGTTTATTATATAAATAATCGACCGTTTTTGTTAAGGAAGTTTTGTTATTTTTGGAGAGTTAGTTATTAATTATTTATTATTAAGTGTTTAATAATCTTGGATAGTGAATTAGATATTGAAAATGAGCTGTCAGAGTTGAAGCTTTTGGTCAATGAGGCAATGGAAAGAAGTGTAGCGGCAAATTTTTTATAGATTACATTGTATTTCTTTTAATTAGTAGTTTACTATTTTACGCGCTAAGAAATAAAACTACTACAGGAAATAGTATTTTTTGTCTTGGTTCCTCTTACTATCTCGTTTCGTTCGGCAGTAAATATGGTCGCCGCAGTAAACAATACCTACTTCTTCTCAGTTTCGTGACACAATATACAGTGTTTTTGTATAAATAATATAAAATATTACTTTTATATTTTGTATAAATAATATAAATATTATATAAATGTAATATAATGTTATATTATGTATTGTATATATATATGTTATGTTTATATTTTGTATAAATGTTTTTGAATAATTAGGGTTAGAGCCACTCAAATCTTATAAGTTGGGAATTTTTCCATTTATTGGGGGTATCACCCCTAAAATTTATAAAAGGGACCAAAAAAAAAACGAACAAAATACTACAAAACGCATGGAGTTGGACAAGCTTAACACACCACAGCGTAAGGACGACGTATATGTTTCTCCTGTACCTGAGTTTTGATTTGCCACATCGATCGTTAGCTTAACGTAAAAATTGGAATTTTTCTTTTTTTTTCTTTAACAAGATATATCGAAGAATTTTAATGGAGAGATATATAATTGGAAGGGACCAATTAGTGGAAAATGGCACAGAGATAGAGATGGGAAAGGTTGGGAAATTCTTTTCCTCTCACGCTAACAAACCAGGGGTATTTTATTATGTAACTTTTATAAATATGATTAGTATATAATATTAGCAGTCCTACCTAAGCTACGCTCGGCGAATAGTTTATTTATCAAACTACAAATTTTAATTAGTACTTTGAGGATAACAGAAAATAGATGTTAACAGCTGTAACACCGTTTCAGATAAAATATGTTCATTTTAACCCATGAGTAGTCTACGTTTAAAGTTTAAGTCAAGATTCATCTATTAAATTCTGAGCTGTAAGCATTTAAGTAGGAACTGCAATAACTGTAAAACGTGTAATTACGTACTGTATTAACTGTAAGTATTTAAAAAGGATTTTAGGATAGAAAAAAATCATATGGGTGGTGTGGGGGAGGCGAAAATCGCCAATTACAGAAAAGCATATCTGCTTAAGACGAGACGAAAGTGCAGTCCTACTATACATATCTTATCAGAATGAAAATTCTAACCTCAGTAAGGTTAGAATCTGATGTCGTCATGGCATGGGGTTGGGGTGGTAACACCATTTAAAAAGACCATGGACATCGAAATTTGAGCTCATTGAAGCACAGGCTAATTGGACATAATAATTTCCCAGTATTCCCTCACACTCATTCACACTGACATGACCACACATTCATCTACAGGCCTTCGAGGCCAAAAACATGTTCCTTAAAACATCCGTGAATGGTCAGCTTGACCCAGAGGTTGCTTATTAAATCTCTGGATGATCTAATTCTACAAAAATATTACTTTCAAGTAAACACATTAAACCAATGTCCCTGTTATACCGATAACTACTTTTACTGCCTTGGCATAAAAAAAGCAATTTACTGCCAGTCTCTTCCTCTCTGCCTAAAAATATATATAAATATGTATTAAGTTGGATTGTCAAGGTGAAATCTCGGATTTTGATTCTTAGCGCAAACACAATACTTTTTTATATAAACGAGAAAAAGGGAAAAATCCTATACAATAATCGTGTAAACCATAGAGATATATTGCCATAGAGGAGGCCTAGACTATATAAGTTAATGTAATTTTGCATTATTAATTTGATTATGTTAATAATCGAACGTGTTCAGGTTAGTTTCTTGACGTTTTCAAATTTAACCAATATTATCATCCTTATTCTGTAAACTCATAAAAACTTACACTTTTGCTTCCTAATCATTTATGCCAAAAAAAAAAATAAAGAATAATAATAGCGGCAACACTGCTCATTATTTAAAAAAATGTCTTCTTTTTTAGCCAGTAGAGTAATTTTAAAGTCAAACATTTTAAGCGCAACAGTTTTGTCAAAAAGAAATGGTGGGTAATTTTTCTTTGTTAGTAGAAGTGTGACCTCATCACCCTTCCACTGGGAGCTGGAAAAATTATAAATATTTATTGAGGAGTTCCCCGGCATGTTGTATCATGAATTTTCTCAACCATGTGATTTTCCTTTTCGCTTTTTCTCACATAACAAATTAGCCAACATTTTTTTGAAATTATTTTTCTTGTTTATGTCTTAAGAAAGTATAAATAAATTTAAAAAATATGAAAATATCTACTATATATTGCAGTACGTCTTCACACTCGCTTCGCTCGTCTCTCGCACAATTATATTGTGTTACACACACACACACACACACACACACACACACAGATATATATATATATATATAAATATTTATACCAAGTACCGTTCACTCAAAGATTTGGGGTGCATTGAAGATCGCGTGTCTCTGAATAGAATTTTATACTTTACAATCAAGGGGTTACAATAAAGATTCTCTCTTATATCTCAATCATAACCCTTTACAATCAAAAAGAAACAAATAAAAAGACCCTTTTAGATTTTGTAATTCTGCTAAGAAATCATATAGAGGTATAATTTCTATAGAGGCCCCATTAGTTAGATTTTAAAACATCTAAAAAGTAACCTGCACATTTTATTAACCAAATAAACAGTACAAAACAACAGTAAAATACATAATATAATAGACAGTGTCAATTTGCGAACCATCAATTTGCAAAAAATCGACAAGATTATTTTATTATAACCATAAAGTACTATGAAAGAAGGTTACGCAGATTCCTAAAATATTTCAAGCCTCCTGACATATTGATATAGGATATACTCTCTCCAGTAATATATCTCTATGATAGAAATAAACTCGAGAAGAAGAATATTTGTTTTCATAAGCTTTCCACTTCATAATTAGCCTTTGAGAAACATTTTAAGAACAATGTTTGAAGTAAGGAAGGAATGTCTGAGGAAATAGATAGTTAGTTTGAATACGAAACTAAGATTTAGCCGCAAGGTTCAGCCTGTAACAGACTCACAGTGGTAACTTAGAGAGCCACTTAGAAAAGCCCCCGATACAGGGAAGGGCTCCTTCCCAAAACATAGTTGGGATAGTTAGGGTTATGAAATTTAATCTTTTATTGTTACAACTTGGTTTAACTGTTGAAGATTTTGAAAACAAGTCGGATCAAAATCTGGAAAAGTAATAAAACTAGAAATGCTTCCAGTCATCAACTTAGCAACTAAATCTTTTATAAATAAAAGAATAGTCTCGCCATGAAAGATATGCAAAGTAAAGCAAGTGTTACACTACCTAATGGTCGTCAAGAAACTTAGGATACTACTAGGATAGGAACGTGAACATTTGGCAAGGGGTTCAACCCTCTCCCACGGCAGTTGCCGTGTGAACACAATTGATTTTTATTACAATTTTTCGTCTCCACTTTTTCGCCGTCCTTGTTCATCGTAAAGACCTGAACATTTGTATACGTATTACGTCAAGCTTAACAGACTGCGTTTCTTAATCTATCATTTTCGGCAGACTATAAAATTTAAGCAGCATTGAGCGTGTTCAGTGTCTGGATGAGTGACCGCTGGGAATAAAACGAATCTATTTACTATCTGAGGAAGAGCGAAGTGAGTCCGAAGACGTTTTGCAATATAAATTTAACGATTTGTATATATTCTGAGGACTAACGAAGCGAGTCCGAAGCTAGGTGGATGAGCGTATTGAATCCGATGTAATGAGGAAAAGTTCCGAGGTACCCCGAACCCGATTTTTTTACACGGGTTAGTACAGGAATTTCCCTACTTAGCTTATATATTACTTTACCCCACACCAACAAAAAAGTATTTAATAAATTGCCCAGATTCCATGAATAAGATCTGGGGCCCACTTATACAATTTTCGAGTAAGTTTGACAGTCAGTTTAATCAGTTGGAAATTATTCATTGAGGGATCGCATTGATGTCTGACTCGCGGTGTTTCTTTCCTAAGTAAAAAGTAATAATAAACAAAGAAAGAAAAATAAGAAAAACCCAAACAAAAAAGTTTTCTAATAAACATAAACTGGGTAAATAAGAAGCCTTTGGGGTGAAACTTGGCCGGGAAATCTCAGGTAGGAAAATCTTACAAATAACCAGAACTAACTTGTAACTATGGAAACGCAGGGCTGGGTACTCCCCCAAATTGCTTTCTGAGATTTCTTACCAAAAAAAAAAAAAAAAAAAATAAAAAAGACCAAACACACAAAAACAGACTGACATAAATAACAGTTAGGTTTTTTAATACTATAATATAAATAATGATGATTAACTGCTTAGTCGCTCGCTAATTTTACACTAATTTTGACTAAGATCATAGAGATATTATTACTATGGGTTGAATTTTAAAACATTGAGAAAGTAACCTGAACAACTTCGCTATAAGTAAAATCAAATAATCAGTACAAAACGTTAAAAATACAAATCAAAACACAAAAAATGTGCGGAAAGCTAAAATTAATTGATTTATTATAACCTTAAATCACTCTAAAAATAGGTTTCAATGAGGTTACACAGAGCCCCTGAGAGCCCCAAAACGATGTTTCAGGTCTTTTAATGTATTAAAAGACGGGATATGTATAAGGATATGCCTCTCTAGTATATATATCTATGACTAAGAAAGATTGTTAATTAATAAACTCCCAATCCCTATAATTTAAAGAATAAAATTACAAACAAATAATGTAAGGTTAAAATAGTATAACAGTGTCGCATCTAGCCATCTATGGATGGATGAACTACAATAAAAATCGCCTCATGGCATATACATAAATTGCTATATAGAAATATTATTACTAGAGATCCCCTATCGGTTGAATTTTAAAACCCTGTGAGCCCCAAAATGTTTTTAAAGCCTCCACGTATTGAGATAAAGTTTGCCTCCTCTAGTCATATCCCTTTTGTTTTTGCAGCGAGTGCTAACTTAACAATTCACTTCCTGCACCACAGGGAATAAAGTGAACCTAAATTTCCAACCTCTAAAAAGATTATTTTCAAAATTATAAAGTTTCGCTCTGGGCTGTATTTTTCCATATTTATTTTAGAAAATACAAAAACATTTTATACCGTCCAGTGAAAACATTTTACAGGACCGGAGGAAAACTCCTTAATTTTTTAGGGTTTCATTCAACCCTAAATATAAAGTAGAAATTTCAAAAAGTACTTAATTTTACTTCGTATCCAGTGTTTTTATTAAGAACTTTAATTGGAAAGGAAAGTAAACAATACGAGGATATAAGTTAATTTATTTATAGATAAAGTTATTAAAAAATATTCACATTCAGGCGAGAGAATCACAAAAATAGCAATTTAGAGATCATTTTAGGTTTAAATTTTGACAGCCTATGTTCAGGGTGTTTCACTAAGATGTCCTTTCTCTATTCTCTTGAGATGTTTCTCTGAAATTTTGAGATGTAGTCTTCGGTAATAGATTCTGGTCAAAAAACACCCATTAGAGAAAGTCTTATATGCGGGCTTCGTCTACTTGCTGAAGCTAACTCCTACCTTTTCAACTTTTCTGTGATAATTGTAGCTATTCAGTAAGAGTGTGCATCTAAGATTGTTTCACGTTTTTTAAATTAATTTTATGTGGGATCCGGGGTAAACAAAAATAATGAATCAATATCGAGTCAAGTTTCCACAGTATTGAATGAATCTCTTATTGATTTCATTCTAATTTATTTCCAAGAAAAGTATTAGGCCCCCAAGAATTTTGGGCCCTCGGTTAAGAACTGCTACTCTAAGGAACCATAGATGTGACATAACCTCCCTTAAACGCTAATTTAACGATTCAATTAATAAAATAAAAGCTAGTTAAATTCGAGTTTAATTTATTCTTTGATAAACCAGAGGGAAATCCTTCTTTCACAGTTGTTAAGGAAGGAAAATCTATTTTTAGATAAGAAGAGGCCTTGGGTTCATTGTTGGCCAAACTGTTTCAACTTTTTATAATTGTTTTATCTCGGTAAGCTTATTTCTTTAATTATCCCAATTCTTTTCTAAGAAACCTTTCGAAAGGGTCTAACGGTACAACATTTTCTTAAATAACCATTATTAAAATTAAATTTAAGAAAATAATAAAATGTCATTTTGTTTTTCAAATAGGGTTTGTTTATGGAAAGTATCCCATTTAAAATAAAATATGTGCGCGTATTTTATTTTTGAAAATTCACTACAATACAGGGTGGTATATTTTAAAAACATCAGCCTGATCACTCAACTCTGTACGGAGCTGCAACGATAAAAATAGTATCTATCGCCACTAAGTCGACCACTGGGAGTTTAATTAACTAATTTTTTTTGTAATCGTCTGCCATGTATGGTAATCTGATTACCAAAATTTGTTTTTCTAATTAACTTTAAAAAGTTTAATTGGAGCATATCATTAAATAGATCATTCCTGAAACGGTGTCATACCTATCGTGGACAATTTGATACCAATACCGATGAATTCCGGTAATATTTCCCATACCATGAATTTGTAGTGATGAACTCTTGTTAACCAGTAAGCTTATTTTTAATTACCGGTAATAGTCCTTGTCTATGCAAAAACGATGGCTCAAGGAAAAATAAATGAAATTTGATTGTATTGGTATCAAATTGTTACAGATATACACAGTTTCTGAAATAGCTAATATACAGGTATGCCACACTTTAACTATTTATAGTTACCATAGAAAAAATGGTAATATTTGGTATAGTTATTTTGGTAATAAGATTACCATACATGCCAGACAAATACCACACATATTATGACTTAAGACTAAATAAATAAAGGGTATTAAAACTTGCAGTGGTCAACTTACTTGGGGTAAATAGCAATGTCATCGATAACTTCACACCAAGCTGAGTTAGTCAGGGTGATGTATTTGATATGAACCACCCTGTATACTTTATTATACTACTATGACAATTATCATGTAATTTATTTTATTGAGGTAACGTAATTGAGCACTTTATTGGACCGTTTTTAGGATGAGAAGTCAATCATTATTGTTATAGGAGGTTATTTAGTACTTTTCACCTCCGAGGACAATAATGAATGAAAAAAAACTCCTAGGACGTAAAAGTAATTCATATGTTGCCGCCATTACTGTAATGTAGCGTGTTCAAAAAACAATCTGTGTAAAAGCTCATGAGTTTTCTTTAAAAACGTTCATTTGTTTCTGTTTTTGTTCGTAGACTAATTTTTTCGTTTTTAAAAGGTGTTCTTATTGACAATTTTTTGTGTGTTTATTTGTAAAGCTTTTACATTTTTGAGTAAAAGTGTGAAGCTAAGGATGAATTCAATGACGACGATAATATGGAGTTAATTGGACGTTTGTTTTTTTTTTCAATTAAGTATATAGCGCAGTTTATTTAATGAGTGCTACCTCGAAAAAAATAGTGTATGCCATCCGGCTGAGAATGTTTTATGTCTTGGCAATTTTTCCCGACTCGCTTCGCTCGTCGGTAATCTAATTGCCGTGACATAAAGACACACTTCTCAGCCTTATGGCATAAATAACTATTATTTATACAAATACAATCATACTACATACTAATAGTCCAAGAGCCACATGCAATAAAGTAATTGTGGAACCCCTAAGGTTTAAGACGCTCGATTCACTTTTTTTGTATACAAAAAAATAGTGTATGCCATCCGGCTGAGAATGTTTTATGTCTTGGCAATTTTTCCCGACTCGCTTCGCTCGTCGGTAAATCTAATTGCCGTGACATAAAGACACACTTCTCAGCCTTATGGCATAAATAACTATTATTATACAAATACTATCATACTACATACTAATAGTCCAAGAGCCACATGCAATAAAGTAATTGTGGAACCCCTAAGGTTTAAGACGCTCCATTTACTTTTTTCGGTTGCCTGATGACAGGTGCTCTAATAATATTTTTTTTTTACCAAATTTAGTTTTATCCAATTTCCAGCATTATATGTAACACTGAAACATTATAAAAAGAGCTGTGCTACCCTTTAACTCTAGAATTCTATATTAACTGCAGTTCGATTTTGAAGTCTGTCTTCATCTTAATGACTGTAGTACGGATAAACAAGTGTTATAGTGTAAATGAGTACTTTTTGTTGTCTTTTTGGTAATATTTGAGCAGTTTTATATATATTCTTAGCTTTCTATATAATTTAACCACTCAGGGTATTCAGAGTATTCAGTACTAGATTAAATTTGATTTCAATCCCTCTCAGAAATAAACGTCTTCACTTAACTAAATTTAATTTAATTTGGATATTATAGTGTTCTAGCAGCTATTTATCAGACTGCAAATAATTCCCTGTCAATCTTAGTGATAATAAGGATAACACTATCTTTCCCTCTGACAGCTTTATCGATGTAATATAATATAAACAAATAAGTAAACCGTCTATGAATTATACACAAACAACCTGATTGGTAGAATTGAATGCTTAATAATAATTAATATGTCTTGCGATAATATTATTTGGTAATCATGTTACACACACACACACGCAGCAGACATATATATATATATATATATATATATATATATATATATATAATATATATATATATATATATACATATACGCATTATGAGACAGAGATCGAAGAACTAGAGAATATATGGTTATAACCAGTTTGTTAGGCATGTATTAAACACAAATTCATTAAGAAATACAAACGAAATCAATCCAACGCTCCTTTGATAACAGTGATATACACCTCACAAAGAAACGTAATCTATCTGTGTGTAATTTATTTCAAGTGGATTGGTAACACTGTTTTCTCTACTTGAAAATCATCTTAAAGAAAATCTAAACCCAGAACCTTTTCAAGGTCTCTCAAACCCTTCTTATCGTAACTGGTAAACTTATCGTAAACCCCAAAAACGGGAAAATTATATACGACATCTTTTATGCAGCACGCTAGTAAACAAAAACTCATAAAACAATGTTACAATTGGTTTGATAAACTTTTAAAGTCATTGAAACAACTTTTTTAATTACAAGACAGTATAATTTAATGATATACACTAAAAATATAAAATACTTATTCACAATATTGTCAGAAGTATTAAATTTATACGTCTAAGTCCATCTTACTGTGAATCACAGTCCTCGTTCCAACTAAGCTTCCAAGTGAACTGAATTACAAATAACAATGTTTTTTTCTTGTTTGGCCAACAAGGCCTTGCTCAACCCTTTCAGTATTCAGGTCCTACGAACCTCCAGTATTTTTATAAATCAAAACATTTTCTAAGAAATGTAGCTATTTTTTAGGGTTAAAGATAAGGACTTAGTTTAACAAGGTTATCCTTTGTTGCTCTAGCTGTGCCGAGCATTATCATATTATACTCTATAGAATGATAATGCCAGTGTAAACATATTTTATACTGTATAAAATATTTATTTTAGGGCACGATCTCTACAGCTCGCAGTTAGTGAGTAAAGTAAAGCGATAGTTAAGTACATTACTTAGATTAGGAACGTCTTAAACTTTCATAGGTATAAGCATAGAGATGTAAAATAGAGAGGGCATAGCCTATCTAAATACATCGAGAAGCCTGAAACATCTTTTTGGGGTCTCAGGTGCTCTGTGTAGTGTCATTGAAACCTCCTTCAAGAGTAAGTTAAGGTTATAATTAATAAATTTATTTCGATTTATCGCACATTGTTTGTGTTTTGGTTTGTATTTTTAACGTTTACTATATAAGTTATTGTAATTTTGGTACTGATTATTTGATTATATTTTTAAGCCAAGGTGGTCAGGTTACTTT
>JACMZG010001870.1:1055836-1145836 GCA_018340805.1 Microvelia longipes | reverse complement strand
TAATGTGGGATGCATTTGTAATAAACAAGCCAGAGGGAAGGATTGTTTGGACGCATATAAGTCTTTTTATAGTTAAGTAAGTAAGACACAAAGGGCTAATTAGAAATTTAAAACTATTTTTAACTCAAGAAATTAAAGGGTTCTTAGTTAAAGGAAACCTCAACCACATCTGTGGCTATGTACATAATCATTTGAGAAATAGGTTCTGAAACAAAATACCTAAATTGCGTGCTTGATTTAACATACAAATTTGAAGCCTTGCGAATAGTGCAAAAGTAGAAAAATTGATACATTTTTAATATTTTGATTTAAATCGTAGAAATTGAACAACAATATAATGTATAATTGTTACCCCCCCCCCTCCAGATAAAAAGAACTCATAGACACAACTAATGGCTTTAAGCCATTAAATCGTAAATCAATAGTCACCTTGCTGGTGAATATGAGAAACCCTAAACTATTGCCAGTTGCTTATTTTCCAGCATCGAATGCTTTGTACTCCTTGTTTCATATTGTTAAGGTAGTTTCAAGAAAAACTGTCTTATTTATAAAGATTTTCCCATCTACCAAGCATTTCCTCGACCCGAGTCCTTCATTCAAAGACATTCCAATGTTAACATTCCTGACAATTTCCTTGTCCTCACAATTTTTCACTTATTTTCTCCTTTATTCAATTCTTCCTTTTTGCGAATTTCTTTTGAAAACAAATCGCTAATGTATATGGTTGGGGTTGACCCACCCGAGAGTGTAAAAATCCGTTACAGAGGTTACGAAAAAAATGATTAGATTGTGTTTATATATATATATATATATATATATATATATATATATTATATATTATATATATATATATATATATATATTATAATATATATATTTATATATATAGTGCGTAAAGTTGTAAAGTTTAGAGCAATAACTAACGTATGAACTTGTTATTTAGTTTTTTTCCGCCCTTTCAAAGAAAATTAAGCGTACACCGAGGTTTAAATGAGAGTGAATAATGCTGTGAAGTACCGATTTTGAGATGACGACTATAGTTTTGTATAAGCTATAGGATTAATATGCACACTTTCTTTGAAAAATCTGGAAAAATTAATTATAAGTTGGGTCGCTAATACACAAAACTTAAAACTTAGTAGTTCGCTAATATACCGTAACTAAATCTAGAAATGCATTGTTCTGCTAGAAAGCGGTTATTTTCAAGAAAATTCACCCGGCTTGCGGAATTTTATTTGTTGTTGTTTTCTTATTTATACATTTTTTTCTTTATTTCTCCAATTGTTCGTTGAACCCTTAGCACTATGAGATAACAAGATTCTATTTTCCCTTGCAGTCTTTGTTGAATAAAAATTTTCTATTGTTAAAAGAAAACGTGTGTGAAACGAACTTGTTGACTTTCCCTTCAGCAGGCTGCAAACATAAAGCCATTTCAAATAACGAATAATGGAATAACTGAATAATCTTTAGACATAATAAGATAAAAAGTGGAACGTAATATTTGATAAAAAACAAGCTCGGCCTCGTCTGCTTGACCTGAGTATAAGATCTAGTTACACAGTCTGTCTGGGCTAGTATTATTTTGGTCTCTTTACTCGCTTTTAGTCTTTGAAGGTCACTAAATTTAACGTCTCTACTGATTTTTTCAAACTTTTTTAATAATCTATATTTTTATAAAAACATTATTAAAAATAAGCGATTTGCTGCTTTGTACTTTACTGATTACGAGCAAATACTCTATGAATAAAACAAAGTGAACAAATTGCTATTAATGCATCCAACGAATATAACGTGTCATTCCTTCAAGCATATCTAGTTTTTAACGAAATAAAAAATTCAAATGCGTAGCCAAGGAATGTCCAAACATTTTAAGCGAAACCAAGGGAAATATAGTTACTTGAATCCTGGAGAGATAATTATGCAAGGATAATCCTACATTTATAACGACTGCAAATTAGTCAGTACCTTATTCCAGTGCTGAACACAACACTTTATACATCATTTGATACTACCGAGTTTCGCAACACACAATTATATTGTGTCAATCTCTAAAAACCAATTGTTAAAACTTCAATGCAGATGTAACTGATCTAGGAGAAGGTTGAACGATATGGTTACCTCAGCTACGCTTTAGGGACCAACGCAATAGACTCCTTAGATATGCATCTAGCTTTGAAACAGTATGGGGCAAGGGCTACACTTCAGGAATCATTTCATTAGACCCATTAAAAGTCCATAGGTTTTAAACATTATGGTTTCTTCGGCTCAGGAACCAACAAACTTATTAAAGTGTAATGACCTCCCTTGGTACGTAAATAAATATTTTCATGTCATGAAGATAAAGAAAAATAAAAAAGTTATGCTGGAGACAACAGTATAACTAGATTTGAACTATTTAGGAAAATACCTGAATTTTTTAAACATTTTTCTTTCTATAAGAAAAACTTTACGAGATCTTATAAACTATTCACGTTTCATTAGTAGGTTGAAACATTTTTACGATTTTCTTTCCCCCAACTTGCAAAGAAAAAGATTTGATTAAAACTTTTTAACGTTACCCAAAAGTCGTGCCTGGGAAAGAAAAACAATAAAAAAGCCCCTTTTTCTGTCCTTTTGTTAGTTTTTAAGTTTTTTATGTAGTGTTTAGTCCTCAGATTTTTCCCAAAACAACTCATACCATCAATTTAATTAATCAATTTATAATTGTTCTAAGTTTAAACTTAACAACTAGTACGTCAAAAAATAATTAAAAATAACGAAGTAGAAAAAGTAATATCGATGGACGCGTTGATCTGGGCTTATTCCAGAATGATAGATACCTGATTTAAGCACTAAATTTGATCAATAAGGAGTAATACATTTAATGCTTTAAACTATTTTTAATTGCAGATCTATTTTTCGATACTGCTTCTTCGATATGTGGTTAACAACTTATTAAGAGGCTATATATATATATATATAATATATATATATATATATATATATATATATATATATATATATATATAAAATATATATATAAATAATATATAAATAAAATTATCATCTTAATCTGTTGAATTCTCAAATAAAAGAAAAGCTTAAATTAACCGAACAAGAAATGGAAAAACTTAAAATAGATCTAGAAAAGCTCAATAGAAACAACTCAATACTAGGCAGTAAGAAACAACAAGCAGTTGTAAACAAACGAAAAGTTAACAATTGGCGATAGCATGTTTAGAGATCTTTCTTTTTTCTTAAATAAGCATATAAATAAAATCCAGGTTATTAATATTTTCAAGCCGAATGCTAAGTATGATCAGATTGTCAACAACTTAGGAAATGTGATCAAGGATTTTACAAAGGATGACTACGTAATAATTATTGGAGGTACAAATGACGCCCTGTGTGATAATCTTTGTTCGTCAGATATACCTAATTGTATCAAGAGCATCTCTCACCTTTTTTTAAAAACAAACTTTATTTTTTGTAGTATCCCCTATAATTTTAATTTTAAATATAGGCACACTAATAGAAATATTGATCACGTGAATAGACAAATTGAAACAACGCTTAATCGTTTAAACCTTGAATCTCATTTTAATTGGGTTTATACAGGTCATGTCCTAAACTTTTTTGATTATGCTAAAAATAAAATTCATTGGAACAATCATGGCAAAAATAAATTAGCCTGTTGTCTTGTTGAAAAAATAAAAAAATTAGAAAATAAATTATTGTTAGTAAATAAAAAGAATTCTGATACTGAAGATTTTTTGTAAATTCAAATGACGTCTCTAAGCTTATGAGAAAAAATTCTGTACTGATTGGACCACTTAAAAACAAACCCAAAAATGTAATTAATAAAATTAAGTTGTGCCACCAAAACTTACGGGGGTTAAAATCTAAAATAAATTTATTAGAAATATTGACAACACAAGAAGAGCCTGATATATCAGTGTTCTGTATAACAGAGCACTGGCTCAAACAGGAGGAACATATACTTTATAACCTACCAAACTTTTCTTTAGCTTCTTGTTTTTGTAGAAGCAGTGATAGTCATGGTGGATCTCTCATCTATGTTAAATCTGACTATAATTATAAAGAAATATCGGATATAAAGAATATGTCAGTTGATAGTATTATAGAAGCTTGTGCGGTCACTATTAGCGAATTAAAATTAACTGTGTGCTGCGTCTACAGACCACCTAAATATGAATTATGTAAATTCGAGCAGTTCTTACAAATTTTAGAACAAATCATTAATAAACTTTTAACATTAAATTTACCCATTGTTCTTGCTGGAGATTTCAATATAGATATTTCAAATAAATTGTCGACATATTCTAAGAGATTCGCTGTATTAATTAAGCAATTCAATTTAAATATTACTATAAGAGAGCCTACGAGAATTAGTAGTGGTGGCACAAAGACTTGTATAGACAACATAATCACAAACTTGCACTGGGATTGGTTTCAGTCACAAGTTATTGATTACAATCTGAGTGATCATACAGCTCAGGTCATAAATATGTCTTTAAAAACTAATATTAAAGGGTCCAATCAGGTCATACAAACTAGACGTATTACTGACTCTAAGATCGATTTGTTGGAGTATTCTCTCTATAATAATAATTGGGCTGCATTGTACTTAGAAAACAACTTTCAAGCTAAATTTAATATTTTTACTAATATATTTCAATTTTATTTGGATAAAAACATACCATGGAGCTATCATAGAGTTAAAACCTGTACATTTCAATCAACTCCTTGGTTCACACAGCAACTAAAAGACCTGAGAGATAGGTATCTAAGTTTATAAACAACTTCACGATAGTTTTAATCCAAACAACTCAAGTCCTTATTTTAGTAAAGAAAAAATGAATAAATTAAAAAAAGATTATGTCACAGGTTTGAAACAAGCTAAAATTCAATATCATGACACCGAAATCAGTTGTGCAGCAAATAAAACTAAAAAAACTTGGCAAATTATTAATAGATCCTTGTCTAAAAACCAAGTATCTAATAAAAATGAAAGCCTAATTACAATGTGCCCAAACAAATTTAACAATTTTTTTATAGAGTCAGTTAATGAAATTATATCTAATGTAAGTCTTGCTGAGAATACTTATCTTGACTACCTACAAAATGTTGAGAAACCGTCAACTACTTTTAAACTTACCCACGTAACAGTTCAACAAGTTTTGTGGTCATTTCCTCATTAAAAAGTAATAATGCAATGGATGCCTTCGGTTTAAATTTAAAAATTTTAAGAAACCTAGCTCATTCTTTAAGTGAACCATTGGCACATTTATTAAATAATTGCTTTGATAATGGAGAATTTCCGACATACTGAAAATTGCTAGAGTCGTACCTGTCCACAAAAAGGGTTCAAATCTGAATATGCAAATTATAGACCCATATCATTAATACCATGCAAAAATTATAGAGACATGTGTTAAGAATAAAATAGTTGATTACTTTGAAAAAATAACCTCTTTTATAAACACCAGTACGGTTACAGGAAAAACATAGTACAAGGAATGCTGTGTCCAATTTTATTAATTTAGTTTTAGATAACTATGATAACTTTCAAAAATTCTATCAAAATTCTTTGATTTATCAAAGGCATTCGATTGTGTACAGATAGAACTATTAAGAGCGAAATTATTGTATTATGGATTTGATGAAAACTCAACTAATTTCATAACTTCATATCTTACTGGGTGGTTTCAGTATGTTGACTTGGGTTCTCAAAAATCGTTTCTAAAAGAAATCTTGCATGGAGTCAGACAAGGCTCAATTCTAGGTCCAATTTTATTCCTAATTTATATAAATGACTTGCCATTTGCTGTCAATTTTGGAGGAGTATTTTCATTTCTTTTTGCAGATGATTATGGGGTCATCATAACGTCTGAAACTGACGAAGAACTAGATCTGTTACAGATTCTTGTTTCTAAAGTTATCACAGACTGGTGTAATGCCAACAAATTAAAATTAAATGCTCAGAAAACCGAGCAAATTTACTTTAATATAAGTCAAGTATAGTCAAATCTATTAAATTTCTCGGTATTAATCTCGATAATAAGATATCCTGGGAGCCACATGTCCAATATATTTCTAATAAACTAGCTACAGGAATTTACATGTTAAGTAAATATCATCGTGTATGTCCGTCAAGTCCTTAATGTCTGTTTACTACGCTTTTTCTTTAGCCATTTATCATATGGCAAATACTATGGGGAAATACTCCTTCCACAATAAAGTTATTTATACACAGAAAAGAGCAATAAGAGTCATATTTAAACTAAGTTCAAGACAATCATGCAAAGAGATATTTAAAAAACAGAGAATTTTAACTCTTTATTCTCTATTTTGTTATCAGACTCTTACTTACTTACATAGCAGACAGGAAGACTTTACTAAAAACAACGAAATTCACAATTACAACACGAGACAGAATAATAAAATATCCATTAAAAGGCACCGACTTACTAAGACAGCTAAACTCAATATTAACTATTTTGGTCTCAAAATGTTTAATTACTTGCCTGACTCCATGACTAAGCTGAACAGCAAACAATTTGCTGTTGTAATAAATAAATAAAATCATTTATTTGTATATTTATTGTTTTGTTTTAAATTTTCATAGTAGTTTTAAGATAATCCGAAAATGACGTTGATTTATACGCATTATTGTTGTATTCATATCAATAAAGAAAATTTATTTATTTATTTATTTATAATATATATATTATTATATATAATATTATATATATTATATATATTATATATATATATATATATACTTTTTTTAAATAACAATAATTTATTCAAGATTAAAATTTTCAAAAATAAATTATAACTTATACTAAAATTTAAAAATTGTTTTAATATATTTATATAAAAAACTTTATTTTATAAGTATAGTTTTTAAGTTTTACAAAAAAATAAATTTAACACAGAAACTTTGTTTTACGTTTCTATGCAATAAATCCAATAAACCTCTGGCTCTTCAATATTTTTTTAAAAAAGGCTTTTCTTAAATAGAAATCTGAGATTTTGAAAAGGCTCAAAACTTTTAAAAAAGACGTCATATTGACGTCTTTTTTGAACAAGTTTTGAAGGAAAGCCCCCCCCCCCTCCCCAAGGGAATACTGGAAGACATGAATGGCTTGAAGAGCTTATTTCGTAAATAAATTTCCCGGAGAAAAAAATATTTAATAACAGTTCCCTTTTTTCGGAGAAGAAACTTAAAAAAAGTAAACTAATTAATGGAAAATACTTAATAGAAAATGTTGGATATAATTTTAACGATAAATATTCAGTTAAAGGAGTTATAAGCAAGAATTATAGAGCCGACTTGAACTTAGAGACTTATTTAAGAGATTTTAGGACTTTTTTTTAGGAAAGAGGGGAAAAAGGGCTCATAAAAAAGGTTAAGGGCAAATTTAAAGGGGAAGTTTAGTTTAAGACTCTAAAAGCTGTCAAAACTAAGCTCTTCCTGAGTATCTTATTTCTCAAAAATTATAAAACTACGGGCAATTCATATTTAATTAAAATATCTCGAGAACTGTACCTGAACTGCAGTTGTGATTAAGGCCTTGTTTCTTTGGGAGCTGAATCAAATAACACTGCTCAGGGTCACTTTGCTTCTTATCGCATCCACTCCGGAGCTGTTTCGTCAAAAATGCTGGCTACCACACACTTGCAACAGGTAGTAACCTTACTCATAGTGTTTCCTAGGGAGACAAATAATGAATCCAAAATACGGCGAGGGTGTTGTGTAAAAGCAATATTGCTTTAATAAAAACCTTTCTATAATATAAACCACATTTGTGGTCAGAACAACAACTAGTACTGGGGAACGTGACCTCACGTAATATTTCAATTATTAATCTACTTACAAAAATATCCCTCTAATACTTTTTAATTTTACATGTGAAATCTGTTATTATACTTATTACATAATTATTATTATAATAAATATTCAAGCTTTGAGGAGGAATAATATAGAATAAAATAGAGGTCCTATAACATTTTTGTCTTATTAATAATAAATAAATTATTATAACATATTTGGAGAAAAGTCAAAGTAAGCACCATAATAAAGCTTAATTTAGAAATAACAGAAAGTAAAGAAAAAGAATTATGATTCATTTTGCGTGTTATGATTTTTCGAAATTTTGCTGAGTCATTATTACGGTTAGTGACTTCATAAAAAATTATTTCCCGATAGCACAACTAAAGCGGTAGACTGATTTTTTTACAAACTTTCTAGCATAAATACACTGAGCTCTAGGATGATAACTAACTCACACTCATACACATAAAGAAGAAAACTTTTCAAAACCACTCAGAAGGCATTAAAACACCTGAAACGGATAATTCCGATAACATTCCGGTATCAGATTTTTTTGCAAACACAATACTTTTTCTACATACCTAGGTATAGGTATAAATGAGGATAAGTAACAACAATTATAGTTTAAAGTGCTATAGTGAATATAGTTTTATTGCTTAGAATGTTGGTAAGAATGTTTTGTTAATGATTCTGCAGCCTCTAAAACAAAAGAGTCCATGCAATAAGAAGAATTATGGTGCCTTCTTGTCTTGCCCGATGTAGAAAGCAGCAAATTCTTGAATAGAGAGAAGTTAATTTATGACTGCTTACTGGCCACTGTCTTCTAAGGCGCCTGGTGGCCAATGAGAAGTGATATTATTAATGGCAGCCACTACCATTACATTGACCATCGCATCGGTACCAGCAATCAGTATGCATTTTGCAGAATCTTATGCCCAAGACTTTCCCCACAAAGCTTCTTCTTCTAAACAGATTCTCGACCACGAGCTTTACTTAGAGTTTTTATTTAGTTGTGCTTTTATAAATACATTTAAAATCTCATTTTTTATCACCAAGGAAAATTTAAACCACGCCTTTCAGAATAAGTGTTTTTGAAATAAAAACTTGATAAAAGTTGTATTGAAATTCCTTTCTAATGCAATTCTCTTGTTTTTGAAAAATAACTTTTTCAAGCAAAATTTTTTTTAAATAACAAAGTTATTATTTTGTGCTGAGGTCTGAGATATAAACTTGTTTAGTAAAAAAATATTAAAATAAACAAGTAAAAAAATATACTTGAACGCTCTTAGTTTACGTATGTGTAATAAGTTTAATTACAGTTTTAATTAATTAAATTATATTTATAATTTAATTTATTTATTTATTTTTTTTTAGTAACATAAATATTATTTAAAATTTAAACAATAGTTACTTATATTTTAATCTACTCTACTATTTCTCGAGTGACTGAATCAATTTCTAAGAACACAGCTGGATAAATCATGACTCATCAATATCGAGTCCGAGGGAATCAGGTATTTTAATTTCGAGGCTTAGCCGAAGAAACAACAAATTACTCCAAAGGTTTGCTAGGGAGATTATTGCAGCATTTTAGGGTCATAAGATGACATTATTCATGCGATACATACAAATTTTATTTAATTTAAATTTAATTTTTGTATAGATAGATAAATTATAAACGGACTTTTAGTCCCGGCTCAAGGCTTAGCATTTTTTGGGAGCTCAAAATAGAAAGAAGTTTAATAATATTGTAGCATATCATGATTTGTACATGTTTTTATTTATTTATTTTAGGACATTATTTATAAAGCAAATAAAGATCTATGTCCAACAGAAAAACCAACAGTTCCGTATTTTCCACAAAATCCGCTTTATTATGGCAGAACCGGCTTTCAGCTTACGCCATCATCAGAGGGTTTATGCTTTACAACTTGAGCAGTAACTCAAATATCAAGCACTACACGTAACTAATTTTTTCCAGTGTTTTTTAAAGGAAATCCGCTTAAACCTTTAAAAAAGCAATCTAGAAAAAACTAGCATTGAACGAGTGAATAATGGTGTGTCTCGCCAACTTTAGAGACATAGTTATATATAACAACAGGATAATTATGCGCATTCCTTGAAAAAACGAAAGAAAAAATAAGTTACGTGTAGTGCTTGATTAAGTAACTGCTGAAGTTATAAAGCATAAACCGGAACCTTAAGCAAGAAAGATCGTAAAGCACGGAAACAGCATTCCAAAGGAACATGCGCACGCAGCAGACATCGCGCCAGAAATTTTATAATTATTACCTCGTTGTTTTATTATGCCCAGCTCGGTAAACCGGGTTATAATGGCGGACCTTATATATACACAAGTCCCAAAGTTTTATTATTACCCTTCTGAAGATAAAATAAGTATTGAACACTCTTAATATACTTTTTTATACTTATTGGTGGTATTTTGGTTTATCATTATTATTTGATACTACCGAGTTTTGCAAAACATGAATAGGTGACACAATATGTCTTTTGTGTCTCATATCTCTGTATGTCAATTGTGTCTCTCGCACAATTAATATTTTATTTGGGTGTTGATTCCTTTAGATTACTGAGATTATACAGGGGTATCCATTTCAAACCATTCCTTGATAACTCTGCTTGGTGTGGAGTTAATGGTATCTGCCCCACTAAGTTGACCATGGAGGCCTTAACAGCGTTAAATTATTTGAAGATTAGGTCTTCGGTGGTGACCGCGTCAATGAGATGAAGAATCCGACGTTTGCGCTTCCACTGTGGGGGGCATCTTCAGGGATATAACATCATGGTAGTAACACAATGCTCTACAAACCTGAACTCAGTTTTGTAGAGCATTGTGTTACAATCCATGATGTCCTACATCCCTGAAGATGCCTCCCACAGTGGAAGCGAAACGTCGGATTCTTCATCTACATTGACGCGGTCACCACGGAGACCTAAAATCTTCATGACAATAACCGCGGAAGCCTACGCAGTTTATTTGTTAATTTCTTTTGTCTTAATTTGTGTGGTAATTGTCTTATTACCAAAATGTAATTTTCTACGGTAACTTTAAAAAGTTAGGTGAGCATACCTTTATATTAATTTTTTTAAATAGTGTGTCACATCTCAAACAATTTGATACCAATATAATTAAATTCCGGTAATTTTTTCTCAAGCTATCGTTTGGTATACATAATATAATGACTATTACACATTTATAATAATAATAAGCTTACTGTTTCACTAGAATTCATAAATTTTAATACATGAGAAAAATAAAGGTCTGGGAAAAATTACCTTAATTCAGTGATATTGGTAACAAATTGATCAGGATATGACACGGTTTGAGAAATGATCTATGCTATGGTATGCTCCAATGTAACTTATTAAAGTGACCACAGAAAAACACATTTTGGTAATCACACTAACATACATGCCAGATGATAATGAACTAAGTAATTGGGCATGTACTCACAGTTGAGGACATAGTGGTAGATACTAATTTTATCGCCCTAGCTTCGCACATAGCCAAATAGTCAGGATGATGTAATGTAACACCCTGTACATATAAACTTGAGCAAAATCTCATGCCAAATATGGAACAAGACGTTAGTTACACCATTAACCTACCTATTTCATAATAAAGATAAGTTTTTAGAAATTTGAGCTACTTTATAATGCTGTTTTTGGTTTTAACCAAAATGAAGTACATTTTTATTTGATTCATAAATAGGGTTATGATTTTGCTTTTAGTTTCATCCAAAATTTGGCTGTTCAGTAATCCATAGCGGGTGCATAAGATGCGGATGTATACATACATATGTAACATACACTTGTATACATACACATGTAAACTCACTTGTATACATACACAGTACACAACATTCACTTGTGCATACATGTAACATACACATAAACATACACTTGTATACTACATAACATAACATGTAAACAATCATGTATACAAACATACACATACACATGTTAAATACTTGTATACACATGTAAACATACACTTGTTACATACATGTAACATACACTTGTATACATAACATGTATATATACACATGTACATACACTTGTATACATACACATGTAACATTCACTTGTATAATACACATGTAAAATACACTTGTATACATACACATGTTATAAATTAAATACATTTTATGCCATGCTAATATCTTTTCATTATAGGATTTAAATAAGAAAATATCGTTCTTCTTTTAGCGCAATAAAGTGGACGTGAAATTAGGATATTTTTACCTTTGCTTAAAATATTTTTTTAAATGTTAAACGTTAACTATACATTTTTCGCCAGTACTTAAATGATTTTGCTGAAAGCGTATAAAAAATGTTAAATGAAATTCTTTTGAAATTTATCAGAAAGGATGAAACATGTTGTGTAATAATTATACAACACAAAGGAACATTTCTCCCACATGTGACAGGTTATTTCGTAATGAAAATTCCTCTAGTCGTACATTGAAGCCTCACAACATGGCAGTTACTCTTCAACTCACATCTCATGTCAACAAAGAAAAATATTTTATATTAAAAATAAAAAAAAAAATTCAATGAAAACATGATTAATATGTTTAATCACGAAGACTAAAAAATGTTTTCCTTTGCTTTGTTTTTTATTTGTGTTTATATTTTATACTTAATGTTTGATTACATATTACATTTTTACGCAGTATGTTGAGTAATCAAAAACATAGATTAAATTTAATAATTACAAAGTATGAAATAAATATTGCATATTATTCCATACATGAAGATCTGTTACATTTTTTTTACTTTGAAGTTAAATTAAATAAACAAATTAAAAGGCAAACTGATGTTTTATGTTTAATTCAAAAGAAATTTAAAATCCATGAGGTAATTCTCTTATCAATATTTATAAAGCTATCAGTATCCGAGTAAAATCAAACTACTTAAATTATTTCTCTCACATTTTTTCCTATAAAAGAAAAAACCTCAGCACTTGGATAAATAAGCTTACTTATAGTAGTAAGAGTTAAGCGTGAAACCTTTGAATTTTATACTGACTACAACGTGCTTAAAATATATACATAAATAATAGTATAGTTTAAAAAAAATATTAATATGTTATGCGTTATTGGAATATGTTATGCATATTTTCTAAATGAAATTTACTTTAAACTTTTTATAAATATATTAATCTTAATAATAACAGTCATATATAATTTTTAAAAATTTAATACGAAATTCCATTTTCAGCTTTAAATCCTATTTCATCAAAATGTAAAAGGAAAATTAGAATTCAACTCACGTTGATTTTCTTCTTTGAATTATTGAACTTGGTCTAAGTAAAGTTTACATTGATCTCGAGATCTTCTCAAGTCTTATTGAAATTTTGTTTCAATTTTAAGTTTCTTTTTATCTGTTTTCTCTTAAACCTATAGTTTCCTTTGAAGAGGAAATTAAAACTAGTACAAAGCCTCAAACCACACTTGTAAGATATCATATCTTATAACATACTTCAATGAAAAACTTTATTATTTGTTCCATTCCAATTGTAAATTTTAAACTATTTTTGTACTGTTAAATTATTGTATAATACTTTATCTCGTTAAAGAAGAATTTATGAATAATAGTAGATATAAAACTATTTATTATACCCAGATGAATTTATTTAAAATATTTTCATTATTAAGATTTATTTATTATTTAACAACCACGACTTAATATTTATGGACATATAAGAAGTATCAAGATTATAATACAAAGTGTATTAGATGTGTTTAGTTTGAGGATTATGTGTGGATTATGTTCAAGTGATAAGTAGCAAAAGCTTTAAACACAATACTACTTAACCTGCTCTTTCAGGATGCTAATTAAGGTTGTTATTTGCATTGTTAAGATACAAGTTGCTAGTCTTAGTATTTGAAAGCATGTCTCTACTAGAACACATTAAGACCAAGGCTCACTCAATATTCTACATTTTAATATAAGAGCTAAGATAAATATTTTACGTTACTTTCATCGTTACTCGAATAAGTAATTATTTATACTACCTTTACCATTTTGATTCCTTACTTCCAATAATAGAAGAGGGAGCATCGTATATTCTATACAATCCTGCACTAGATAATATTGTGACCCCATATTATATATATATATATATATATATATATATATATATATATATATATATATATATATATATATATATTATATATATATATATATATATATATATATATATATATTATACAGTTAGTGACTCTTGTCACTAAGTACTACCGCAGGGTAGCTTCATGGAGGAGTCATCTTAAAATCATCATCATCTCTTATCATGATATGATTATTGCTAATAACATTATACATTATAAAGTTGTAATATTCAATAAAAAAGTAAATAAAAAATAATTATAATTTTACTAAGTCTTTAGAACTTAGACTTAGAAGTAACTTTTTCTCATTTTTCTTTTTCTGTTTGACTTGTTAACTTTTTAAAACTTTAGTAAATTAGCAAAAAGATAAAACAACAAGGAATCACCAGAGTTTCTTTATTTCAATTAGTAGGAGTAAGTTAGCTTGCTTGGCGGCGCTTCTGTTAATTTTATCAAGATAACTTTAACCTGATGAATAAACTCTTAAAGAAAAGAAAAGTCCAGGAAATGCTTGAAACAAATTGTCAGGTAGGTAGTTGAAAAAAAGTTACTTTTAACTAAGGTAACTCGAGAAGAAAATTAATAACATAGCACCATGAATGTGCATTTCTGGTACTTTAAGAAGCAAGTTTACAGATACGTTCGAGGTAAGCGAATTTCATTTGACAATAATAACAACGGGACTTGATAGTGTAAGGAAGTCTTAGATTATTAGTCACTATTAAAGGTGCAAAAAATATTTGACTTTTTTTTAAAAATAAAAAATCCTTGGAGTTAGTTTGAAAAGTTGTATATACAGCAAGACAATCACATCTGTGGCTGCACAGTGCTTAACATGTTTCATGTTAAAATAGGAGCCGTGAAGAGGTATACGTTTCCAATATTTAAACAAAAATAAATAAAAAAGCCGTGAAAGTATTTTCCAATATACCTATGTGAAACAAAAACAATAACACATGTTTAAGATGTTTTTAGAACTTCCAGAGCAGTTTTCACAAAGTATTATAACGAAACAAGTATCTACTTGAAATTAGTCATTTAGAAAATGTTTGGATAAATTAGTGAAGTGTCAAGAGTAGCTTGTTAGCAATAAACGACTGCAGCGCATTCTCGTAGTTGCAAGAGTGAAACTACCAAATTACACACTAGCGCTCCTTAACCGGCTACTAAACTAACCTATTCTTGTCCGAAATAATAAATCACAGGACTGTATTTCTTTATCACTACATACTTTGGGATTCATTTGTGCCATATTGATCCAAAAGTGATCCTACAGCCACAAATTTCTTAATTTCAAACAATTTTTCCAAAAAAGTATTTAAATCATTGAATAAAAATTAAACGAATTCGGATAGTGAGATAAAACTCATTAAATTTTTTTAACAAATACAGGAATATTTGTGTGCGAAATTTCAAATGGATTCGATCATATTTCCTCGTTTTATGCATTTGTGGAATTTTTGCCGACTCATTATTGACAGTTAATCAAGTCAACACATTTTCCGGATAGCACAACTAGATATTAAGATTTATTTTTTAAAGTATAGATTATTTAGCATGAACCAACAGAAAATTGTAATAATAAGAGACAAACACGATTTAGACAGATGATACCCTAGTAATAACCATTTAAAAGGTCTCAAAGACACATAAAACTGTTAAAACAGGTGAAGTCTCGGTTTCAAACCACAATAAAAAATAAAATGCCCGTTTTAGGGCCTTTCGGCCTATCAGGGTATTCACCCTGCGGGAACCACCTCAGGTGGGTCGCATTTACTTCACTCTAAGAATTAATTAAAGTTGGCGAAATCATTTTAATAGAAATACTATTTCCGGGGCTGTGAACCCCGGACCTCCGGTGCCGAAATCGAACGCCTTTACGATCACGGCCACGGAGGCAGACTTCAAACCACAATACTTCTCCCATATAGTACGGTTTCAATGAGGAAAGTACAAATAATTTATAATATTCAAAATTGACAAAAACTGTATGAAATGTTGAACATGCTTCTCAACAACCTTCTACAAACATTTCAAACTCTTAATACAATTTAATAAATATCCTATATAAAGTGTAAACAAACCGACTACTGTATTTATTTAACTTCATGCAAATGTTTATTTTCAATACGACATAGAAATATTTCCACACAACATGAAATAATATTTGAACATAATATTACAGTTTAACCGACACATTTTTGTGTTAAATTTTTTTTATATTTTAGTTCAACATTTAGCTGTGATCTTTACTTTGTTTTTTCTTCATATTTCTCCTTGTATGTGACTATGTAATTTTTTAGTTATTTTTATTACATGTATTTTATGTTTACTCATTTCCTTTCATCAATATGTTAACTAAATAACAAAATAGTTCAAAAGGAAATATTTGATATGGATTTCTAGTTGGTTGATTAAATATCCTACCTGCTTGTAACTCATATTAATTACTTGAGAAGAGTATTATACGATACGAACTCAAGCAATTTATTGGAATGGAAAAAACCGGTTGCGAGGTACCTCGGAACTTTTCCTCGTCGCATCGGATTCGTTACACTCATCCTCCAAACGTCGGACTCGCTTCGCTCGACCTCATCTAGTAAATACATCCGTTTCGTTACATCGTTCCTAGCGGTGACCCATCCAGGCACTGCTGAGCTGTATGCTTCTTAACTTTTATGATCCAACAAATATAAATATCCAAGTCATAATGAACTTAAATTTAATGTACTTATTTATAACGTAAGGATAACACTTGTAATTATTATTACTATAATTTTATTTATTTATTTTATATATATATATATATATATATATATATATATTATATATATATATATATATATATATATAATATATATTTTTTTTGTCAGGTTTTGAGGTTGGTTCTAGGCGTGGCAGATTTCCTTGCAACGTCTAGACCCACATTAAAGCTTCGACAAAAGAAGACATAGGGGGGTAAAATAGGAGGAGCCGGAAGGCTCAAGATAAGACCTAGTCTGAAGTAATGTGAATAACGTTCCAGGCTAGGTTTAAGGGGTTTCGCGGAGTGAGTTTTAGTTGGTATGAGGCAGACCCTGAGTCCAACACTGTTGACAGACCGCTGTCTTCGTGCGTAAATGCATTTCTCTCTCTTTTTTGGGAACATTTTTCCCGCAAGAAACATTTTGCCAGAAAAAAAAAGGATAACACTTGAAACGAATTTATATTTAATTGGATTATTCTCCATTGTTGAATTTATTAAAACCGTAAACAAGTCATTTGATAAAATTGAACGAATTCTAACAATGAGATGAAACTTGGTACATATGTTAGTCTTATACTATTTTTCCGCCATAGATGATTTTTCGAAATTTTGGCTGAGTCATTATTGTGGGTTAATGACATCATAAAATATTTTTTTTTAGATAGTACAACTACGACTATAAGTTTCAACTCTCTAGCCTAAATACACTGAGGACTACGATGATAATACACACACACACACACACACACACACAGACAGACAACAGTGACATCCTGGTTATTTGTATTTGAATTTTTCGCTAATACAATACTTTTTCTGTATATCTACAATATAAATGAGGAAAAGTTAAAAGAAAATAGAAATATTTTAATTTAATAAATATCTTAATGTAATACCCGTTTCCAGATAAGTATTTGTTTGGAATAATCCGCTAAACCATTTATTAATACTTAAATTAAATACTATAATACCAACCTTATAACTTCATAATACTCTAAAACTATTAATTAACGTTTACAAGTTTAAAATATCCCCAAAGTTTTCCGTTAAATCTAAATCGAACTTTATTATCATAATTTTCCAATAATAAAGCCCTCTTAAGCAGAGAGTTAATATTCTGAACCAACTCTGACTTAGGAGTTTCCTCTTCTAAAAATTATTTGAGTTTTCGGCGGGAAAGATAATACCAGGATATGCTGGTTTAAACTTATAAACCATTTTACTGAAACAAAAGAATATTTTGTGGAGAAGAGATAGAGGGGGGTTTAGAATATGACTGTGATTTTTATCTAATCTAGATTAATGAAGTATATTGATCTAGAGCTGGCTTAGCGGCAGAATATTAAAATCGTAGAATAACTCTAAGGTATAAGCATAACTGTAACTGATGGAAGTTATACACAGAATTTAGAATAGTCACCATTCCCCTACCAATACAGGAGACCTAAAGAACACTTGATGAGAGGGGATTTACAGATGGGAGGGGGAGGGGAGTTGAAAAGCTCATGGTTAAATGCATTTTCCACAACTATTCAGAAGAATACAAGGACTCTGACAACTTCAGAGTTTAAAAGTATTGGAGAAGCCATTGAAGTTTGTTTTTTATTCTTAATGTCAAATTATTTTTAGATCCAAAATTCTTTTATTTTTACTCTTTATTGTTATACCCATCATAAACATTAATTTTTATTGGTAATGTTCCCGATTTTTACCCGGAGAATAATATTTTATATTTTACAATAAATACTATATCAGGTATTAGATATATTAAGTTAAATTTGTGTTTAAAGTAAATTAAGGTTTATTAAAGGTAGTTGTTTCGGTGGATTTAGTATCCGAGCTTACTCTTTCATACAGCTAGCTTTATTGTAAAATATTATATAGACATGTATGCGTTGGAACAAATATACATAAATATTTTGCAACCAAAACAATGTAAGTTTCATCTACATTTAAATGACTTGGATAATAACTAAATGAAATTCCAACTTATTTTATATTTGTTGTTTATATTTGTTTTTGCGAATTTCCTTCGGGAAACAATTCGCTAATGGGATAGGCGTCAAGTTATAAAGCATAAACCGGATCCTTACGCAACAAATGGATTGTTAAGCACGGAAACACGCATTCCAAAGGAAATTCGCCCGTCATGCGGACCACCACACCAGAATATTTGTGGCATTGGTCTGCTCAGACCATACAACCGTATAATATATATTTAATTTATACCTATTTAAAATGCTTGATATAATTATTTCTTCTAATAATAAATATGCTATCTTTATTATTTTCCGTATGTAAAGGTAACTTGTATTATGTTAATTATTATTATTAGAATCAATATTAACACTGCTTTATTTTATAACTTAATTTAGAATGTATGCTATATGTGTTGTTTCTTTTGTTTTGAACACTTAATAAGTATTTTTTATTTTATAAAATTGATTTGATATTTTTTTATTATAATTTGTATTAATCAATTATTAAATTATTTTATTGATAACTGTATAGTTAATGTTTTATTTTTATTGTTAGTTAGTTCATGTTTTACTGCAACTTATTTAATTGAAACGTTAGTCTATGACGTAATATTATTTTTACTCAGACACAAATATTTACTTAGACCTCCAGCATTTAGTTCTCTATAGCACTTTACGGGACCGTTACCACGAAGACAGGATCAGAGACAGGTATAAATAGAGTAACCCTCCAATTCTTAGTTCATTTTTATAGAGCATGTCATCCATTCTGTCTTATATCCCTGAAGTTGCCTCTAGCAGTAGAAGCTAGGCGTGTCGCCACCGGAACACCTAAATCTTCATGACAATAACCACAGAAGTCTACGCAGGGTTTTTACTAAAAGCTCAAGTAGAGCTAATTTAAGAAGAATTACCAGACTAATGTATAAAGTACGCATTTACTTAAAAAAATTCAGAAACAAATGATCAACAAGTCAATGTTTTACTGATAAGACTTCCACGTATGAACCAAAAGGTTAAACCAAAATTGTTTGGTAAGGAAGAAATTAAGCATTCTGAAGGAAATTCGCTGTGTTTGTTGACCTCCGGGCTAGAATGTTTGTTAGATGAATTGACCTTAAATGTTTAAACAGATTACCTTAATATTTTCAATTGATTATGAGAACCCACTGAGAGTCACAGATCTGTATTTGAATCAAACATAAGTTTTCAGTTATTCTTAAACTACGACCACATTTTGATCAAAATCTCAGGCAACGATATTAGGTAAAGATCATTTATTTATACCATTTGATACAACCGAGTTTTGCAAAACATGAATAGTAGACAGAACAGATCTGTGCAAGAGAGGCTAGGAGTGTAACAAGCAAAATGCTTTTCAACAGGTTAGTATGCAAAACTCGGTTGTTCTGCATTGTTCTGCACCATATATCTCTGATCATTATTTCACTTCAGAAGTAATAGTAATAGGAGGGGGAGAAAAATAGGCCATGTTGTTAGACACTTCCATACTTCAGTAAATATTCTTGGAAATTCCAAGCAAAGCGCAGAGTGAGTTCAGATTCTGTCAGCGTACTAAGACAGAGTTGAGTAGGACATTATGTCGAAACACTAATAATGACTGACATTATGTCGAAACACTAATAATGAATTATGTAACACTAATGACATTATCGACATGAATTATGTCGAAACACTAATAATGACATTATGTCGAAACCTAATAATGACATTATGTCGAAACACTAATAATGACATTATGTCGAAACACTAATAATGACATTATGTCGAAACACTAATAATGACATTATGTCGAAACCTAATAATGACATTATGTGAAACACTAATAATGACATTATGTCGAAACACTAATAATGACATTATGCCGAAACACTAAAACATTATGTCGAAACACTAATAATGACAAATGTCGATTGATGTTACATTCCAAAGTGTTTCTCGCACAATTTTATTGTGTCATATTTTTATTTATTATTATCAAATATCCCCTTTAAGGCCGCCTCTGTGGCCGAGGTCGTTAGGGCGTTAGTCTTTACACTGACCTTTGACACCCACGGAGGTCTGGGGTTTGCATCCAGGTTACGCTCTCAGTTTATACAGATTATTGTTTAGATAAATTATCGCCAACTTTAGAATACACTTTGAGCGTAACGGTTTCTACTACCACCGAGGTGGTTCCCGCAGGGTTATCCCTAATGAGCCGCAAAGTTCTAAACGGGCATTATCATTATCATTATTATCCCCTTAAAGACATTCCAATTCCTTCGAAATATTTTTACTAATAAGGGACAAAAACTTTTTAAGCCCCCATCAGTAAAGTTGCAAGCCTGATATCGATCATTAAAAATCTTGAAAATAATTTATGAGGCACCTTTATTCAATTTCAAGTATCTGATTCAGATAGGGATGAAGTAGGAGATACATAAAATATATCATCAGTGAACTCTTAAAGACGAATAAAATAAATAAGATAGACATCTGGTACAAGTAAAGTACATATAAATAAATAAAAAAAATCTTACATAAAACTCTATAAAAATTAAAACTTTTTTTAAAAAAGGCTTTGCAAATAATATTTCTTTTGATTTAATAAATTTAGAAAACAAATTAAAGTTTAATGAGATTTTCCTTGAATGATCGAGAAAGTTTCCTTGTTCAAACAGACATGAGTATTACGTTCGAGTTGCCTCTTTCTCATCAAAAACCCAAGTAAACCAAGTTTTATAAATCCAAAAATAAACTGTTTTCTAAAAAGCAAAGAAAAACTTTTCTAAGGGATGTAACGTCAAACTTTATGATTTTGAGTAGCAATAAAAAAAATGATTATGAGTCTGGTAACAACTCTTCTATGTAAAAACATTCTTACTCCCCTCTCTAATCCTATAGATATACCGAAAAAGTAATTTGTTCAGATAAAATTTAAAAAAAAAAAACTTATTCCACTTATCCAATTAACCAATTATCAATTTTTAGTTGAGTTTTCTCTATTTAAAAAAATGAAACAAAGTTTGGGAAAAACCAATTCTTTTTGAATTCCAATTAGTTTAATACATTTTAAAACATAAAATGATCTGTTTTAGATCTTTGAGACCGGATGGTTTTTGCAATGCTGCCAGAGTGAGCGAAATATATTCGTAGAAACTATTTAAGAGAAGCTTAATCTACTAACGTCTTTCTTTTTAGAATCTCTTGCGGAGTGAATTCGTAGACTATATTTACTTTATTCGAAGTATTAAGAGTAAAATATCCATTTGAATTAGTAAATTTCTTTTTTCAAAATGGATTCACCTCAAAGATTATTTAGAGTTAATTGGATTGACTCAAGTTGGCAAAATCGACTTACTCAAGCTAATTGAATCAAGTCATGTTGATCGATGTCATGTTGATTAAATAGACTTGAGTTTATTGGATTAACAAAATTCGACAGAATTAAATCAAGTTTATTGAATTTATCCTAGTTGATTGAATTGACAAAAGTTGACTGAATCGATTCAATTTGATTGAAATGAAAAATTAAATTCACTCAAGTTGATTGAACTGACTCAAGTCGACTGGATTGACTCGAGTTGAATGAATAGACTCAAGATGATTGAATTGACTCGAGTCAACTGAATCGACTCAAGTCAACTGATTCGACTTGAGTTAAATGAATTGACTCGAGTTGATTTTTTTTAGATAGTGAGCCTATTTAAAATGTATTTTTTTTTATCACATGCCCCATTTAAAATATTACATGTGTTATTAGATGAAAGCTTCCTTTAAAGGAATTGAATTTAAAATATTGTATTATTTAAATATACAGTCATGTAAAAAAAGAAACACAAATATATAATTGTATAAATAATTGAATACATTGGATTATATTAATCAATACGACTTTATAAAATATAATAATGAATCAAAAGGCGTATTTAAATGGAATACAAATTAATAAATAATAAATAATATTAAGTAATAAAAGATATAGGGAATAAATTGAAGGGAATAAAAATAGTGAATCAATAGATATTGATTTATTTTTCATATTGAATGAAAATAAAATATTTTATTTAAATAAACCAAAATCAAGGGAATTTGTGAATTTAGAAAATACTGGGACCATTTCTGTAAACATGGACATATTTGTTGGAGGCCAAATCTTTCCCTGTGTCATAACATCTAGCATTAGTGTGTTCTCCTTTCTTTCTCAAATAGAGAACATTAATATAAAGATGGGTCCAAGTTTGTGGAGATTATTCCCTTAATTGATAAATTGACTCGAGTTCGAAGTGACTCGAGACAACTAAATCGACTCAAGTTGATTTAAATGACTGAGAACGATTGAAGTAGACTTTTAAAATCAAGTTAAAGTTATTAAGACTTAGGTTGAGTTCTAAAAAATCAAAGGTCTGATAGATCGGTTTAAAGCTGCGTTATCTACTGATATATTAATGCTTCTGAAAAACGTTTTCTAAAGTTTCATTTCGGCATTTGTGCTGCTTTCCTGTTTTATTAGTTTGGATCTCAAGTACCAATGGTTTGGATTATAAGTACTTTATCCACTATTTGGATTTTAAGTATTCTATCCACCGTTTTTTTTACGATGGAAGCACAAAGTCCTTGAAATAAAGTTTTATCAGACTTGATCCCGTCATTATGTTAGAGACTTCTAAACGTGAATATTCCATATTTTTTTCTTTTATATCCATTTTAATTATTAGTTAACTTATATTTGGGACTTTGCTGCCCTAAGTAGCCTTTTCTTAAATCATTAAGAAAGAAAGAAACCGTCCGTGAAAAGAGTCCGTGATACTATTTCGCACTTTTTTGTCCATGTGAGAATCTATGTAATTCCTTCTGTTTAATTTTTGTGTTAGAAGCGGACATCAAGTTAAAAACAATTCTCTCAATATTTAGAGGCGATGATGCTTCTCAGTTTGCTCAAAATTTAACCAAATAGTCCTGCCGAGTTTGGTAACATTTTGAAAGACGAGTAGATGTTAATATCAACAAAGAAAAACTGGATCGCCGAACAAAAAAAAGTAAGCATGCCTAAGGAAATTCACCCGGCTTGCGGCCTTCCACGCCAAAATAATCATATATTTCCTGCGATTTTGTTAATTTCTTGCTCGAGTTCGAAGTAAAGCAAGACATTGCAAATGTATAATTCAAGGCCCTCAGAGTAATCTTAGATTAACCTTACGCTCCTCTATACACCAACCGAGCTTTAAAAATTTAACTCTTTTTTCCACTTTTGTTACTCAAGACATTTTTCTCTCGAAAAATTATGACTTTTTAAACACTCAGCGGCTGAAATGCATTAAGTAAGATCTTCATGTCTAGCACTCAGGCAGTAATAAGTATTTCATGAGCTCTGTTTCCTATTATAGTCTTTAAATTTCATAGAACCTTCATAAAATTTTTAAGAGGAGGATCTTAAACTCTGAAGAAAAGAGAGAAAAAAATACAAATTTAAAAACTAGATTGAACAATAGTAATTTAAAGATGCTAGGAGTCAAAGCATGTTTTCTAGCATGAGGTCCAATTTTCTCCGCAAGAGAAAACTACATTTGCTCTCAATGCTGTCAGGCCGAGGAGATAAAATAGTTATTTCTTGAGGCTTGCCGAGGGAGTCAACTTCACTCTTGTTTCCCGCGGCTTAGACATGATAAATAAAGTGAGAGCGGAAATACTTTAACTTATGTTGTGTATTTAATTTTATCTACGACTAATTGACAAGTGTTCAATAGCTGCTTGTAGCAAATAATATTTCACATTTTCAAATTCTAAAACTTTGTAACGGTCGCAACCAACTTTCTAAAAGTTGCAACTAACTATGTAACGATTGCAACTAACTTTGTAACGGTTGCAACTAACTTTGTAACGGTTGCAACTATCTTTGTAACGGTTGCAACTAACTATGTAACGATTGCAACTAACTTTGTAACGGTTGCAACTAACTTTGTAACGGTTGCAACTATCTTTGTAACGGTTGCAACTAACTTTATTACGGTTGCAACTAACTTTGAAACGGTTGCAACTAACTCTGATGGGCCGCAAAGCTTTAATAACTATTATTTCCAAGAAAAATTCGCTACTTAAGCAATACAGCCAAAACGAGAATACTTCAGAAAGAACGTAATAGTAAATATTCAATTTCGTTAGTTTTATATACAAATACAACAAAAAAAACAGTTAAAGTAAATGAAAACCTAACTCAACAAATTTATTGTTTAAGAAAAACGAAAAATGATTTTCAATATCTCACTGTCAGAGTCAGGGACTCCTGGTAGGGGGGGGGGAGGTGTGCGCGGGGCAAATCTCAGTGATATTGGGCCAAGTTCACTCTCCGCCCCGGCTAATACTTACACTGACATGGGCTATATCCATGTTGAATTGATTTTTAGACATGGCAACATATTTCAAATAGGTCGAAGACAGAAATAAAACTTACTTTTTTTATATTGGAAATTGTTATATTGGTATTTTTTGTTTTTTTGTTTTTATAAGTTTAATTCTCGAATTAAGGTTCATTTATTTATCATTTTATTTACTTCATGGATAGAGTTAAAGTTGAAATAGAAGACAAACGAAAATAAAAAAAAAACAATATCGGTGTAGTTCTGAACTTTTTTACACCCCATGGTCAGACATTCAATACACCGATATATATATATATATATATATATATATATATATAATATATATATATATATATTATATATATTATATATATATATATATATATATATATATATATTCAAATTTTATTAATGTTAGTGTACGTTTAGAAACACTATTTACTTGCAGGTAGGACACAGTTTATAAGTGAGAATTTCATCTAAATTCTATCAGGTACAAGAGGTTTCCCATTGTAAAATCAAATCCTATCCAATGTATGAAATCTAGGAAATGTTTGTTTTGGAGACACCCGGAACTTATCTCGGACATAACAGAGACCGGACCCAGCATTTACATATTTATAAAGGCCCTGGGCCAGATATTGGAAATCACGTAAAAGCATTTGAGGATCACGAGGGTATTGAATATTATAGGAATTTGCTTGTCTGTCAGAAATTTCATTCCTAGGGTCGATATCTTTTCAATGCGATTTAAATTTATAATTAGCCTTCAGTGAGCGCCGTGGAATGATCTACAATATTAATAACACCAACTTCGTCTTTCCACCAACTTCGTCTTTCCACCAATATGTGGAAAGTCTTATTGGTGGAAAGACGATGTTGGTGTTGTTAATATTATTATTATCCCTTCATTTGTTTGTAATTAAAGGGATTCAGTCATTTTATTCTAGAGGCAAAAACTCTCTGCCAGGCAATGACACTCTGCCACCATGCTAGTTTTAATCAATTATGTGAAAATTGTTAACGCTTTACATGGCTAATTTTAGAAAACAAAAACAACTTTTTCAAGTATTTTTAATTTTATTTCATTCAATCAAATACTTTTTAATATTTCCTTGCGTGAAAATTCTAACATTTTGACTACAAATAACTTTGTAAAGATACACATATACTGATATGAAACAAGAGATTGATTTAAACAACCATGTACATTCGAAAACAATCTTCTAGTGTAAAATTTAAATTGACACAACTCAAAGATTGAAATTACTTGTCTTTTAAAAATTATTGAGGAATATAAAATAAATATATTAACAACCAAAATGAGACACCCTAATCCAAAGATGATCAATATTAATATTGTTTATCTTTGCCTTAATCCCAACATATACCAAATATATTTCACCTCGAAATCATCAATAATATTTGTCGGTAAGCCCTTTAGGAAAAACACGTATCTCATGTCGGGTTGATGTACAATTTTATAGTACAAAAGCATAGTGGTCCAATGAATTAGAGGTCCGTAGTGGTTTAAATATGCTACGTTGGATATTCTTCCTCTGGTTTGCTCCATCAGTAGACTGATGGATCAGTAACTGTTTCATTTTTTCCTTATTCTCAACGACTACCGTAGGAAATCATTGTATTCATTCTAAAACTCTGAAACCGAGATTGCATCATGATCATCCGTTTGGACATTTTGGGTGGTGTTATGATGCCTGCTTCATTGTGCTCGAGAGTTAAAACTTAACAGCGAGACATTAACAACATAGAGGACTGGTTGTGCTGCCCGCAAAATTCAAATCGTTGGATTTTGTTAACAATTTCGCTGACTCATTAAATAAATAACTAAATAAATAAAATTCAATGAAAATCGAAAAGTTATCCTTAAAGTTGAAAATTAATTATTTTGAAAATGGCAATCTTTATGAAGTGATTTTTATTTTTTTTACTTTTCCTCATTTGTACCATAGGTATGTAGAAAAAGTATTGTGTTTGCAAAAAAATCTGAAACCGGTATTTCACCTGATTTTTCCGTGCCTAGTGTTTCAAGACCTCTTGAGTTGTTTTTACAAAGTTGTCTGTCTGGGTGTGTGTATGTTTGTGTGCATGTACGTCAGTTATCATCCTACTGTGTTCATGCTGGAGTTGTATTTTATTTAGTGGTGCTTTCTAGACATATGTTTTCAGAACGTAAAAAAAGTTTTTTTTAAATTAAGATTTTAAAACGTCGCAAAGGAAGTTAATTAACTTTAAAAAATGAAGGTTTAGAGGAAAGTTATAAATATTAATTTAAAGTAATTAGAACTAAATTTTTAAAAAGCAGGAAGTTCCGGGGGTCTAAGGTTCCGAGGGTTTCCTTTCCTTTAGCTTAAGCTTAACTTTGAAGCTAAATGAGTTTTTTAAGCTCTTTGCAAGCTAGCTATACACGGTGTAGCAAAATTTCCGGAACGACTACATTTCTCAACTTCTAATAGAGATTGTTTTTTCCCTTTTTTATCGGAAAAAACTTAATGTTTTGGAAGGTGACCATTTTTCACGCTATTGGAATTTTCAATTGTGATCCCTTGTGATACGTTTTTGAAAGGTCATTGACAAATTTAGGGTTCCCGAAATAATTTTAGACGTGTCACAAAACAATGCTTTAAATTTTAAATAGTGACATTTTTTATAATTAGGAGGAATTAGAAAAAGTCATTTAGGTTACCTTAACTGCGATGTTGAATTTTAAATACTCACCTGAAAAAAAAAAAAAAAAAAAAATAGAATTTAATATATGTATGTACAGAGTAAAGCCATGTTGTGTTAAAGACCGCAGAGCAGATGTTACCCTTTCTCCCCTCCTTCTTTTTCTTGCTTACATTTTTATTTTAATCAAATTTATTAATAACATAATTTCATCAAAAATATTTATAAAATAGTACAAAGTAACATAATTATGCTCAAAAATATATTTGTAATCAGTTATAAATACAAGACGAAAACTGCGAAAATTAATTAATTTCTTGCTTAGTATAACACGGGGAAATTCCTGGGAAATGTGTTTAATTCAATGTGACGAGACTCATTATTTATTCATAATTTCGAAGATCGTCTTAGTCATTCCGTGAAGATGTTTATGACGGCGAGGATAACAAGATACGACGGGAGGAGAAAGTTGATTGTTGATGTTTCAAGGTGGGTGGTTTGTTAATAATAATTAATCTAACTCGATAAGAGATGGCGCCATCAGTCTATCTTCCTTCTCGATAAACATTCCTTATTATAACTCAATAATGTTTATTTCAGTTATATATTTTATGTTTTAATAATTCACTTAAAATATTTTCTTTATTTCTTGTTCAAAATAATGATTTTTATAGAATCTGGGCCTCCACTATGTGTAGTTTATTTATTTATTTACCATTTATTGGTGCAAAGTTACATAAATATTTTTTTACATTACAATTCAAAAGGATATGGATTCAACCCTAGCCGAGACCCCATGGTCATACTTAACCCCTAGCCGAGACCCCATGGTCATACTTAACCCCTAGCCGAGATCCCATGGTCATTCCCCTAGCCAAGCCCCATGGTCATTTTTAACCCCTAGCCGAGACCCCATGGTCATTCTTAACCCCTAGCCGAGATCCCATGATCATTCTTAACCCCTAGCGGAGATCCATGGTCATTCTTAACCCTAGCCGAGACCCCATGATCATTCTTAACCCATAGCCAGACCCCATGATCATCTTACCCTTAGCCAAGACCCTATGGTCATTCTAACCCCTAGCCAGCCCCATGGGTCATTCTAACCCCTAGCCGAGACCCATGATCATTCTTAACCCCTAGCGGAGATCCCATGGTCATTCTTAACCCCTAGCCGAGACCCCATGATCATTCTTAACTCCTAGCCAAGACCCCATGATCATCCTTAACCCTTAGCCAAGACCCTATGGTCATTCTTAACCCTTAGCCGAGACCCCATGGTCATTCATAACCCCTAGCCGAGACCCCATGGTTATTTTTAACCCCTAGCCGAGACTCAACGGCTATTCAGATCCCCTAGTCAAGATCCCACGGCTATTCTGAACCCTTTGCTACTACTGTTTTATCCATAATATAAAACTTGCATGACCTAAGGTGCCTAGCTTTAAAAGCTCTGTGGTAAACAACAAACTTCCTCATCTGGCTGGGGTTTTTAATCCTGGTCAAAACGGTATGTGTTTAACTTGATCTGGTGGCACTTGATGTGCTAATAGTATTCAAAGCCTGTAAGGGGACCCTATATAAGTGAGCTACTAACTAGGATGTGAATAACTAGGAGGTGAAAAAGTGGTTCTTTTCTCCCTTTGCAGTTTAATCTAAGAGTTCTACAACTATAATGGAGAGAGCAACTAAGGCTCAAAATAAAAGCTACTCATTAGGATATGGACAAGTGTTTCCTATTCTTGTGCAATCAGAATCAGTGGCGACAGTTTGTCAGGCGATGAAGTTATTTATTCTTTCTAAGTAATTAAGTTGATTTAAAACAATAGGTATTATTTTATTAACTTTTAATCCCTTATCTGAAAGTTACTGTACTATCGTAAAGACCAACCATCAAAATAAGTATCTGTTACAAATCCACCTCTTTCTATTACATAAATAGTGAAGCAATCTTGGAAATACAAAAATTAACAAAATTTATCAGCTATAAAAATGATAAGCCATGAGAGAGGAAATAAGTCCAAATATAAAAAGTATAAATATTTATGAGATTTTAAGTCCTGTTGTAAGAAATAGGACGAGATGAATAAAGCATTGGAAGGAGCTTGAATTCCTTGGGGCTTACATATATAAGGGATAAGTCTCGCATGCAGATACTTAGCCCAGCTCTTTTCATAATGGCTTTAAACTTTATTTATACAACTATTTTTATTTTACGAATTTATTTTAAAGAAAAATCGCTAATAACTCGCGATAATAAACTCGCTACCCCTCAAACGTATTTCATAAATATGTTCATATCAAACTTGAAGAGGACACAAACCTTATTGAAAACCAAATTGTTGTGACGTAATTAACTAGATTTGCAAAATCGCCAAATCGAATGAAACTGGTTCAGATACGACTACTCTGAGTGATTAAAAAATTGTTAAAATTGCCCAAAACCCTAAAGTAAGGTCAGTTAACATTAAATGTCAAATTGGGTGTCGTTTTATATGTTTTTTTGGGGGGCTGAATCGAATATAACCGATCCAGAGTCGATAAGATCACTTAAAGTATTTAAAGCTAAAGTTTTCAGGTTTGAATCATGCATGGTAAGGTATTTTTTACTTTCATTCATATTGTGAAATAAAAAAAATCGATTTACCTGAATCCTCCATTTCAGGTGCTTCACAAAGTTGTCTATATGTGTGTGTGCTTTGTGTATGCGTGTCTGTTATCATAGTACCTACCAGACAAAGGTACAAAACTAAAGTGCCGTTTTCATTGTTTTATTAGGACGCTGAATCGCATAATACCAGTTCGCAGCCAATACGACCACATAAAGTGACCAAAAAGCCTAAAATACCGGTAGTCAATCACCAGAAAATGTAAAATAAGGTCCGTTTTATTTCAAGTGGAAGTGATTATTTTTAGCCTGTGAGTTGAATGGAGTCTGGGCACCTTGGTTCGAAGCCTGGTAAGGACGGTAATTTTTATCGTTTTGTTTACATTATATAAGTTTACATCTATAAAATAATTATAGATCAGTGGTCCACATGGACAAATTTACATTGGAATGCGTTTTTCTCGCTTAGCAATCCATTCTCTGTTTATGGTTTCGGTTCATGCTGCTCAACTTGACCAGTTAATCAATTATCAAGCGCTGCTAGTAACTCATTTCTTCTGCATTTTCCAAAGAAAATGCAATGAGATTGGTGTGATTAAACATAGGCTTGCATTTAAAGGCTTGTATTTAAAGATAGGCTTATGCAGATATTGGTGTGCACTGCCAATTTAAGAGGCATAATGTTTTATAACTAACAGGATAAGTATGCGCATTCCTTCAGCCGTAGTTGAACTGCCCAGATAATAATTTTTAATGTCAAAGACCGGAAATATTTACTCATTACAAATTCCAAATTTCATTCGTTTTAAAAATTAAAATGAAAAATCAAATTCTATTTAATTTTAAAATTTCAAATGACTGAAATTTAAAATTTTGTGGATTTATTTTTCAGGTATTTGTGAAATTCAGTAGATTTATTTACACTTAGTGAGGTATTTTTGCCAAAATTTGGTGGATCTAGTTGTCTCCTACATAGGTATTTGTGCTTGATTTTGACTCGATTGATTAAATTGTCGATGTTTCAAGACTTTTTATAACGGCAGCTAACATTTATCGAATCAGCACGACTATAGTCTGTTTTTTGTGTCATGTGTCCACTCACTAGCATGACTATTGTCTGTTTTTTGTATCATGTGTCCACTCACTAGCATGGTTATAGTTCGTTTATTGTGTCATATTTCCACTCACTAGCATGACTATAGTATGTTTTTTGAGTCATATGTCCACTAACTAGCATAAATAGCACGAGGTATGCGTCATACAAACACACTGATATCAAGATGAAAATAACTCAGAACTTTATAAAACTGCCTTAAACTAAACATTTTTAGCTTTGGACTTTTGGGGCGAACACAATACTCCCCTCATATACTAAAGGTTGTGTGCGAGGAAAATTAAAAATAGTCATGAAAATCAGTCAGTCCAAAAACTGTTCTGGACCGTTGAACAATAAAATTAAGTTTAATTAATCCATGTTTTATTGACTACCTATCAGGCATCAATAGAGCCAGGAGTTTCACTGATAAAGAGATGAAATTCAGGAGGACGATTTGGTGCAAATTAAAGCGATCTCCGGGTACCAGGGGTAAATAAATATATACAAAAAAACCGACCAAGATCCAAAAGATGTTTCCAAAAAAACTAATGATACAAATCTAGTTGACAAACTGTATTTAGAGATGACTATCAATTCTCTGAAAACAGATTTTGTCCTCGAAACAAATAACAGATATGAACAATTGGTTAACAAAATAGGAGAGCTAGCCAAAAACACATCTGAGTTCATGTCTTCTTTATCTACCGTTAAAAGTGATGTGGAAAGTCTAAAAAATGAAACTGATGGCTTAAAAAGATCGCTGGAATACCTAACTCAGAAAAACTCAAGCCTAGAAGAGAAAGTTATTGACCTGAACAATAGAGTAACTAAACTCGAAACAGAAAATATACAATTAAACGACCAAATACAATCACAAAAACAAGAAAACATCGATCTCAAACAATATACAAGAAGAGATAATATCGAAATCAGGAACTTGCCAGAAACTGAAGGAGAAGATTTAGAATTAGCTTTCAAAAAAATAGCTGAACATTTAAACATCAACTTCAATAGCGCTGACTTAATCGTAGCGCATAGAGTGTCATCATTTAAACCTGGTGGTATTCGACCTATTGTGGCAAGGATGTCACCTCAAGCTAAAATAGCCTGGTTAGTTGCAGCAAAGAAAAAAAGAAAGATAATTTCAACTGATATCGAGCCCTCATTACCATCACAGGAAATATACATAAGCCAACATCTAGCTCCGGAATTAAAGCTTCTTCTTGGTAAAGTTAGGAAATTCAAAAATGATAACAATTATGCATTTGCTTGGGTGGCCAAGAGCTCTAGGATATTCCTAAGAAGATCCAAAGGCGATAAGGCCATATTAGTAACAAGTGAGAGTGATTTGTCTGCATTACCTAAGTTCAAAAAAATAATTTTTTCTTTTTTTTTAAATAAACAGTTTAAGTACAATTGATCATAATACTGAATTTTTATCAATAGACAAATCAACTCCACTTTTTAGTGATCAAAACAAGTGCATAATTGTCATCAAAATATTCGAAGCTTAAGAAGAAACTTCAATTTATTCCTATTACAGTTGAAATCTTGTAAAAATTTTCCTAATGTAATAGTCCTTTCAGAGATTTGGATAGACGACAGAGAAATTAACGATTATCAAATTGAAGTTTACAATATATTCTATAAGTGTAACGATAAGCAAAAATCAGCTGGTGTTATTGTTTACATAGATAAGAATCTGTCATCTACCCAAATACCTAATCAATTAAAAACATTAGACTGTGTTCACTTTAAAACTAAATATAACAGTATTGAAATAGACTTTATCTGTATTTATAGACTTCATGCGTTTAGTCTAAAAGAATTTAATGATGAATTTGAAACTTATCTTGAAGGTGTTGAGAATAGTAACTGCTGTGTTATTGGTGATGTCAATCTGGACCTAAAAAGTAACAATTCCTAGTTCTGAAACTCAGCGTTATCAACTCTCTATGGCTTCTCTTGGGTTTAAGTCTTTCATTAATTCATATACAAGAATAACTTCACACTCTAAGACTTGTATAGATCATATATTTCTTAGACATAATCACTTATTAGTCGACATACAACCAGGTGTTTTCCATGTTAATATTTCTGACCATAGCTTAACTGGTATTAACTTTAAGGCCAAAGCTAAAACCATATTAAATAAAAAAAAGATTCTTAAAACTAAAATTCGCCTAAACTATGAACAGTTCACCAAAAGAATTATGATAACAGACTGGTCTTATATGTTTAAATTGAACTGTGAAGAAGGTACAGATTATTTTGTTAACTACTTAACTTACCTAGTTAATGATTGTTCAACTACCTACAATTTCTCTAAACTTAACAAAATAAAAATTAACAAACCATGGTTTAATGCAAAAATATTCAACCTTGTTAAAAAGAGAAATAAGATAGTTAAACTATCAAACAAAAAGCCTTTTAATAATAAGTTAAATGAAAGTCGAACCAGAATCGAACATGATCTACAAATGCTTATTGAAAACGAAAAAAATTCTATTACAAACAGAAAATGCTCGATGCTGGTAACGATTCTAAGCTTAAGTGGAATGTCCTCAACTCTCTCCTTGGCAATGAGAATAAATCTCAAAAAAATGAAATACAGTCAGTTGTTGGAATTGATGGTTCATTAATTGAAACAACCAAAAATATATGTAATGAACTCAATGAAAATTTCATAAGAGTACCAACTTTACTAGCTAAATCCTTCAATCTCACAAGCCCTGAAGACATGAGCGACCTCAATGAAACTTTTCCAATAAAGACTTGTCCTAATACTTTCCTTATGATTCCAACTGATCCTGGAGAGATTCAATCCTTCATAAAAATATTACCTAATAAAAAATCGACAGGCATTGACGGAATTCAAGTACAGGTTCTAAAATCAGTGAGTGAACACATTAGTGATGTTTTATCTCATCTAGTCAACTCCAGCTTTTCTGAAGGAATTTTCCCTTCATGTTTAAAAAGTCCCTAAGTCCCATACATAAGTCTGGGGACAAAAAAGATCTCAATAATTACAGGCCTATAGCACTAGTTTCAGTTTTATCAAAACTATTTGAAAAACTAATAAACAAAAGATTATTAAATTTCTTAAACAACAATAACTACTTTTCAAAAAATCAATTCGGATTTCTACACGGATTTAACACAGAACAAGCCCTTATGAATTTTATGAACAATACATATCTGAACATTAACAGTAATAAAAAAACAGCTGGTCTCTACCTAGACATCAAAAAGGCTTTTGACACTTTAGATAAAGCTATTCTTTTAGAAAAGCTCGAGTTGGCTGGTGTGAGGGGTCTAGCTAATGAATGGTTTAGAAGTTACCTCTCTAACCGAGTACAAGCAGTGAAGATTGATAGCGAGCTTAGTGATTGGCTTGAAATGGACTTTGGAGTACCTCAAGGTTGTGTACTTTCATGTACCATGTTCCTTATCTACTGCAATGATTTATGTGATGGTAAACTCTCGGGTAAACTAACTGCTTTCTGCGACGATACCGCTTTAAGTTACTCAGCAGAAAGTTGGGAACAAATAGATGTAATGATTAAAAATGATCTAATCCTTTTACAAAAATGGTTTCAAAAAAATAAATTACACCTAAACATTTCTAAAACTAAATAATAAACTTCTCAATCAGTACTAGTAAAAAAAATTCAGCCAATCACTCAGCCCCTCTCAAGTTTCATAAAAGTGATTGTAGAGTGAGGGTTTTAGATTGTAGCTGTGATGAGTATGTTACAAGAACAAATGGACATAAATATTTAGGGGTTATACTCGACAAAAGTCTGAGTTGGAAACCTCATATAGAAAATCTACTTAAGTCCTGTAGATCAATAATTAGAAAAATGTATAACTTGAAACATATTCTCAACACAAATGCACTTAAAACTATTTATTACTCCTTTTTTCACAGCAAATTACAATATGGGATACAACTTTGGGGTAGTGCTTATAAAAGTAGTTACCTGTCTATTTTGACTGCTCAAAAACATGCTATCAGACTCATCACTAACAGTAAAAGACGACAATCCTCCTTTCCTCTTTTCCAAAAATTAAAGATTCTTCCGTTAAAAAATCTATTTATTTTCAGGGTTCTAAGAGAGTTTTTTGACAGAAGCAACTCTTTTGTTAAAATCAAGTATGCCGGTATTAGAACAACTCGTAATGTTACAGCAAACAATTACAAACTCCCTAAGATACATAAAACTATATTTCAGAATTGCTTTTTGTACATTGCGCCTAAGCTGTTTAATAAAATACCAAGTTCAGTATTTACAAAAGCCTCCATAAAGTCGAGAAACAAAGCCATTAAAGAGTGGCTTCTGTCAAAGGAAGAATTAGTCCATGAATTATTGACAATAATTAAATAAATATCTATTACAATCATCATTATTTTTATTATATCTTTTTTTATATACTTACCTTCAAATCTCTATCTCTTCATATTTAATCTAATATCTATCTTTCCACAAATTATTTATTTGACAATAACCTTTTGTGCACAAGAGTAGAGGCAGCTGGGCACATTCCACTCTTCATACATAACATAATCAGATGCCAGTGGCATTCTTGTTAATGCCATTGATGTCCCTTAGTCATATTTTAGATTACAAAAACTTGTACCTAGTATTAAATAATTTTATTTTTATTTTATTTTTTTGTGTACAATAATTTATAAAAAGGGAATAAAGATTTATTTATTTATTTATTATTTTATTATATAATAGAGCCTCGGAATGCTTTCTGTTGAGGATGGTAAGGCTAGAGACTGGTTGAGGTACTGCAGTGTCCCCAGAAAACACTGAGAAGCATCTAGCAAAAACCAATCAACTGCTCCCGGATATTTCATACACAAATCAATACCTAGGCCAGATAAAAAGACAGGAAAGCCTCAACCCCCCTTCCCTCCCCCCCTCAAGAGATGGTTTTCCCAACTAGAGGGAATAATGGTCTACTTTAGTCCTCTAAAGGAAATGAAAATAGTTCTTTAAATATATCCAATTAGCTTTCCTCTAGATTTTATTTAATCAGAAAAAAAGCTAATTGAATGGATTTCTATATAGAAAAGTTTTTACTAAAGAGGATTCTAATTTGATCCGTTTTATATGTAAATTGACTTTTCCTCTCCGTAGAGTAGTAAATTGATAATTCTTCAATAATCTGTTCATCGCTTTTCGTAAAATGTAACAAAATTGGTAGAAAAAGATCGATTATTTCATCAGGTTAATGCTATTTGAAAATATGTCCCTAAGGATGTGATCTCTAGTTAATTAAATATGACTTGTACTAAATTATTATTAAATTAAAGTATAATATAAACTACACGCACACACAGATGTGTATATATATATATATATATATATATATATATATATAATATATATATATATATATATATATATATATATCTTACCAAAAACTACTTGTATGGTAAAAAATACTCTCCAAGTCTTTGGTCGAAAAAAGTAGGAAAATCAACTTTTCTGTCCCGCCAAGTCATGTCAATTTTGGTTGGAAACGGTCGGCCAAATCATTGGTTGGCAGTTCTTTAATTACTTTGAAAAGAAAATACAGAATTGCCCTAAAGAACCAATTTAACATAAAAAAATTTCAACTTTTCTTTCCGCATTTAATTTACTTTGATTTTTTTTTTCAGTTTACTTACCGCGGGTAAGTAATTGTACTGTGTTTGCAAACAAAAATCCAAAAACGGGATATATCGGTTGCAGGAGTTTATAAGACCCTCTGAGTGTTTTCCACAAAGTTGTCTGTGTGTATGTTACGCTAGAGTTGAAACTTAATAATGACTCAACAAGAAAATCAAGAATGCATAAAACGCGGAAAAGATAAATAACTTTATAAAATCTGAAATGTTGCACGCATGTATTCATATATAGACTAAAAAAATTGTCAAATTTAGTCTAATTATCAGCATTAGTTTAAGTTTAATCGAATTGCTTGTCTATGTTTTTTTGTAAAAAATCGAAGCTCTCAAGATAAGTTAAGCAAATCCGAAATCCGATAAGGTAAAGAAAAGTTTCGAGTACACCGTTCTCTTTATTTAAGTACGTAAGGCTATTAAATCTTTTTACCTTTAAAGAATTTCAAAGCCGTATAATGCTGTTTATATGCACCACCTTAACTACGCTGGTTTCTATAAGGACGGCTGTCACCAACAACAGATATTTCCTAAGATAACAGTCCTCTTGGAAACCCCACAGGACGGAAAGCCCTTCTCTAGGCATTGTTTTTAAGCCTCTTCGTGTTTATATATAAAAAGCGACAAAAACTTTTTTTCTTTTTAAGAAACAAACACAAGAAAAAGACGTCTGATAAGAAAGGGGATGGGGAATAGATTTCATCGAAGGCTTTTCTTCTGCTAGTCACATTGTTTGATTTGGGAAAAACAAAAGGAAAAGCTCGCAATAAAGTTTTTATACAAGAAAATATCGATATATGATTTCAGTTCATATATCATTCTCATATGTTATAAGAAAAATTAAATTAACCAACGCTATAAGATTTTGATTCCATCTTTTCAGTGAACAACTGTTTAAATAATAATTTAAAAAAAAATATAGTCACAGAATTATAGTAAAATACTTTGACAATACAAAGAAATAAGTTACACAGGCTGTACTTGTGCCAAAGACAACTAGGAAAGTAACATACAATATAGTTAATCTACGAACTGCTTTGTGATTCCACATTCATCATGCATGATGACATAGAATAATACCCGGTTATTATAATCGGTGGCATGATGTTACACCACATCATCATTATCAATGGCATAAGGTTAATCCAACTCGTCATTATCGATGACATGAGGTTATACCAGTTTGTCATAATTGACTAGAAGATAGTCACTATCGACGACTTAAAGCAATTCCATCTTGTTATTATCGAAGGCATGAAGTAATAACATGTCGTTATTATTAATAGCATGAGATTATACCAACATTATCGATGGCATTATTCCGATTAGTCATATCGATAGCATGAGGTAATAGCATGTCGCCACCAGATGATAAGTCATATCGATAGCATGAGGTAATAGCATGTCGCCACCCGATGAGTAAGTCATATCGATAGCATGAGGTAATAGCATGACGCCACCAGATGAGTAGTCATATCGATGGCATGAGTAATAGCATGTCGCCACCGATGAGTAAGTATCGATGGCATGAGGTAATAGCATGTCGTCACCCGATGAGTAAGTCATATCGATAGCATGAGGTAATAACATGTCGTCACCCGATGAGTAAGTCATATTGATAGCATGAGGTAATAGCATGTCGCCACCCGATGAGTAAGTCATATCGATAGCATGAGGTAATAGCATGTCGCCACCAGATGAGTAAGTCATATCGATAGCATGAGGTAATAGCATGTCGCCACCCGATGAGTAAGTCATATCGATAGCATGAGGTAATAGCATGACGCTACCAGATGAGTAAGTCATATCGATGGCATGAGGTAATAGCATGTCGCCACCCGATGAGTAAGTCATATCGATGGCATGAGGTAATAGCATGTCGTCACCCGATGAGTAAGTCATATCGATAGCATGAGGTAATAACATGTCGTCACCCGATGAGTAAGTCATATTGATAGCATGAGGTAATAGCATGTCGCCACCCGATGAGTAAGTCATATCGATAGCATGAGGTAATAGCATGTCGCCACCAGATGAGTAAGTCATATCGATAGCATGAGTTAATAGCATATCGCCACCCGATGAGTAAGTCATACGTGTCGAGAAATGAGGGCGAAACATTGTATTGAGTCATCAATAATTACCAACATCAAAAGGCAAATTGTAACGTTTTAATGCGAGGAAAGGGGATAAGGAGGAAAACATTGCAATAAGACCCACTCCTGGCAGATTTGTCTGAATGACTTCTTAAAATTAAATTAAATATTTCTTATCAGCTTAATATATTTTTTTAAACACATTTAATCATTTTATAAGCAAAAAAATTGTTTTTTGGAAAAATGCAAATACTTTATTGCTTAATAAATTATCATGACACTGATTCATTGAATAATTAATTAAATGATTAGTAATTATGAAAATAATTATTGATACATAACAAAATTATTTAAATGTGTCATGCAAATTTGTGTTATTCGAGTTGGCGTGCTCACCAGTTTATCGAATAATGTTATATTATATGCTCATCATGTTACTCATTATAATTCTGTTTGTTTTAATTAGTGAATTAATTACTCTCTCGCTCGGCAATTCTTCTCATTAAGTATTAAATGATATCAATTAAGACGGAGATAAATAAGTATCAAATAGGATTTAAACTCTATTCAGATCCACTTAGTCCCTAGGGTTCATATGAAAGTCATTATCTTCATTATTATTCATTAATGGGCATTTTATGTAATATACATATGTTTAAATATTATTTGATCGGAAACAACAAAGTATATCTTGACCGTTTTAAATATCTCCGAATACACAAAGCATACACATACACACACACACACACACACACACACACCACACACAAACACACACACACACACACACACACACATATATATATATATATATATATATAATATATATATATATATATATATATATATATACTCATACACACAGCGGATACACAAAGCAACGCATTATTTTTAGTTGCTCGTCATTTGAAGCTGAGAGGCTCATGCGTTGCCACAAGGAAAGAATACTAGAACCCTAATTATTTTCAAATGTTTCAACATTTTATGTAAATTCAGCTCTTTGGATTTTGACAATTCAAGCCTAACACTTACATTAACAATTTCTTAACGGTACTTTTACATTATTAGTTATTTTTTAATTTATACATACTCTCTTCATAATTTAAAAATATGTATATTTTTTTCTAGCTTATTTAGTATATAATTACACACACACACACACATATTACAATAATTTTTTTAAACCTTTATTTATTTATCATTACAACAGTTTTAATATACATTTTTACATAGAGGTATATCCCTCCACTAAAGAATAAAAGAATATTCTTGTGCCGTGGAGGGCGATTCGACGAGCGATAATTTTGCACAGCATAGTAATAATTTAAAATTTTAACTTTTTGTACCTGCATGGTAAATTTAGTAAATTAAATAACTAAATTTAGTTCAGATAAGGCGACCTAAAAAAATGCAGCAGCTGACATATTCCTATTATGTTGAGTTACGCTTCTAAAATTCAATATAGCTCGGTGCGTAGCAAGCCATATTGTTATGATAATTTCAATTCTAGCTCAGAAAAATCTCTTTTATAGTATAAAAGGGATACATATGAAAGTTATACAGAGATGACATTTACAATATCGTCAGGGTTCCTTAGAAAACTTTTAGGTCTGTTTAAACAACAGCATCTCGGAGTAACCAGAAAACTTTGGTCCATTTGCATAAGTTAATCATGTTGAACTTGTGATTGTTTGCGTTAAAACGTGTTTAGTCGGTCGGTAACTTGTGACCGCTTTATGTTTCCTTTCGTCACCTAGCACAATCTGTTTGAGTCTAACTTTTAATGAATTTAATTTTTAGTTTGATACTTTAAAATTAGTTTGAATAATATTTGAACGCTCCATTAGGCACGATAGTATCTGTGTATTTCCAATACATTTTGATTTGACAGAAAATAAGTAAACTACAAGTTTTAAGTTTATAAGTTAAAGTTTCGCCTATGCAGTAAAGGAATTTTGATCTGAATTAAATTTAAAAATAGCAAGTAATGCATTTTTCAGTTCTAATTATTCAGGTTCTCCAACACAATAAGCAACTGTATACAATTATATTATACAAGCAATTAATAATATAATTTTTTAATAAGCAAGCAATTTTTTTTAACAAGCAATTAATAATAATTGCTTGTCACAATAAATTACTATTCTAGTAATATAGCACTCTGTAAGTACATGTTTTGTTAATAAATAATCACAATAATTGGCCATAATTCAAAATCTAACAAAATACTTTGCCCACATGACTTTTTCATACATAAAGTATAAGAATTAGGTGGTGGGGTGGCAACCAACAAATTTTTTAGAGTCGCGCATAAAAAAGGTCCTGAATTATCCACAACGAAACTTACTCTCCAGTTCTGACAATCAGCTCACTAAGACTAATTTTAGCACTAGAAGTCAAAAATGTGTTACATAAAATTAGACGAGAAACTATGAAAAACGTCTTAGTCGATATCGGATTACTATTCACATCAATGTAATTCATTTTATTGAATTACAGTTTTATAGAATTACTGAGTGTTGTTACTTAGTATAGAATTACTAAGTGTAGTTACTTAGTATAGAATTACTGAGTGTAGTTACTAGTATAGAATTACTGAGTGTAGTTACTTAGTATAGAATTACTAAGTGTAGTTACCTTAGTAATAAATTACTAAGTGTAGTTACTTAGTAGATTACTTAGTTACTAAGTGTTACTTAGTATAGAAGTGTAGTTACTACTGAGTGTAGTTACTTAGTATAGAATTACTGAGTGCAGTTCTTATATAGAATTACTAAGTGTAGTTACTTAGTATAGTATAAGAGAATTACTAAGTGAAGTAGAATTACTGTAGTTACTTAGTATAGAATTACTGAGTGTAGTTACTTAGTATAGAATTACTGAGTGTAGTTACTTAGTATAGAATTACTAAGTGTAGTTACTTAGTAAGAATTACTAAGTGTAGTTACTTAGAGAATTACTAGTGTAGTTACTTAGTATAGAATTACTGAGTGTAGTTACTTAGTATAGAATTACTGAGTGTTACTTAGTATAGAATACTAAGGTTACTTAGTATAGAATTACTAAGTGTAGTTACTTAGTATAGAATACTAAGTTACTTAGTATAGAATAAAGTGTAGTTACTTAGTATAAGAATTACTAAGTGAAGTTACTTAGTATAAAATTACTGATGTAGTTACTTATAAGAATTACTGAGTGTAGTTACTAGTATAGAATACTGAGTGTAGTAGTATAGTACTGATACTTAGTATAGAATTACTGAGTGTAGTTACTTAGTATAGAATTACTGAGTGTTGTTACTTAGTATAGAATTACTAAGTGTAGTTACTTAGTATAGAATTACTAAGTGTAGTTACTTAGTATATGACATTGACATGCCGGCAGATTTCACAGAATTCTCTCCAGTAACTTATTAGATAATATAAAAAAGCTACAATCAGTTCATTCTAAGAAACTAAAACATTTAATAAAACATTTCATCGTCGCTACATCATTAAGTTTATAAAGTTCTTTTATTAGAGATAAAAGAAGTATTTTTATTTTTTCTTTACTTATGAAAAAATCGATTTCTATTTTTATAGATATTATAAATAGGTTAATGATTGTTCTTCGTTTCAATGTCTTCCTATCTTCTGCCACAACTTGTTAACAGCAATTTTATTTTTGTACCTTCATTGTAAAGGGTTTAAGTTTTAAGTGAATAAATTTAAAGGAAAGTCTATGAAATTTATATTTTTATAATGAAATAATTTTAATTTTCTATACTTTGGACAAACAATAAGCCTTCTGCCTTTTTGCCTTTACGACCGCGGGGCTTGGCGGCTCAGCTGCTATGCGACCACTTTGTTGTTACCTTGTATTAGGTCGTCGTGTCACTAGTTCGCAAGTCGTACACCTTGAATTCTTTAGATAAAATTTTATATATGTCAAACGATGAAATAAAAATTATAGTGATAAATTGTTTTTGATTTGGTGATATGTTTCAAATTAATCCAATAAATGTTCAACTTATAGTTGAACATTATTTTCATATAAGTAATAAGCAAGTATTTTTGCTTATTACTTACTTTTATATAATAACTCTAAAAGCATTTAAACCTTTGCAATACAATTTTTAGTTCATACACAAATTAATTAAAACAGTTCATGAAAAATTCATTAAAAATAAATTTAAATTTTAAAACAATTTTTATCTTTTTTTTAATAATTTTTAATTGAGTCAAATTAAACAATATTAAAAAACACCCGTGTTACGGATTTTATAATTAATTAAAGGAAAAAATGATTCTTTTTTTTAAAAATAACAATTTAAATTACAACAATAAGATCCGCCCACCCTTAAACAAGCAAAATTTAATAATAAAAGGTAAGGAAAGCTTCAGAGAAATTCTTTTAAGTCGATTAAAAAGTGAATTTGTTGGCACTTCATAAAAGTTTAGAGTTGTTAAAGTTATCACGTGGCTGGGAGCAGAAGCCCCATTGCCTGCTTAGTAGCAAACTTTATACTTTACATATAAACTTCAAATGCTTTCTGAAAAAAGTTCGATATTGTTCTTGTTTTATTTGCATAATGCCTTGGGGAAATTTCGATAAACTTTTCTTCTCTTTTTGACTCTTATGCACAATTTCCACACATTTTTTTATCTTTTAGCTTTTTCCTGTATGAAAATTATTTTTTGATACAGAAACTGAAAAGAAATTTTCACACTTCATTCGATTTTTAAAATTTTTCGTGAAACATATTGAATTTTCTTTACCTAGTGATTATCTCACTTATTTAGGACCTGAGTTACTAAATTCTTTTCAGTTGTAGAGCTATTAGATTAAATAGTAGAGGGAGAGGAAACCACTTGCTCAAACTGGGGCTTACTTACTAGCTCCCCAACAGTTGTAGTACTAATTAATTAATGTCTTGAACATTTCTCTATAGTTATTTATGACTTCTATCCTCTCCTTTAGAATTAAGATTGATGGATTAATGGATTAAGTAATAGAATACATGATTGCTATGGTCATGCTAAAACCCTAATAAGTAGCACCTTGCACAAGGTGTCATCTCATTACCAGCACTAGTTCAATTTTCAAATCAAATGACTTATATATGTTTTTTTTAAAATGTAAAAAATCATAAAATAATCCAATCGAGTTAAAATTGGTCCTAGTATATCCATTTATGTAATAAGTAAGGGTATTAAGGTTGGTTTCAATGCAGCAAGTATATGTACGGTTTGGATTTAGTTATAAAAGTTAAGGAGCATCGAGGGAGATCAGTGTCTTGATGGGTGACCGCTGGAAATATATCGAATATATTTACTGTCTGAGAAGTCTTTTTTTCTCTTTAAAAGTTCCGAGGAATCCTGTAACCGATTTTCGAGAATAATGGGCTTCATACTCCCTTGGGAGAATAAAGTACTTATAAAGGTTATAACCTTATAACCTTGGCACTGAATAGTGCCTCCAGGGTTCACGGTTATAAATTACAAGGTTCTTGGTTCTACTGTACCTCGGTTCTCGTGGCAGGAACTAAATATTGCTCAGGGAACAATTATTATTAACATATTATTAGCATTCTCTACTCCCATGGGGTTCAACTATAAAATATTTCAGCTTTTAATACTCGGACTAATAGTCAACAATTTTAGTGTCTCACTAGTGCCCCATCATTAATTATATTAATAAAACTAGTTTTAAATTTGAGGATTATTTTAATTCCATCACGCAGCTGACCTCTATTTATAACGTGCATATAAACTAGGTATTCATAAATAAAACTGTATTTGTAGACAACTTGAAAAACAAACAACTAAGAAAAACAATTAAAACGACAGTGGATAATTCGTAGAATACCTTGTTATAAAAATCTAATTTTATTTCTCAGGTTCTGTTTCTAAATTAAACTGCGGGGGTGTCTCTTGAATCTTGTCTTCGTCTAAGTAGATTATGTTTTAATAAAAAATGTCCAGTAATCCCTTTAAGATTTGTCCGGGTTTTCTTTCCCTGACCTCAGTAATGAGAAAATAGTTATTCAGGCTTTTGCTCTCTTAGAGTGAAATAGTTTCATCAGTACTTGGTATCTCATATATTGCCTCACAGTTCATCAGTACTTGGTTATCTTGAATTCCTGTTTGACAGGTCAAGGCACAGATAAACATCAGTACTTGGTTATCTTGAATTCCTGTTCACAGGTCAAGGCACAGATAACATCAGTACTTGGTTATCTTGAATTCCTGTTTGACAGGTCAAGGCTCAGATAACATGAGTACTTGGTTATCTTGAATTCCTGTTTGACAGGTCAAGGCTCAGATAACATCAGTACTTGGTTATCTTGAATTCCTGTTTGACAGGTCAAGGCACGATAACATGAGTACTTGTTATCTTGAATTCCTGTTTGACAGGTCAAGGCACAGATAACATCAGTACTTGTTATCTTGAATTCTGTTGACAGGTCAAGGCTCAGATAACATCAGTACTTGGTTATCTTGATTCCTGTTTGACAGGTCAAGGCTCAGATAACATCAGTACTTGGTTATCTTGAATTCCTTTTTGACAGGTCAAGGCTCAGATAACATCAGTACTTGGTTACTTGAATTCCTGTTTGACAGGTCAAGGCACAGATAACATCAGTACTTGGTTATCTTGAATTCCTGTTTGACAGGTCAAGGCACAGATAACATCAGTACTTGGTTATCTTGAATTCCTGTTTGACAGGTCAAGGCTCAGATAACATCAGTACTTGGTTATCTTGAATTCCTGTTTGACAGTCAAGGCACAGATAACATCAGTACTTGGTTATCTTGAATTCCTGTTTGACAGGTCAAGCTCAGATAACATGAGTACTTGGTTATCTTGAATTCCTGTTTGACAGGTCAAGGCTCAGATAACATGAGTACTTGGTTATCTTGAATTCCTGTTTGACAGGTCAAGGCTCAGATAACATCAGTACTGGTTATCTTAACAGGTGATAACATCACTTGGTTATATTTAATTCCTGTTGACAGGTCAAGGATTCAGTACTCTTGAATTTCTGTTTGACAGGTCAAGGCTCAGATAACATAACCCTATCTTTTCCCTAAGACAGCCAACTCCCCTCTCCTTTTACCTTTGATACACTACTAACGCTGGCCCCCCAAAATAGCGGTAAAATGGAGATACAAGTAAGTCCCTTTCGCCTTTTTACAAATCTTTATTAGACCTTATGGAAGCTGGGTCAAAGTAGCTTTTGTAAATAACAGAAAATTATTCAATTGAGATTAAATTTAGTACAAGTCTATACAATTAATTAATAATTAAGTACACAAAGTTTTGTATCAATGCGACAATTATATCCATGATGTTTGTTGGATCATAATAAATTAAGCAGCATTGAACGAGATCAGTTCTATATAGGTGACCACTGAGAATAAATCAGATACATGTACTATCTGAGGTGAGCGAAGCGAATCCGAACAACAAATAAGCAAACAACCCAAAGTTTGTACCACCACTCCTCCCTTCAACAGCAATAACCCTAAATTTGTACCACAACTCCTCCCTTCAACAGCAATAACCCAAAGTTTGGACCACCACTAATGATAATACAGCTCCTAAGTCAGATGCAGCCCCCTTAAATGAGAAACTTTTATTGAATAACCTAAGGGTTGCTATTCTGACCAAATTAAAGCCTGTCTTAAAAGACGTAAAGGTTACCAATATGTACCCAAAAAGGAAATTGGAATGTTTACCGTGAGCAGCTTCAACCTCTTAATGAAGTGTTAATAAGCAATATTAGATGTCCGAAGGAACTTGAAGATCGAGCTAGGTTTCTGGAAAAAATGGTTGGAGATGCATTTAAGGAAGCATGTCCAGCAAAAAGTAAATCGTCAAGAGAAGTTCCATGGTGGAATAAAAACTTAGATATTCTTCGAAAGACAGCTAGAAAAGCCTATCGCAAGGCTTATAGTAACAAAGGCCGCGACAATGAGGATATTCAATGGGACATTTTCGTGGAAGCTCGGAGGAATTTTAAAAAAGAAATACGTAAAAATAAAAGATCCTGTTGGAAAGGTTTCTGTAGCAATATTGACTCTCTGCCAGAAGCTTCAAGGCTGGCTAAAATACTAAGTATTGAAGGAAGTGAAAAGATTTTAGGCTCAATAAAAAAAGACAATGCATCCTGAACTCTGGATATAGAGGATACTCTTCAAGTACTTCTTCAAACTCATTTTTCTGGAGAAGAGGGTGAGAGAGCCTCAGATGTAACGGAAACAATAAAACCTGATTGGAACCTCGCAAGCACTTTAATCACCGATGAATCAATCCGATCGGACATAAACCAGTTCGATCCATTCAAGGCATCGGGGCCAGATGAGATATTTCCAGCTCTATTACAAAACGAATTAGACCTGCTCTTGTCTTCTATAAAGGAGCTTTTTAGAATTAGCTTAGCTATGGGGATAGTTCCAGAAGCATGGAAGGATACAAGGGTGGTATTTATACCTAAAGCTGGACGGAAAGATTACACAATAGCCAAATCTTTCAGACCCATAAGCCTTACATCATTTATGCTGAAAGCTCTAGAAAGAATCGTTGACAATTATCTTTTAGAAGAAGTCCTTTCAAAGCAACCACTTGAAGTAAATCAGCATGCATACCTAAAAGGTAAATCCACCGAGACTGCCCTTCATGCAGCAATCTCAACCATTGAAAAATCTCTGCATAGAGGGGAGATTACCTTGGCTCTCTTCTTCGATGTAGAAGGGGCATTTGACAAAGCAAGAATAAGCAATAAAAAAGAAGAACTCCAAAGAAGGGAAACTCCTAAAACCATTATCAACTGGATATTATCTACTCTGTAAGATAAGAAAATTAGCACTACGCTCGGAAGCACTAATGTTAACATCAAAGTCACGGGAGGATGCCTTCAAGGAAGCTGCCTTTCTTCTTACCTATGGTGCTTAGTAGTGGATGGTCTGCTAAGAAAACTTACAAAGGATGATTTCTACGTTCAGGCTTATGCAGATGACGGATTAGTTTTGATCTGTGGCAGATTCTTAACAACGTGTTGTGAAAGAATGCAACTTGCCTGCAGGATAATTGAAAACTGGTGCAAAGATGTAGGGCTCTCTGTTAATCCTTCTAAAACGGAATTGATGCTCTTTACAAAAAAAGAGAAAAATCGAAGGTTTTCAAGCACCTAGGCTTTTTGGACAGCAGCTAACTCTAACTAATATTTAATATATTTAATATTTAATATTATTATTTAATATTTTAAATAAAAATTAAAATCTTTGATCCTCGTCTTAGTTGGAAAGCTCAGATAAATAAAATAGTAGAGAAAAGTATAATGACTTTCTGGCAGCTTAGACGTGCAGTAGGGAAATCCTGGGGGACTCTCTCCAAAGATACTAAAATGGCTCTACACCGCCGTTATAAGACAAAGAATTCATTACGAATTTCTATTCTGGTGGCCCAAGGTTGATGTTAAAGAAAATGTCAGGAAACTTGATAAAGTTCAGAGGTTGGCATGCAAGAGCATTACAGGGGCGATGAGGACCACTCCTACCGTGGCATTAGAAGCTCTGGCTGGACTACCCCCACTACAGGTATGGATTAAAGGAGAAGCAATTTCTTCCTTCTTAAGAGTTAGGGACTGTGGATGGTGGAAAGGAAGGGCTCTCAATGTAGGTCATATGGCAATCGAGAGTTTGGCACATCGTGATATTCCCTTAACAACGATACCTGTGATATTGATCAAACCTAAATTAATCTAAACAAGAGGTTTCAAATAGATATCCCTTCTAGAGATAAATGGGAAAAGGGTGAGGTAAAATTTAATGCGGAGACTCTTGTGACATTCACTGATGATTCACGAAATGATACAGGCTTATCTGGAGCAGGACTATACATAGAAAACTCAGGCTTTACCAAAAGTTTTTCTCTAGGTAAATTAACTACAGAGTTCCAAGCCGAAGTCTTTGCCATTTTGGAAGCGACTAGGCAGCCAGACTTAAAAACCCAAAATATAAGTCTATAGCAATTTGCTCTGACAGCCAAGCTGCTCTAAATGCTTTAGCTTCTCCCAATATCAATTCTTCTTTGGTATTAGAATGCTGGGAAGCTCTGGAACAGCTATCTGAACACTTAAAGGTCAAAGTGATATGGGTCCCTGGACACACTGGCATAGCTGAAAACGAAAAAGCCGACGAAGTAGCTAAAAAAGGGACATCTACAGACTTCTGTGGGCCAGAGCCTGCAATAGATTGGACAAGAAGGCAGGCCAAATCCCGTGTGAAAAATTGGATTTGGAAGGAAACTAAAATCACATGGGAAAACAACACCGGATGTAGACAGTCAAAGATGATATTTCCAACATTACATAGAAGGAAATCTAGATGGCTTCTTGACTTGAGTAAGTCTAGTCTCAGACTTATGGTAGGAGTAATCACTGGGCACTGCAGGCTTAATAGGCATTTAGGCCAAATGAAGGTGACTGAGAGCCCAATATGTGCAATATGTGAAGACATTGAGGAAGAAACAGCCTATCACTATTTGGCAACGTGTGAAGGGTTTGGAAGGCTCAGGTTTCAAATATTTGGAACTGGAACGCTTCTCGAAGAGGAAATGGAGTCTCTAAGATGGCAGGACATTCTTACTTTCATCCATCGTAGCAGGAGGTTCGACGAGGAGAAAGTAGTGGAAGTATAGTGATAGGTGGTTGACTTCGGGGTTGGTGAAAAGGACCCAACGGTGTGGTCTACTCACCAGGCTTGACCTCCCCACTCGTACTACTACTTGGACCACCACTCCTCCCTTCAACAGCAATAACCCAAAGTTTGTACCACCACTCCTCCCTTCAACAGCAATAACCCAAAGTTTGTACCACCACTCCTCCCTTCAACAGCAATAACCCTAAATTTGTACCACCACTCCTCCCTTCAACAGCAATAACCCAAAGTTTGTACCACCACTCCTCCCTTCAACAGCAATAACCCTAAATTTGTACCAGCACTCCTCCCTTCAACAGCAATAACCCAAAGTTAGTACCACCACTCCTCCCTTCAACAGCAACAACTCAAAGTTAGTACCACCACTCCTCCCTTCAACAGCAACAACTCGAAGTTTGTTCCACCACTCCTTCTTACTGAAATGAAAACCTAAATTGGTTCTACTAAAGCACTTGTAATAATAAAATCTATATCATCCCCACGCTCTCAATGACTGAGACCTTCAAGTTGGTTTACCCCCCCCCCTCTATCACTCTATCACTTAACTAAACCACAGGCACACTTTATACTTTAGAGGGTTAAATTAAGTCAACTGTAAAATGAATAAATATAAATAAGATAAAAATTGATTAATCAACACAAAAGGATGTCTATATTAAAGGATAGGAACAACTTTAGTAATTCAAAACTTTAATTGAAATAATATTAAACGAATAAACCTTGATTTATAATAAATGGTAAATATACAAAAAATAAATAAAGACAAATAAATATAGGTCAACCTGTCTAGACTAACCATACTCTCTGCAGTAAAAAACAATTGTCTAATAAAAATTTAGGAAGGTACGAAAAATTGTGCATATTCCAAGAAGATTCTGAGACCCCTCAATTCTAAACGGTACAATTAAATTTGTATGATTTTTTATCATAAAATGGTTTTATTTTGAATTGAATGAAATGGAATTTTAAAGGGTAATAGAAATGCAAGAGGGGATGGATTATCATTAACTAGAGTCTTCAGATATTTTTGTAGAAAGCAAAAACTGGAAGGGTCTGGCATATTAGTGTCAGGCATTAATCAGTTTATGTTTGACGATAGAGGATGTGTAAGCTTCAGGGGATCATATGGGAGACAAAAGTCAGATTAATATGAAAGAGGTTATATTCACCGCAAGGTAAAGAAGCAATAATAGAACCAGCTACCGTCGATGCTTGTTGTAAGATATCAATAACCCTGGACCGTTTTTGGCTTAACACTGTCAATGATCTGAACAATGATTCATATCAGTAAATAACTTATAGTCTCAAAGGGGAGGAAAACCCCTCTGAAGATATAATAGTGGCGTTAAGCCGAAACCGGCCAGAGTATATTTATTCCTCACAGCAAGTATCGTCGGTAGCTGTTTTTTCAAATAAGTCAGATTTGTATTTACATAGGTTAAATAGGGAATCAAGGCTGGGATGGAGAGATACTGTGCTTGCTAAGCCGTCTCTCCCTATCCCTCCTCCGTCAAGTGCCTTATCTTTATATTTATATATTAATTAGTAAATAAATTCATTCATTACAGACACAGCTTCCAGTAAATATTAACATTATCTTATTTGTTAGTAACATTTGTGTGTATCAGTTGATAGGTCGTAGATAAAATATAATTAGCAGCAGGGATAGAAGATATCAGCTCTAAAATTACCTCCCTCAAAAAAGCCCCTGACAACAAAATTTTAGAAATATCCCTCGGCCTGTCAGCTTTGTAAGTTAATGAAGTTTTCTCCTTCGGCAATGCTTTGGGAGGAAATACACTTGAGCTGTAAAACATTGCCCCCTCCCCCTTCTTGTATAAATAGCAACATTTTAGATCTGCGATTCTCAACCTTTAAATCGCGACCCACATTGTTTATATTCTAAACACATAAACAAGCACAAGTTTATGTCTATCGGAAAAGGGAAAATGGGTGCATTGTCTGTCCTAGAATGTTTTTCCGGTCTTAAAATACAATTTAATAAATGTGAAACCATAATTTTATTGGAGTAAGGGTGTCCAGGACGCAACTTTAAGAGAAAGCCAAAGAATCCTCAAAACTGAAGAAAACAGCCTTGTGCAGAAATAATTTCTAGCTTATTGCACTCTCAAATTTAAACTTTATCACGTGCTCTAACAACAATTACAATGTGAAAAAATAATAATTTACTATCCTACTACGTAAGATTCAAAAACCAACATAACTTTTACGTCTGAAAATCTTGTTTAGTCAGTCAGTCTTGTACAGTCAGTCGCGGAGTAGTTACCATTAAATGATTATCGAGAATTAAAAAGTTTGAGAAAAGCTTTCTAGACGCAACGACTGGCTATAAATTAAGCTAGTAAGGGGAGAAAAAGTTTACTAGGTAAGATCGTACCATTCACAGTTAAGTTATTCAGCCGGTTGACGTAAATTAAAATATTATGTCCACTGTCGAACTATTATAGTCACAATTTGAAGCACACCAATAACATTTATTTTTATATTAAAACTTCCGAAAAAAGAATCGAAAAAATTAAAGAATTATAGAAGTAAAAAGGTAATAGAGTATCCTTTATATTTAGCATAAAAAACATGGTGTTGGTTCACTCTCCCTCTAATGATATGCATTTCTATCCAGCAGCTATAGTTGCTGGTACTATAGTAGTACCAGCTTACAGTTTTTAGTATAGAAAAGAGGAAACAGACAGTACAGTATACAAGAGTTTTTAGTATTCAAGAGTTGTTTGTGTACAAGAGTTCCCTAAAAATTAATTGCCTACTGTTTTATTGCAATATAATTCACAATGGCTTCTAATACCTTGCTTCATGATAATAAAAAGGAACGTGAAATTTAATAAAAAAAAACAAGTAATTAAGCACAATAACAGATAACAAGAAATAAAATTATCCTAAAAGTATTTCAAAATAAAAATATGCTTTTATTATGAATAACAAACGTTTTACTACACAAAAATTTAATTACTGTCTTTAATGTTTTTTCTAGACGAGGGAATTTACTGATAAACACGATTCAGGCATAAAAGTTTATTAATTGTTTAAATATAATTTTTTTATCTACTTTAGAAACTGCAGACTATAGTTTTAAACATACATTTATACACACAAAATATATGTATATATTTTTGTTTGCGGCGCCATTTGGCAGCAAGGATCTGTTCTTCTTTGCAGAAAGGAATATATATATATATATATATATATATATATATATATATATATATATTATATATATATATATATATATACTATATATATATATATATATATATATATATATATATATATATATATATATATATATATATAATATATATATATATATATATATATATATATATATATATATTATATATATATATATATATATATATATATATTGTGTGTATTTATTATTTTTATTTTTTATATACATATTAAATATATATTATAGTTTAACACTAACTAAAACTATTTAAGAATTAATAAAACTATTAATTCGCAGCTGTTAAGGATTTTTTTTTTAATTTACCATAACAGTATCCCTGCTATGGCTCTTTATTTTCTAAACATGCACCGCTTTCGCATAACATGTTGATCTTTTATCTTCTTCTTTCTTTTTTGCATTTTCATTTTATTTTAGTTGTAGCATTTGGTTCAAGAATAATTATGATTCTTTTTTTTTTTTATTTTCTTTAATTGTAATCTTCTTTCTTTTTTTCGTAGCAATCTTCTGTTTATCATTATTTATCATTTAAGTTTTGATGAATTTAATATTTTAAATAATAAAATTTATTTATTTATTATTTAGTTTTTATTTATTTTTTTTTTAAACTTCTAATAGATTATTGTAAATTTGAATGTTTTTAAAATACTTATAATTTTGAAAATAAACAAGTATAAATTAATTTAAATTAATACAGGGATTGAAATATATGTATATATACATACACATACATACATACACATACATACATACACATATATACACATACACACACATACATAAATTGTTTTACAAAAAGCCGCTCTTAATAAAGCCTCAGGTGAAGACGGCATTACTCTTTTTAGGATTTAAAAAGGTGGTTCTTATGAGATGATGTACGTCTTCAACTAGATAGCTGCAGTGAGTGTATTCTTACGGTGCAATAAGTAGACTGTAGACTAATATTATCTACTGCGGTAAACACAAACGTCCAACCATAAGGATAATAACAACTCTAGCTATATGGACAAATTAAATTCTAACGGATTATTGATAAATCATAATCAACTAAATTAACGATATATCGAAATAGAAAGTGATGTGGATGAATTAAAGTCAATAGTATTGCGGATAATTTTATACCAGAAGTTTTGGAGGATAAAGCAAATTCATAAGAAAGAAGGGTTTATTACAAGTATTGTAATACATCAAAGTCAGAAGTTTGGGATTTTATGTGGATCAGCAATGAGGATAAATCTACATCAGATTTAAGATACATCTATATCAAGGAGGATAAATCTACATCAGATTTAATGTGGATACATCTATATCAGAAGCAATGAGGATAAATCTACATCAGATTAATGTGGATACATCAATATCAGAAGCAATGAGGATAAATCTAAATCAGATTTAATGTGGATACACCTATATCTGAAGCAATGAGGATAAATCTAAATCAGATTTATTGTGGATACATCTATATCAGAAGCAATGAGGATAAATCTAAATCAGATTTAATGTGGATACATCAATATCAGAAGCAATGAGGATAAATCTACATCAGATGTGGATACATCTATATCAGAAGCAATGAGGATAAAATCTAAATCAGATTTAATGTGGATACACCTATATCTGAAGCAATGAGGATAAATCTAAATCAGATTTAATGTGGATACATCAATATCAGAAGCAATGAGGATAAATCTAAATCAGATTTAATGTGGATACACCTATATCTGAAGCAATGAGGATAAATCTAAATCAGATTTAATAATGTGGATACACCTATATCTGAAGCAAGAGGATAAATCTACATCAGATTTTATGTGGATACACCTATATCTGAAGCACGAGGATAAATCTACATTCAGATTTAAATGTAGATAGATCTAAATCTGAAGCAATGAGGATAAATCTACATCAGATTTAATGTGGATTACACCTATATCAGAAGCAACTACATCAGATTTAATGTAGTATAGATCTAAATCTGAAGCAATGAGGAAAATCTACATCAGATTTAATGTGGATACACCTATATCTGAAGCAAGGAGGATAAATCTACATCAGATTTAATGTGGATACACCTATATCTGGATAAATCTACATCAGATTTTAATGTAGATAGCATCTAAATCTGAAGCAATGAGGATAAATCTACATCAGATTAATGTGGATACATCTATATCTGAAGCAACGAGGGATAAATCTACATTCAGATTTAATGTGGATACACCTATATCTGAAGCAAGGAGGATAAATCTACATCAGATTTATGTAGATAGATCTAATCTGAAGCAATGAGGATAAATCTAAATCAGATTTAATTGTGGATACACCTATATCTGAGTGGCAACGAGGATAAATCTATAAAAATCAGATTTAATGCGGATACATCTATATCTGAAGCAATGAGGATAAATCTACATCAGATTTAATGTGGATACATCTATATCTGAAGCAATTGAGGATAAATCTACATCAAGATTTAAATGTAGATAAGATCTAAATCTGAAAGCAATGAGGATAAATCTAAAATCAGATTTAAGTGGATACATTATATCTGAAGCAACGAGGATAAATCTACATCAGATTTAATGTGGATACATCTATATCTGAAAGCAATGAGGATAAACTACATCAGATTTTAATTGTGGACTAACATCTATTATCTGAAGCAATGAGGATAAAATCTACAATTCAGATTTTAATGTAGGATAGATCTAAAATCTGAAGCAAACGAGGGATAAATCTAAATCAGATTTAATGTGGATACATCTATATCTGAAGCAACGAGGATAAATCTACATCAGATTTTTAATGTGGATACATCTATATCCAGAAGCAATGAGGATAAATCTACATTCAGATTTAATGTGGATACATCATATCTGAAGCAATGAGGATAAATTACATCAGATTTTAATGTGGATACATCTATATCAGAAGCAATGAGGATAAATCTACATCAGATTTAATGTGGATACATTTACTATCAGAAGCAAGGAGGGATAAATCTACATTAGATTTAATGTGGATACATCTATATCAGAAGCAATGAGGATAAACCTACAGTCAGATTTTAATGTGATACATCTATATCAGAAGCCTAAATCTACATCAGATTTAATGTGTGGATACATCTATATTTCAGAAGCAATGAGGATAAATCTACATCAGATTTAATTGTGATACATCTATATCAGAAGCAATGAGGGATAAATCTACATCAGATTTAATGTGGATACATCTATATCAGAAGCAGATGAGGATAAATCTACATAGATTTTAATGTGGATACATCATATCAGAAGCAATGAGGATAAAATCTACATCAGATTTAATTACTATATGCAGGGATAAATCCTACATCAGATTAATGTGGATACATCTATATCTGAAGCAATGAGGATAAATCTACATCAGATTTAATAATTGATACACCTATATCTGAAGCAAGGAGGAAAAAATCTACATCAGATTTAATGTGGATACACCTATAATCTGAAGCAACGAGGATAAATCTACATCAGATAATGTAGATAGATCTAATCTGAAGCAATGAGGATAAATCTAACATTCAGATTTAATGTGGATACATCTTATATCAGAAGCAATGAGGATAAATCTAAATCAGATTTAATGTGGATACATCTATATCTGAAGCAATGAGGATAAATCTACATCAGATTTAATAATGTGGATACACCTATATCTGAAGCAAGGAGGATAAATCTTACATCAGATTTAATGTGATACACCTATATTGAAGCAAGGAGGATAAATCTACATCAGATTAATGTGGATACACCTATATCTGAAGCAAGGAGGATAAATCTACATCAGATTTAATGTGGATACATCTAAATCTGAAGCAATGAGGATAAATCTAAATCAGATTTAATTGTGGATACACCTATATCTGAAGCAACGAGGAAAATCTACATTCAATTAATGTGGATACATCTATATCTTGAAGCAATTGAGGATAAAATCACAACAGATATTGAAACATACATGTGGATACACCATATCTGAAGCAAGGAGGATAAATCTACACAGAAAAACACCAAATCAGCAAATGATGTTAATGTGGATACACCTATATCTGAAGCAGGAGGATAAATCTACATCAGATTTAATGTAGATAGATCTAAATCTGAAGCAATGAGGATAAATCTACATCAGATTTAATGTGGATACACCTATATCTGAAGATATCTACATAAATGTAGAGATCTAAATCGAAGCAAGAGAAATCTACATCAGGAGCATCTAACAGCATAGGATAAACTGAAATCAGAAGCATTGTGTATGTTCCATTATTCCAGTCTTGCTAGAGATAAATTTAAACTATTTTTAACCACGCAGATATAAAACTTTGAAAATAACTTTTCAAAGTATCCCTCCTAAAGTACCCTTTTAAAAATATTAAATCAAAGGATTTCGGCTATAAAAAGTCGGCTCGTACAGGGCCCAAACTTTTCCGGTAAAAGTGGGTCACTTAGTTTAATAAAGTAACCTTACAACTGCGAGGTTATGAAATAAAAAGGTTAGTAGTCGTGTGGTTCCCTATCAATTGATTTGGACGTTATATTTATAGAACATTATTGACATCAACCCAACTGGTGGAAAATTCTTTGAAGTTTAATCGGGTTATTTTTGAAACGTAGTCTGTTCCGAGAACGCACTGGTAAAATATTGGAGGTTATGTTTTTATTGCAAGTTGGAGACGCAATCAATTAAAGAAATAAATATTTTTTTATTTATTCTATAATATAATATACATATTATATACACTGTGTATTTATATATACACAGCGCATAATACATAATTACGGTTTGAAACTATTATTAAAGTGAAATAATAGTTCGTTACAAAGTAAGACTTTTCAATACGATCGCCGCATTATAATTACGGAGTGAACGACGTAACGGTGTAGAATAGATCTAAAATCTCTTAGTAGTTATGAGAGAGTATTTGATAAATTGATGGAATGCGATCAATAGAGAAGGCATTAAATTATAAACGGCGTGTAACTGAATTCACCAGGTACGCATCTGATAAGTTGAAAACATGAGATAATTTATTAATTATCATTGAGTTATTCTGTTAATTGATAAAGCAATGTTATTGATATTTAATCAGTAATCTAGATTACAAACATGCCAATATCATACAAATTAAATGTACATTTTTTTCTTTTTCAAATTTACATCGTATAGGTGTATAGGACAAGTATTGTGTATGCAAAAAAATCCGAAACCGGGATGAAACCGGAACTATCCGGTGTTTTAAAGGCCTCCTGAGTGGTTTTCAGAAGTTGTCTGTCTGTATGTGTGTGTCTGTTATCATCGTAGCTCCTAGTGTATCAATGCTAGAGAGTTGAAACTTTGTACGAAAATCAGTCTACCGTTGTTGTTGTGCTGATAATTTATTTATGACGTCATTAACACGCAATAATGACACAGCCAATATTTCGAAAAAACATAAAACGCGGAAAAATAATCCGATTAGATTGAAAACTCATAGACCACACTATTTGTTTGGCTGTCTTTCAAAATGTCAAAATGTTTTGTAAAAATACAGTATCTTGTATATTTTAATACTTTTCCTCATTTATACCGTAGCTATATAGGGAAGTATTGTGTTTGCAAATCCCGCAATAATGACAAAAATATTAAATAATCATGATTACAGTCTATGGTTTAGTTTAATAATCTTGACAGGTCAGTTTAGACACCACTGATTCTCAAGAAAAAAAATCCTTGCAAGAAGGAGTGGAAAAAACTATGTAAACAAATCAGTTATTTTACCCGTATTTTCTTGGCGATGTTTTTTTTACATTTCTTTTGTTTAGTTTTATTTTTAAATGGTCAATTTTTATGATTAATTTGAAAGTAGTTTTCAAAACGATGTAATCCAAAAGAAGAACCACAAACAAAGTGAACGATTGCCGGGAAGAAGGTTTTTTCCTACAGCGGTTATTGTGGTAGGGATTTTTTTTTCTCTTTTTAAGTGAGAGATTGGCAGCGGCTTCTCTGATTGGTCAATCCCCAAAATGCTTATGACCTTGGGGATTTTAAAACTAAACGATAGATTGTAGTTCAATTTTTATTAAATGACTTGTGAACGATTTTAAAAATTATACAAAAATCGGAAAATAATCTAATTGAGTGAAAATTACGTACAAGTACAAGTACAAGTATACCTTCACGTGAATAATAAATACACCAAGTTGTTTCAATTCGAACAGCATGTCCATGCTGGTTTTATGATCCATTTTTTGATGGATCATAAAAGTTAGGAAACATCGAGCGCAGTGAGTCGTGGATGCCTGCAAGTAATAAATTAATTATGTATTCAATACTGTTCATAAAATTGGATTCAAAAGTAAAAAATAATATCTCGTTAAAATAACCTGGATAAGGTGGAGAGGGTCGCGATCATAGAGATATTATTACAAGTGGCGCCCTATTAGTTGAGTTTTGAAACAAAGAAAAAGTAACCTGACCACTTTCGACATTCAATTATCAAAAAAAAACTGAACAATATTACCATAATTTATACAACAGAATGTTTTAAATACAACTCAAACCATAAAAACAGTGTGGAAAGTCAAAAACAATTGATTTAATATAACCTCAACCCTCTCTTAGAGGAGGTTTGAATAAGGTTACACAGAGCCCATGAGTCCCAAAATGATGTTATAGGTCTCTCAATGTATTGAGAGGCTATGCCCCTCTCGTAATATATTTCGTTGGACGGGATAAAGTGTACTTTTATTCGTCTGATGTTTTACCTGAAAAGTTACCCCTATCTCTAATCTAGTAAAACATCAAGCATCTTAATGTAACATGTCTTAATGTAAGCATCTTAATGTAACATGTCTTAATGTAAGTATCTTAATGTAATGCAGTATTTAATGTACATGTCTTAATGTAAGTATCTTAATGTAACATGTCTTAATGTAAGCATCTTAATGTAACATGTCTTAATGTAAGTATCTTAATGTAACATGTCTTAATGTAAGCATCTTAATGTAACATGTCTTAATGTAAGGTATCTTAATGTAACATGTCTTTAATGTAAGTATCTTAATGTAACATGTCTTAATGTAAGCATCTTAATGTAACATGTTCTTAATTTAAGCATCTTAATGTAACATGTCTTAATGTAAGAGTATCTTAATGTAAACATGTCTTAATGTTAAGTATCTTAATGTAACATGTCTTACATGTAAGGTATCTTAATGTAACATGTCTTAATGTAAGTATCTTAATGTAACATGTCTTTAATGTGTAAGGTATCTTAATGTAACATGTCTTAATGTAAGCATCTTAATGTAACATGTCTGAATGTAAGGTATCTATGTAAACATTGTCTTAATTTTAAGCATCTTAATGTAACATGTCTTAATGTAAGTATCTTAATGTAACCTTAAAGTCTTAATGTACATGTCTTTAATGTAAGTATCTTAATGTAACATAGTCTTAATGTAAGTATCTTAATGTAACATGTCTTAATGTAAGTATCTTAATGTAACTTATCAGAAGATAAGTTATCTTCTGAATGAAGTTACACGCTAAAAGCGTGTTCGAAATCGATCATAAACTCTACTACTAGCAACAGTACTAGTAGCAATAGCCACTAGCTCTTGTAAGAAATCTGTTCAAAATTTAAACGGTCAGTAATAAACAGATTTAAAAGTTTATTTTTTATAACCTAGCTCTTGTAAAACCTCTCGCTCACCTCTTGTTGTCTCAAGTATCGACCAGAGGCTGCTATTTTGTTTGTAGTTTTTCCTCTCTCGAAGACGATGAGTAAGTTTTCCCAAACTCTTTATAAAGGAGGTAATTAGGTAATTACCCGTTTTTGACATAATAACCTTGACGTAGCTTTAACACACTTCATTAAATAAAAATTACATAAAGAAAACTTTATAAGACTTGATTAATGTCTGCACTTAAGTAAAAGAAAAATAAATTTTGTGTTATAACGAAATTTGAAAAGCACTAAATACAAATTTTTAATTTCACTCATAAAAAAAATTGGGTACAAGGTTCTTCGCAACTCTTACTCACCATATCGTGTTTGCTACACTCATTCTCCCCATTTTGGACTCGCTTCGCTCGTCCTCAGAACATGGAGATAACATAATTTAAACAGCTGCTAGTAAACTCATTGTAAAAGTTATGTATCATGCACTCACAGAGTCCAAGATAAACTAGTGTATTCTGGCTTGGGGAATTGAAGTGCGCCAGCACTCTATTTAAAACTTATCAAAAGTGTTCGTTTGTCAGTATTTAAGTTTGGTCCAAAGAGTAAAACATAACATACGATTCTAAGGCTCCCTTTGCTCTCCTTTATGTGAGTATTTTATAATACATAATTTTCAATGGCCCGTATTGAGCTATTATTAAGTATTTTAAAAATATTTTTAGGGTTGCTTCTTATGAGTTAGTTGAGTGGTGGACAACCATTTTTTGGTGGTTTTTGATATTTTTGACGGGTGTAAAGGTCGCCGTTTTGAAAAAGCGAAACATATTTGTGTGCTACCTCAATGCCTACCATTTGATACCCCACACGAATTTTTAAAAAAATATATTATATGCGCGTGCGCGCATTTGCTCATAAATCGGCAAATGCGTATGGTTAATATTTGTAGTTAGCTATATTCTTATAGCCAACTTAATAGTTGTTGAATAAAATACTTACACAAGTGTACCAAATTTTAACTGCCTAGCATGTGAAATCGGACAAAAGTATAAGGGTTTCGAAGATTATCTTTGAAACCCTAATAAGAATCTTATTCTATATGTAAATAAAGAATAAGATTTTTCCAGTTTATCAAAATAATCCTAGTTCTCTCTTTACCACTCATGAAAAAGTTTACTTTTTGGTTACAAGGTTCATGGTACAGATTTTTTATTGTGATAAATGTTAGTTTTAGAAAAAGCAAAAGTTTTATGAAAATAAACTTTTTGTCGATTTGTTTTTGTCATTTACACGTATGCGCATGCGCAACCCATTCCAAGGACATACTGTTTGTGTGTGCATGGTGCATGCGGATTTGGACTCACTTTCGGGCCCGACTGTCATCATGCCACTTATATACGAGTGGCATGATGTGACACTTACCTACCTCGTATAAACAAAACAGCTAATGAGAATTTCAAAGTAATTTCGCTATGACCTACAACCGTCCTTAGTTGATACATTCGTCGTTTTAGCTAACTACTGGTATCTTTAATAAGTAACAGTCAAATACTTGCATAAAATAAAAACAATTAAGGTAATCACCAGATTCGAAACAAACAAATATAACTTTCCTTTCAGTCAATTCTAATTAGTTTCAGTTAACGAATATTTTGCAATTCTAACTTAGCTGCAAATCCATTGTAACAGTTGTTCTCCAGATATCTAGGAATACCATCTTAAATATGATTTCCGGTGTGCTAAGAAATTAATCTAAAACCTTATGTTTGTATAAATTAGTAGGGAGATAATCTCTAGGTTTCGTAATTTATTAGCAGGCCTTGTCTTATTTTCATTTAGAAGAACATTGCTTACAAATGTTTCCGTATTATTCATTACGGTGAATGGGTCGCGCTACCAAACCCGGATAGAATTTATGTACTGGAATATTTTATGGCTGACAAACTCACTGGATTAAGTAAAGACTTAGTTTCAAAACTAACTTACGTCTTAAAGTTTCCCAGTAATAAATGATTATTACAATGCGGCACAGTAACAAAACCCCTGAACCGAAAGGATATAACGATATACGCTTAGTAATTATTTCTCGCAATGGTAATAAATGATAACACAACAATATTAACCAGCGATTTTTTCCAGCTTTCTTCGAGTCCCCCCACACTATGATAATAATCTTTTATTTAAAAAAAAATGGAGTCATTTCTAATTTTATATCTTTACAATTACTTCTTTAAATATATTTTCCGAAGCGGATTTAATCCGAAGGACCCTGAAGGGTTGGAGGTTATGATTTGCGTTTTCCTTACATATTTATTTCCTTATACATATATTAAATTATACATATATTATTTTCCTTATAATATGAATACTCTGTTCCATTAAATAAAGAAAATGTAAATAAAAATGTATTTTTAGAAATTAATCTTACATTTGTAATTTATATTAGATTTGTATTTTATTTATTTTTTAAATTTTTGTGCAAGTAGATTTGATAGCATATATCTAATGATCCATCTCCAGGCTATTCAAATATAAGTTACTCTATAACATGTCACACCAGTCATAGAGATATATCCTAGAGGGGGCGTAGCTTATAAGGCGCGGTCGATTATCCACGGCCTTCTAGAACGTTGGATCACCCACAACCTTTTTTTTCAAAATTTTCAGTAATTAGCCGGATTTGTGATAAATGAAGCCTATTTCCGTAATCTGCGCGCTCTTTTGGTTAATCTCAAAGAGTATTTACATTCACTCAACGATTTATTTTTAATCTAACTTGGTACATACATAACTACTGTTAGATGTCAATGTTAACAAATATGACATGTCAAAATATAACACCAACATTTGACGTCTAACATTAGTTGTATGTACCAAGTTAGATTAAAAATAAATCGTTGAGTGAATGTAATACTCTTTGAGATTAACCAAAAGAGCGCGTGCAGATTACGGAAATAGGCTTCATTTATCACAAATCGGCTAATTACTGAAAAATTTTGAAAAAAAGTTATAAAAAAAGTTTGTGGGTGATCCAACGTTCTAGAAGGCCGTGGATATTCGACCGCCACTTATAAACGATATTTCTCTAAAAAGTAAGTTTGTACAAATGAGAACAAAAATGTTACGACTAACTTCATCAACATAAATGTTTGAGGACGAAATTCAAGTCTCTGCTACCAACAGAGACAAAATTATTCAGGAGAGTAGAACAACTTTATTGACATCATAGTTTTAAATTTTTAACATTATTATCATGTATGTAATCTAGTATCAATGCACCCAATATGTTTAGAATATAATAAACTCGATTTATTTTTAACATCTCTTGTTTTCATAATATAATATTGGAAAAATTGTTTATAGCTTGGCTAATTGGATTCGAAACATGGCGTTTTCATCTCTTGGATTTATTTTTAGATATATAGTGGTGTAATGGTATTTTTAATAATAAAACAATGTTATTAGTAATAATAGCCGTTTATATAGAGAGAACAAAATTCTTCAAAATGGCGATGAAAATATAGAAATGTATAAATAAAATATAATAAAAAGAAAACACTGCCAACTCCAAGTAATTACTGCTTTGTTATTTTAAACCATTGCTAGTAAGGAGTTATTTTTATATTTCCTAATAATTATTTTTATATGTTTATACCTGTAATTTAATATTATATCATCCTACCATAAAAATACAAAAAAAACGCCTGTGGACAGTTTGTTATTACAGTTTAGTCTGTAATATTTATACTATATAAATCAGTAATGAATTATATAAAATTGTAAAGGTCATGTTTATTGTTTACATCTTCGATTGAGGGACGCCTGTACATGTATACTAGGCCTAAAAGTGATCAGTCGTTAACACAATGTGTTCAAGGGCCTGGCTACTCGCTATTTTAATATTTTTCCAATGATCGCGTGATTTTTATAATAATTTATGCGTTCGGTTCTACCAATTATTCCGGTTGACTCGTGTATGGTGCACCGTTTTTTCTTTTTTGTTTTTATACATTTTTTAAATTATATTATAGAGAACTGTAAGTTCCTACATATAATATATGTCTGATTGCTTTATCCATAGTGTTTGCTTTCAGGTATCTATTAAGTCTATTAAGTTCCTGAGGTGCTTGCTCAATCCAAAATTGATCAAAAATTTCTTTTTTAGTTCTTACTTGCAAGGTCTGTTTCTTTGGCTTGTACTCCTTCATCACGAAGGCAGGGCTGTTAAAATATAATAGTAAATGAAACAATCACTTTAAAGACATGAGTATAAAACTAGGGTATTAAGTACCTCGGAACTTTTACACTATTTCAGGTTAGCTACGCTCAGTGTCACCATTTCAGATTAGCTACGCTCAGTGTCACCATTTCAGATTAGCTACGCTCAGTGTCACCATTTCAGATTAGCTACGCTCATTATCACCATTTCAGATTAGCTACGCTCAGTGTCACCATTTCGAGCTCGCTTAGAACTCGGACTTAAAATATGAGACTAATTTAATTTATACTGCAGTGTGTCTTCAGACCCGTTTAGTTTGTTCTCAGTCTTTTTTTCGATTTTTAATTATTAATTCTTTTATGGTTTCAATGTTCCATAAACATTAAACTAATGCTGATAATAAAATGAAACTTACCACTGTGGTTGTTCTAGTATAGAAATACAGGCGTGCCAAATTTCAGAGCATTACATTTTTGCTGAGTCATTCATGACAGGTAATTAGGTTATCAAAAATATTTAGACAATGGCTTAGTAACGCACTTAGACCAAAACATTGAATTTGAGCCAAATTTAAATGCTCGAGTGAAAACACACAGGAAACAACGGGGACAACATACAAACTCAATAAACTTGTGTATTCACACAATAGACACACACACACAGACAAAAAAACTTGGTATAAACTTCTTAGGAGATATTAAAACCGCTTGAAACAGATAATTCAGTTGAAATCTTGGTTTCGGATTTATAGTGCTATCACATCTCTTATCACTCAATTATAGTGCTATCACATCTCTTATCACTCAATTATAGTGCTATCACATCTCTTATCACTCAATTATAGTGCTATCACATCTCTTATCACTCAATTATAGCGCTAACACAACTCTTATCACTCAATTATACATACAGCATAATACCTACATCATATGAGGAAATTAAAAATATCAAAATATTTGTCTGAATCGAAATAAGATTTGAATGAAAATATTGTTTTGAGTTGTAAGGTTGGTACTAACTTCTCTTTATCAGAAATGGTCTCTCTATACTTAAAGTTAAAGTGATTTAGAAATTCATACAGTAGGTGTCTGCGCGGGGGGACACAGTGGTCTAACTTCCTGGTTTTAGGTGGTTCCGAAAAAACAGGGATTAGTTGCATCAACTACCGCACCGAGCGCTAGTTTTCACCTTGTAACGCTTATCACTATTGTTATCAGTTTTAAATCAAGACTTCTATTTATGTTTATAAAAAATGTAAACAAGACATTTTTTATCTTATTCATTAACTTTTTTTCTTGTTTAGTTGTTTTAAGATATTTTTTTTAGAAAATAGATAACGTGTGTTACGAAAGGTGTGTTATAATGAGACAACGAAGACGTAAATTAAATTTATAATTTCCCGGTTTGATGTTTGTTTACAAACATTTTTGATGTTAGTCTACAAATTATGTTTATCACGATATCAGGTCTACTTAAAATTAACAGCGTTTATGAAAATTATACCTTTAAAATAATTAATACAATTTTTAACATTGTTAAAGACCCTATTAAATAATTTTAATCTTGGAATTGAAGAAATAATTATTTTATATATGGGGTACAAGGTGAACCGACCTGCCACTAGCGGAGAAAGGGTGAACTTAGGGCAGGTCCTTCTAAAGCAGCTTATTTCGGGGGAGTTAGACCACTGTGTCCCACGCCCCCACCCCTACTGTATGAATTTCTACATCACTTTACTTTAAAGTATTCTATTCACATAGAAATTACACCAAAAAGAGTAATAGAAAATAGAAACAGAATAAGAAGCACTCTAAGTATAACATAATATTGTAACAACAAGACGCAGGGTTTGTTTGAAACCAAAGTAGAGAAAGTTTGCAACTGACATATTTTTAATATTGAGTTATAGAAAATATCTTCCTCTCCATTTTTTTGTTACTCTTTGAACTCGTTCAATGTTTTCTTTCAATTTATAAAATTGAAACAAACAAATATGTTTGTTCTTTATGTCAAACTTAATTTAAATTGTACTTATATCGAAATAAAATAAACACATGAAACGTTTAGGCAATATATTCTTGGAAATAATATTTCATTTTATTTCAGGATATTTTATTTAATTAAACATTAATAAATAAAAACAATAAACGTTGATTTTAGTTTATTATTTTATAAATTTATGTTAAAAATAAAAATATATTAATTCCTATAAATTTTAAAACGCAATGACAGAAAAGAAATTACAGCTCAATATTCTATTCAACCAACCATTGAATTTTCTTTCACTGTGGAAAAATCGTTTAGAAATTCTAACATAGGGATTATAAAAAAAAATTTAGATTAAAGAGAATATTTATTTGAAAAAGAATCCTCCACATCAAGGCAGGGTTGGAAAAAGAGATAGAGATATCTCTGTAATAGAGACGGGGTGAAGAGATAAGCACTGAACTTTTCAAACGATACAAGAGTAAACAATGCCATGGAAAATTTAAACAAAAAAACCTTTTTTAAATTTTAATAATACCGATTTTATATTTGTACATACTTTTACATAAAAACGTATATAAGACTGAAACGTTTTTGTCTGTTATTTAATATTCATGAAAATGATACATAACATTGAAAATGTATTTCCGATATTTTATACGTAAAGATCAAAGCGGGACTAGTATATTTCATAAAAGTAACAGCTTACCGTCACATACTTTATTTGAAGACGTATCTGAGTAAATTGATTCTGTTGCGTGAATTTGAACTTAAATATTCAGGTTATATCTAAATAATTCATAAAGAATTAAATGAAACGTGAATCGTCTTAAACTTTTAAATTTTTAAAAGTGTTTCGATTTCTCTTAGCTTGAATTCATATCTCTAGGGGTTTTGACTTTGTGCCAGTTAATACTATAGATATTTGCAGAGGCAAGAGAAAATATTATTCTTAGAGAAACTTACATGCATTAAAAATAATTAATTTAAAGAATTTAATTTATGACAATAATTTATGTCACTTGTTACTTTAAGTAGTATTTCATGAATTTTCATGAATCCTTTCATGAAATACCTTTGAAAAGGAGTTACTCCTTCAAGGAAAACTTTGAAGGAGTTTAAATCTCATCTTTTCATCATAACCGTTGACATATCTTAACAACAGTTTTCTTTGCATTGAGGAACACGAGGAAATAAAAGTAGGTTTTCTTTAAGAAGTCTACAGAATAAATGTCATAAGTAAAAGACTTACTTGACTCATATAATATCATTATTATGTCCAGTAGCAGACGTCGTTGTAGTAGCACCGCCGTGGGCTGATAGCTTAGTCATGGCTGACTTCCTGGGCTGGACACTATTGGCTAGCGTCTGCCCGGGGGCTGAACGTCAGCAGATCACTTTTCTAAAAGCTTTTCTGAAGTTCTCGGACAAAAAAGCGTATAGAATAGGGTTGACACAGCTGTTCATGTAGGCCAAGACGTGACTGAAGATTTGCAGCAAAACTAGATGTGAGTTGAACATTTCGTACGCGTTGATACTTTTCAATACTAGGATCAACTGTGAACAAACAAGTATAACCATCCAATAAAAATACGTTTACCTATAGGCTAAAGAATTTAATTAATTATATAATTTAATGGCTAATTTATCACATATTCTTAAAGTAGGTGTTTTGAATGCAGTTGCAGGGTTGGTTTTACCATAATTAGCAAGCTAGTTTTTATCCAAGGTTGAATCACACATCTATAGGATTTTTTATTATTATGGCTAGGAGTCAAAAAGAAACATTATAAATATAAAAAATTGATAGCAAATTGTGTATTTCTATAATGAGCTATCTAAAATAAAAAAAATACGATAGTCAACATCTCATTTCAAATGCAAATATGGAAATACAGAACAAGTTATTCATTCCAAATTAAAATTTATCATTATTTTTAAATTGGTTCTATTTATTCTTCATAAATTGAAAAAAAAACTATATTTGATTTTCTCTTGAATATATTTGAAAACCCATTCAATTGTTCAGACGATAGGCATTGCTATGAGCTATAATTAAATATAATATAATCAGGCTTATTATAAAAACTTTTTATTTTCATAAAGTATTATTAACTAAAATTCATTGCATTTATTATTAACTGGATAAAATGATTAAATAAATTGTTTATTTAATAAACTTTCAAAAGTAAATTGGTACTGCAATTAAATGTCTGAATTAGGTTTGGCAAGCTAAAAAATTAGACTATTTCTTCCATAAAAGGCCTGAAAAGTCTAAACAAAGCGATACTTTATTCAGTTAAATTGAGATACCATTTTCAAAAGCTTGAAAGCAATAAAAGTTTGAAAGTACATTATCCGTAATAGGACTATTGTATACGGACACAGATAGGTATATTTATCTTGCCGTATGTGTATGTAATAGATAGTTTACGATAATAATGGTCAGTGAGCAACTAGTATGTGTAAGAGATGGTTATAGCTTAGCTACCGGTAGTGGCAACCATGTGTAGGGTAGGTTTAGTTCTAGTAGTAGACGCTATCTATAGAAGCTTTTGTAGTGTGAGGTAATGTCGCCTTTAGCCATCAAGGAAAGTACTGAGACTCGAGCAAGAAGCAATAGAGGAAGCATTTCCAATCCCTTAGCTTTCTATCAGAGAGCCTTCAAGGTAACAGAAACCCTTCTCAAACAAAACTCACTCTCTGACATTAGTATCTGTCCTCTATAGAAATACACTCCATTACTTTATAACTTTAAAGCTTTTAGTTTTTCTTTTAATATTTCACAGTTTTGAATGAGTTGTCAAAGAGGTCTCCAAGCAAGAGGTTTAAAAGCTTTTCAACGGAGTAAACTTAAATTATGGATGATTATTGAGTAAATTTAAGTAGAGTTTATTGATTTTAAATCAGTTAAGTAAAGAAAAACATTTGCGATAGAACATTACGTAAATAAATACAGTACTTTATGCTATAACAGGTTTCATTCCAGGGATCACAACTTTCTTTTTATTCTTCTTTCAATTTTTCAAAGAGAAAACTTTAACTGTATAAATATCATTATATGTTCTTTTCTATCTGTGTCCATAACTATAGCAGCTGCATAATTGAAATTTAGGACCTATGTGTATTATTAGCATGTATTTTTAACACTGTTAATAAATTACTTTTAAAGGTATAGTTAAAAAGAAATTAATTTTAATAAACCCGGTTTATATTTATCAAACAATAGGGCAAGGAAACCGAAATAATTAATTAACTACAAAACATAGAAGAGTGTCTTACTAAAGAAAATATATAAAATCCGGGTCCCTTTGTTTAAGACAAATGTGACTGTTGTCTTTTCTTACGAATGCTTCGTTTTCTTCATCGCCATCTTCTTTTACTTATCTTAAGAAAATGTCTTGCCTTTTAACTTATCTGTGGCCTCTAAGGTTTTCACAACTTAATCTCGTTGTTATAAGAAGCTTATCACGGCAACATGAGATAGTCTAGTCTTATCTTATTTATTTATGTTTTGTACGGGACAACATCAAATCCCTTTTGTTTTTTTTCCTTTTTCATAAATCTTACGTTAAGCTCGTGTTTTACGATTCAAGGATGTGCATTAGACTTCAGGGAAGACCATATATTAACTTTTACACCCTATACAGGTTACTGGGTAATATAACCTGCAGTTTTTCCTAAGTAAATTTAAGTAGTTTACGAGGAACACTATAACTTTCTTAATTAACATATTCAGAACTAATATATATGTCTGATAAACATATCAGACATTAAATATATGTTTATTGTTATATGTCTCAGACATTTATATGTCAATACAATCAATACAACCAGACGTAATTCTAATAATAAAATGAAACTTCATAGTTTTGTGAACCACACAAAGTAGTATATGAGTAAAAAATATCCTAATCTAATCACGGGTTTTTACGAATATTTTGTGGTGTCGTTATTGTAGGTTATTGACGTCATACATTCATGAACATTAAAAGATTCGGACATTAGCAAGGTTGATTTTATGTATATATATATATATATATATATTATATATATATATATATATATATATATATATATAACCTCAACAATATATATATATATATATATATATATATATATATATATATATATATATATAATATATATATATATATATATATATATATATACATACATATATATTCCATCCCAAAAATCCAACTCTCCAGTGTTATTATGGTTTTATTTAATGCTTTGTAAACTCTAAATTAACATTAAAGGAAACACATTAGTTATTTAATAATGAATTTATGTTTAATAAAAGCCCTTGGAGAAATTTAAAATAATTAATCCAAGACTCTTGAAATACTCACTAATTATACATGAGAGCAGCAAATTCCAAATTATTAGCTTGAACTTTTTCTTATCTAATACAATAGGTTTATAGAAAAGTCCGTTACTAATATTATACTGACATGTCTGCTTTAGAAGTCATGACAGGGTTTTGACGTCCATGTGAGTGCTTCTGTTTCTGTGTGAGTGCATAACTAGAAAGTAGAAACTTAAGTTAGAAAAGTTAAGTACTACGATCTAAACGTTAATGTTATTGTGAACTTTATTTAGTTTTACAAGCTACCTTTCTTTAAAAAAATCTTTGTTTAACTCAGAAGGGCGAATAAAGTTTTGATACAACACCTTTCAATATTTTACAGTATTGAAGACATATATGGTAGAGGCACATCTTTGTTATATTATTTAACTTAATAAAATAATATTTGTCTAGTCAACCTACAAACCTTCGCTGCTTTAGTGTAACTAAAAGGATAATCAGTAAATAATATAAGAAGGCTGATAAATCAATTAAAATGTGATAATATATATTATATATATATATATATATATATTATATATATAATAATATAAAAAAAGGATATAATAATAAATATTAATACATATATATATATATATATATATAATATATATATATATATATATATATATATATATATATATATATATATATTATACTATTATATATATGCGTGTGTGTGAGTGTATCGAAAAACTAATTTTATCTTTGTAAGTACATCTGAACAATATTTTAATCACAGCGAATCATTTAAAGTAATTCGCTAAAAAGACATTGGGTAAAAGACAGAAAGAGATTTGAGAGAGAATTGATAATTAAAAGTTGCAAAGGATAGATCACACTAATAAAATACAAAATTTCAATATCAAACTTTTAATTAAAGTGTAACAATGATTAAATGGCAGTTTTATCTTTATTATGAATCGCCGAGCTCTTGATGTTATTCTAGAAACCCTTAGTCTGGTTGCAGGTTAATGATTTTAATGAATTCATCTATTGTCTGCAATATATAGGATAAAACCCTAATCAAATGTATCTATAGATTATTTGGCAATAACGATTGTAGAATCAAATCGAATTTAAACTGAAATAAGCACTTTAATTATAGGTTGGAAAATTAAACTGAGGTGAAAAATATAAGAAAAATAAAACTTTGTTTAATGACATTCATTTATCACCTTTGAGATTTATTACATCAAAACCACTAACTATTGATAAATTGATTTCCATTTATTAAAGAGTTTTTATTTTCAAGAGATAAATTGCAAAGCAATTAATTCAAAGGGGGAAAGAGCAGGTTGAACAAAAGTTATCTCTATGTATTATTAGTTTTCCTCATTTCCTCGCTGATCATATTTTTTGCACATGAAATGTAAGTTTACAAGTTTGTCAGGTTATATAGGATATAAAATAAATTTATTCTTTTTGTTAATATTTTTAAGGAATAACTTTGAGTAAAATTTACTAAAATTTAACATACCTCATTATATATATTTTGTGATATACAAAAAAAAATAAGCTACTATGAAGAAATTGAACGCAAATACTTAAAAGGAAAAAATGAATCAGTGTTTGAGTTCTGATGCCAACCGTAACATTGACATTTAATTGTTTTACAGGCATGTGTTTCGTAAAAATAACTTTTAATTATAACATGGTTTTACATCAAAATAAAGCTGTTGCCTTATTTTTTTCATTCAAATCAATTTCAAAAAACATTACTTTAAAATTAGTCTAAATTTTCTTTGCTCTCTAAAATTAGTCCAAAGTTTCATGTTATATTTTCTTATTTCTTTGTTTAAATTATAAATGTTTTATATTTCATACTATGTCAATCTTATCTCTGAGATGGGAAAGCTTTATAATGGTATTAAAACTTCTCTTAACATTTTTACGATTTCACTCTCTCAAAAGATCAGAAAAAAAGAAGAAACAAATTTAAAAGATCTTTTAACAAATTTACAATTTTAAACAGCTAAATTATAAGATAAAAGCAAAAGAAATCATCCAGTCAAATTAAATAAGATTTTAAATTAAGATAACACAGAATAGTAATTATTAAGTTGAAACATAAATAAGCGCAAAGATAACAAACAGAGAGGGCACATCTTAAGGGAAATAATGAATTAAGAGAGAGTAATAGACAAGAAAAAGAAAGTAAATTATTTCAAAAGATATCATCTTAAATTGTTAAAAAATTAAAAAATTCTCGCATAAAGAACGTCTATTAAGGATTAATTGTTTTTAGAATTATACAGAATTCTTATTTATGGGAATTTACACTAAAAAATGATCAAGTTTGTCAATTTATAATTTGTTTTAATTTTTTTCTTTTCCTTATTTATGCCATAGGCATTTAGAAACACTATTATGTCAGCACAAAAAATCCGAAATCGGAACTTCACCTAAATTATCCGATTAATATGTTTTTAAGACGATCCTGGTAGTTTTTAAAAAAAAAATTGTCTGTATGAGTGTATGACGCATTAGATTTGTTTTGTTTTAATGATTTGCAAACAATTTTTAAATAATTGTTAAAAATAAAAATTAAGTTGAAATTTGGTACAAATCACCCCTTTATATAATAATAATTATACTTATTTTTCTTCAATTACGCTTAGTATACCTACGATATTCGTTGGATCAGTAATGTTAAGTAGCATCCAGCGAGAGCAGTGCCTGAATGGGTACCGCTAGGAATAAACAGATATTTCACTATTTTCGACGAACAAGCGAGTCCGACCAAACTGCGATGTAATAAAGTGAATATATAAATATGAGGGCGAGCAAAGCGAGTGCCAAGTAGTGAGGAAGAGAGAAGCCAATTTGTTTTAGAGAAGCCATTTTTTTTTAAATTTTAGCAATATTTTTCTTGCGGGAAAATGTTACCAAGAAAGGGAGTGGAATGCATTTACGCACGATGACAGCGGTCTGTCAACAGTGTTGGACTCAGGGTCTGCCTCATACCAACTAAAACTCACTCCGCGAAACCCCTTGAACATAGCCTGGAACCGTTATTCACATTACTTCAGGCTAGGTCTTATCTTGAGCCGTCCGGCTCCCCCCATCTACGGTAACCAGTTACCGATTATTTATTTGACTTTAGCTTCCTTTCAGCAGCAGCAATAAATATGGAATCATACTGTATCAGTAGTGTAGTAGCTAGCTACTGTAATCATTATCCTCTTCAGTAATAGCAGAACGTATGTGTAAAGAAGAGATGGAAAAAGCTTAGAAAACTTAATATGGAAAATGGCTCACATGCAGGGTTCTAGACACCAACACAATCCAGTTGATAAGTGATAACAATCTATAACCTTCCACGCAGCTTGACGACTGCAGAATACCCTGTATTTTTGTTATGATTTCCAATGCTGGATTAATGACTGAGTTTAATATAGCATCTGAGATATTATTTATAACAAAAAACACACAGAAACACTCAATTAAAACACTTAAATTTATTTCATTATAAGAAACATTAAACTATTAATTATCTCCAAATCTATTAAACCCAATTCTAAATTAAATAACCTCGAATCCATTCAACTAAATTCCAAATTAATCAATGACAAATCTAGATCCATTAATTCCGAATAAGTTTTATTGGAATTAATGGATCTAGATTTGTCATCGAATAATTGGAATTTAGTTGAATGGATTCGAGGTTTATTTAATTTAGAATTTGGTTTAATAGTTTTGGAGATAATTAATAGTTTAATGCTTTATTGGTCTTTAATATGAAGTATATTACATAATGTTGAAGACCATGGCTGTAGTTGAAAGCAATCTTAGTGTCATTAGAGTCGAAATACTGAGTGATATCCAAATTAATATGGGTTTCAAGATAATGTTTAGGAACAATTATTTTATTTTATCTCGTGTATTATCTGTATATTTGGTCAAACACCATATATTTTTACCAGTTTTTTTTTTCTATTTTCTATCATCTCTGTCAAAAAGTATCAAGGCTAACTAAGCACAGAGTAATAAAATCCCAAAACGATAAAAATATCGTCGTAAAAGTTTGTGAATGTTATTATCTGGTCATTCTAGCCGTCCCTCTGGAAGTGATATAAATATAATAGCTTTGGAGTCTTCTTATCATATTTTTCTCATTAATAAACTAATAAAACCGTATATAATAATTTAAGATATTGAATTTTAGTATTAATATCAAAAAATCCGATACGGGGTACCTCCTAAATATTTCGGACTCGCTTTGCTTGTCCTCAGAATATGGCACTAATTTTATATTGTAGAACGTCTCCGGACTCGTTTCGTTCGTTCTCAGGCAGTAAAAGTATCAGTTTTTATTGCCCGCGGTCAACTCATCCAGGTACAGACCTCGCTCGAGGATGCTGCTTAACATTAGATATACAACATAAATATAGTTTATTTATTATTATTACTTAGTATATTTATAATCTTAGTATATTTATATCTTAGATATTTATAATCATAGTATAGTTATAAATCTTAGTATATTTATAATCTTAGATATTTATAATCATAGTATAGTTATAAATCTTAGTATATTTATTTACTGCATAAAAGGCTACACTTGTCTAAAATTTCACCTACGTTGTATTATTTTTTTTATTTAAAAAAAAAAAAAAAAAAAACGTGACGTATTCATTTGACAAAAATTAAACTAATATCGTCAAATTACGTGTTTTTTACAACTTGCATAGTATAAATATTTAAGACCCCAAATAGATTAGATTAGAATAATCGCGACCTACCAATGCAGAAATAATAAATCATAAAACTCTCTGCACATTGGTAGGTCTAATTTGCGAGATTATTCTAATCTAATCTACTTGGGGTCTTTAAACATATTATACTATGCAAGTTGCAAATTTGAAGCTATTAGAATCTTATAAGGTCTCTTATAAGTACCTTTTTGGTAGGTTTTAAGGATTCTTTTTTTCTGACAGAAAAGAAAACGCCTTTGAATACGGCCTCTTATAATCATGCTCTTCTTTATCTCTAAGCTATTGTTTCTTTCGTCTTATGCTTTACTATCTTGCATAACATTACCCTTCCAGTTGTGCCACCTTGGTCCAACCGATGCACAATATGTTTGTATATTATCAGAGTTAAAAGAAAAAGTGGACTTGGAGAAATGAAAATTTTTGTTAGCTGAAAATGTTTTAGAACAACAAAATTTAAACGGGCTGGCTTTCTGCTTTGTTGGAGATTTGAAGGTTTTTCTCGAAAAAAAATCTCCAGTACAAGCACATTTATAAAATTCTCGATATGAGTTTTTACACATATTAAACACATATTTATGAAGCGAGAAAATCATCGTTTGATGTTGAGTTCTGAGCTGTAGACAGGGTTTCAGTGCTAGGAACGAAACTGCGGGTTTGGGAAACAGCAGATAAGAATATTTCCGCTGGAAAAAAACAACAGTGAACTCAATTCATCGCAAAAATAAGTTAAAGGCATCTATGAGAAGGTCAGGATAGGGTGAATATACCTCTGGATGGTATGCACACAGCTCTAGATGGATATAGCTCCGGATGGGATGTATATAGCTTTGAATGAGATGCTTATAGCTCTGGACGGAATTTATATAGCTTTGGCTGAGATGCTTATAGCTTTGGATGGGATAATATCATCTAAACTTAAAAGAAATATATCACTTTTTCTCACGATACTTACTGAGGAGGCCTTTATTTGGTAGAATGGCGGTTTTACCACCATTACATGCTTGAAGCTATATTCATTGCTACAACTCAATTTAAACCCTCATGGTAGCATGCAACCCATTAAATGATTTTGTATGAATTTATTCTTAGAGAATTTCCGTCAGGAAAAATTTGTTAAGGCACCAATTTTTTTTAATTGGTAATTACAATTTTTCCGGGAAAAAAGCTGTTCATATGTTGTTGGGGGGCTAAACAGAATAAAACCGGTGTAGAAACTTTACAAAATTTATAACTAAAAAATAATTGAAGCAGGGTGAATTTGTTTTAATACACTTGCTTTGTTACCTACTAATGCAGTTCTTGCTCAGGGTTTTCACTTTATTCCTCATGGCTAGGAATAGTACAAATATTATTAGTTTGTCAATGTTACTAGACATCAGTCAGTTTATGCTGAATGAAGCATAAACTGACCTCTGTATAACTGTCATAATGAAGTGCAAAACTGATCAAGCAAACGCAAGCATAGTTTTGAACAAATCAAGGTGCAAATATTCCAAAAATTCAAAACAATTTTCCATAAAACGAATGCGCATATTTATGCGCATTTGTTTTATGGAAAATTGGCAAACTAACAATAGTTTGACTATTCGATGTGAAGCAAAAATCAATAATCTGAGCAAGATATAGATTGGTTAGAAAGAAATCAATCATTCCATAAGAAATTCGGCTTGAGAACATCCGTGCCAGATCTTTTTAAATAGGGCACCCGTGGATTTGTCGAGATGTTTTGGTGGAGACAAAGTTAATATAGATGGTGAATCCGATGCATGACTTTCACTGTGTGTTGTCAGGGATGTAGAACATTATGGATGAAAACACAATGCTTTACGGCAAAAACTGCAAAAGCAACGCAGTCTATTATTTTCTTATAGTAATTTTTTAGTCCAAGAGCCCAGGGGTGTTTTGTTAATAAAAATTGTAATGGCTGGCCCGGTCTCAATTTTTCGTAAATACCTTCCTCAACAAAAGAACGCACTTTAGGGGGTTAAAGGTTCTGCCTGGGACACCCATCCGATACGAGTCGGCAGAATTGCAGATCCTTGTTCAGGAAGGTATTTACGAAAAATTGAGACCGGTTCCAGCCATTACACTGTTTGTTAACTTGGGTGGTAAATTTGACCTGTAAAGTGCGTTCTGCTTGGGACGCCCATCCGATACGAGTCGGCAGAATTGCAGATCCTTGTTCAGGAAGGTATTTACGAAAAAATTGAGACGTGTTCCAGCCCATTACACAATTTATTAACAATGGGCTCTTGGTCATATTACTTTTCCTCATTTATAACATAGGTATATAGGAAAAGTATTGTGTTTGAAAAGAATCCGAAACCGGGATGAAACCGGAATTATCAGTTTCAGGCGTTTAAGACTCCTGAGTGGTTTTTGCAAAGGTTTCTATCCGTAAGTGTGTGTGTCTGTTATCATCGTAGCGCCCAGTGAATTTATGCGTGAGAGTTGAAATTTTGTACGAAAATCAGTCTAGCTATTTATCAGCTGTAGTTTTGCTATTCGGAATTTTTTATGACGACATTAACCCGCAATACTCAGCGAAAATTTCGAAAAATCATGTGTTTGCCATTTGCCAAATGATGCCAAGATTTTAGCGCGCATGTGACTATCTATAAGACTAAAATGTGTGTCAAGTTTCATCTCATTATCAGCATTAGTTCAATTTTTATTGAATGATTTCTGATTTTTGAAAAATCGTATAAAATTGGAAAATGGTCTAATTGAGTTAAAATATAGTATAAGTGTATACATTACCTAATAAATAAGTAAACAAAGTTTCGCTTCAATACCACAAGTATACTACTATGATTTTTGATGGACCATAATAATTAAGGAGAATTGAGCGTGGTCAGTGCTGTATGGGTGACCGCTGAGAATGATGCGGATGCATTTACTATCTGAAGACGAGCGAAGCGAGTCCGAAGCAGGGAGGATGAGCGTAGCGAATCCGATGTAATGAGGAAAAGTTCCGAGGTACCCCGTACCCGAATAATTAAATTACCCGTACCGAAAGTGATTCTTAGAATTATAGACTTACTTCGTCTAAATTAAGTTAAAAGTCAAGGACTGGGGTATTTAAATAGAAGTTTTGTAGTGTTTATCCTTAGTTTTATAAATAGGAAAGTCCATAAAGGGAAACTCAAACCGTGTTATTGTAATCTGGAAAAGTTTTTATTTTCCTACCTAGGAAGAGAGGATCTAGTTAGGTTAGTGTAGGTATTAAAAACCACATATAATTCCAGAGTTTTTTCTATACGAGTACAAACACCAGTAGTTTTTACTACAATTTTATTTTCATAGTTTCAGTGTTTGTAACCACACACAACTCGACACGGGATGTGGAATACTGGCTTAACGTGCTTTTCTTATGATAAGGAAATTTTCCGTATCGTCAACTTCCTTCGCCTTTTCAATTTTTTCACAAGGAAACCCTTTTTTTTGGTATAAAATGCAATTTTGCATTTAGAAACGTTTTCACTTATCAATTTTTATTTTGATGCAATCTCATGACATACGCGTTATTGTTTCATTCAGGAAGCATATAACTCTAAACACACACACACCACACACACACACACACACACACACACACACATATATATATATATATATATATATATATATATATATATATATATATATATAATATATATATATATATATATATATATATAAATATTAATTGGAAAATCGTTATCATCCCAATTGTTATCCTAAAATCTGAACATTCTAATATTTAACAACAAAAAATTTGAATGTAATGACACGTTCATGTTGTCGTTAAGGACATAATACAAACTTTTACAATATAAACTTATCATTTATAATAAAAGTTCAAATGTAGCTTACAAAAATCAAATTAAAACTTGAAACTTCATTTAATAATTTAAATAATAACATAAAACTAACTATTTGTTGATAATTTATAGTACTACACACAAAATCAGTTGACACCGCGGGAAAATAGTGTTGAAAAAACAATTGTGATTGGCCTAATTTGAAATTGAGGGCGTGGTTTAACATCCAGGACTAACTTCAATGGCTCCCTCGCATAATTTTCCCCCGCTGTCAACTGATTTTAACCGTGTGTCTATTATAGATATATAATGACAACAATCTTATTAATGACAATATATTGTAGTCAAAGTAACATAAACATAAACAAAAGTAATACTTATTAGAATCAGTAATCTATATGGAAACAACAGTTTCATACCAAAGAATATAATACGAGATAGTCAGACAGAAGATGGAGAGAAGTCAGTGCTGGCATCTAGCGTAGGCTCTGAAACTAACTCTCCTTATACCATAACATTTTTTCACTTTTTTAAGTTAGTGTTATGAAATCATCTTGTTCTTTGGTAAACATGAACACCTACTTTAAAGTAGTTAATATTATATAAAGCAAATAGTTGGATCAATTAGCTTAAAAGCAGAAGTAGTTGGCTGAAAACAAGGCGACTGTTAACTTGATCGCAGTTAACCTCTTGTTCCGAAATAATAATTCTCAGGACTGTTTTTCTTAATTTATTTATTTTTTGTTTCTACTTACTTACCAATGTTTGTATGGGCAAGTAGATGTGCATATATGTTCACCATTCTGGATAACAGAGACCCGTCGAACAGTTAAAACAATTTAAGCTGATAACTAGATAGATTTTAGTCAAAATTCAAAATGGGGTTTAAAGATGGCGGTAATCTTGAATTTAATTTTATTATAAAACTGACTTTTAATGCTATTATAAGACTTTGAATGCTATTTGAAATGTTTTGAGTTCAAATAATCTTTAGCTAGTATAATTTTCGAAATAATTAAATATAATCTACGGCTTGTCTATCCGCTCCTGGATGGGTGGCTAGACAACTCTATCACATCAGGGCGACGACAGAGCATAAACTCACTCTGACCTTGAAATTCCGAAGCATATAATCGTATTTACGATTATATGCTTGTATAATTATAATTAAAAATCGTATTTAGTATTGTATTATGTTTCGTATTATTATCGTATACGTTATATAATACGTATCGTATTATTATTGTATTGTATCAACTAGTCTTGTTTTAGTTTGTGACAAAATAATGTCAAGCAAATGCTCTCGTTTTAATCTGCTGTGGATACAATAACTCCAATAATACTGAGAAATCTTATAGACTATTGTAACACTCTCAGAATTAAATTCGACGTACAACCTCTTCATTTATTTGAGAAATATCTGAATCAATATATTATATAGAGTTATGGCAATATTAGCTAACCGCCCTTGAAGTGCTCATAACCATATTGGCTTGCTGTAATAGGAAACTCTGTTAATTAAACTTTCATTAATCAAGTCACTAGATATGATTCTGGTTTTAGTGTAAGCATAACATTAAATTAATTACTATGCTTAGTAATTAGAATTCCTGCAAGACTGCAACAGACTAACAATAAGTTACAGAGGCTCTCCTCTGGACTATTATCATTACTATTTATTACTTAATAATCTTGAGTTTTAACAACAAAATAATATAATTTTGCAAAGAGACGCCTATTAATATAACAGGCTATGTGCTATACCACATCTGGGAACTGTTCCATTGTTCGACATTCCGCATAATTGATGACTAGACATAATATCGTATCTCACTCTGTTTCGCTACATCTAACTTATCAGAGCGCCAACAGAGCCTTAACTTACTCTGCCCTTCACTTAAAATTCCGAAGATATAAAGTGAAATATTTACCAGAGGCTTTCTTATAGCCATCGTGCTAGGCATGCGAAACATAATATTTGCTACTACGAATTTCGCGTGGCACAATATAACTGAGCGTAAAGAGTCTATAGCTAGGTATGAAACATGCGCTATGCTGTGCTTCATATGCAACGATTAGCTATTATTACGACGACATCGTGTGCCGAACCCCAGATAATCAAGATAATTATGATGGACTTATAAATGATATACTGAACTTTTACTGAAATGGTCACTTTAAACTACTTTAATCAGGCTTCATAATTAATTACTTGAAGTCCAAGAGCCGGTCCTAAACAATGTGGCTAATTTTGTACTACATTAAATCAAAATTTTCTGAAAATTTACTTTAAATTATGAAGGAAACGCGTAGTCTGCCAGTTTTCTATTAATAAATGTTTCTTTGTAGGTCGTGTACAAAAACTTGAACAGAAACTTTTTAAAGCTGATAAAATGTACCAAATGAGTGTTTTTTATCAAAATTTGATAACTGTAACTAAAGTTTTGACATTTGTTTAATAACCTGCAAAGTCATTTTTGGTGCATTTTTGTACACCAAAATGCACAAAAAGGCAATAGTTTTTCAAAGAAATTCCCTGACTTCGCATAAATTAATAATTTCTTTAGTGTTTTTGAAAGAGCCGTAACTTTGGATGTTATCCAATTTACCCGATTGGATTGGATTTATCAAATTCAGTTACCCGATTTTTAAAAATAATTTTTCAAAGTTCCTTTTAATAGTTTTCTTTTCATGTTTTGCACGCGACCCACAGGAACTACTTATTCCAAGAAAACTGAAATTTGTGGGATTTTCTCTAATTTCGAGCATGAGGAGTCATATAAAGGGCTCTTTATATGATTTGATAGACAGCCTGCCTTCTATTCACAATTTTTCCTATATGCTGGTTGCTTCTCAAACAAATATTTATTAACTTGCCAATTAGCAAGCCTGATGTTAAGCGAGGCCATCATATTGAAACCGACTAATTTTCATTAATTCTGTTAAGAACTAGCTTTACTCTTATCAGTAGCACCGCTATTTAGCGGGATCTAACTAAGATTTAAAACTGGGCTATCTAGGGTCTAGATGTATCCTCAGGTAATCTTGAAATTGCCCAACGCTCTCATCAACTAAGCTATCGGAGAACTAAACTTATAAATTAAACTTCTCCATAAAGAGAAGGCACAATGAAGAAGGTTTCAGTATAAAAATATCGAGTAGAAGAGGATATTGAGAGGAAGTGAGAGATATATCTAAGAGGCTGTGCTGAGTGGGAGGAGAGTTTAATCTGTTTGTGTTATGTCAACAGATAATCCACTATCTCAGGCTGAGATATTTCATTTACTCATCTCTGCTCTGTATACACATCTTCACTATCTCTACCCAATCTTATCTCTAGAAGAGATATTTATACTTCTATATAAATAGAGATGATAAGAAATGATAAACAATTTATACTTTTATTTTCTTTATACTTCCCTATCTCTTAGAATAAGAAGGGGAAAGAAAAATATAATAGTAATATAAAAAATAAAACCCAAAAAAGAACTTAAAAGAAAAATTTGAACACACATCTTTTTCCTTCAAATTTCTTTTTGTTTAGGAAGTTTATAATTTTGCAAAGGACTTTAAACTTTACCTTACTTAAGGTATTAATCCAATCTGAATAAGTTCTAATTTTTTTTGAAGGAATTCTAAATGATTATTGAATCTGTGGGGACCCTTTCCGTCGTCAGTTAGCGGTGGAGTTTTCCTGAAATATTTCAATATGACCCCCAGCACTGGAGAAGAGAGACCCTTCGTTACGGTTCTACGATTTAAATGATTTTTCATTTTTTCCTCATTTTCCATTCAAGAGTAAAAGAAAATTTGTTAAAAGCATTTTCCGTTAAAATTTGCGAAATATTTTAAAAAAGGTGCGTCATGTGTATGAATCTCCCTACTTTCTAGTAAAATAAATTTTCTACATCCTTAAGGAACNAATCCTGGACCCGAGTTTCAAATCTCGGTGGGACCTAATTTTTTCTGTCGAGAAAAAATGTTGTTGTAAGAGATTGAAAAAAGAGAGTGAGAGAAAATATTTAGTGAAATTTAAGAAATTTTGTCGAAATTTCAAAGCATCGTCCAATGATGTGTGTAAATTAATATCTAATTTGAAATAAATCAAATCTTTGGAAAAACAAACGTGAAAATCTATTGAAAATCAACTAGTTTCATCATTTATCATTAATGATTTATTATTTTCAAAAATTTCGACAAGTGAAAAGTTGGATATTTAATGAATCGTCTAAATTGAAAATTGACAGAGGTCCCATGGTGTAGCGGTTAGCTCAGGACTTTGAATCCTGCGACCCGAGTTCAAATCTCGGTGGGACCTAATTTTTTCTGTCGAGAAAAAATGTTGTTGTAAGAGATTGAAAGAAGAGAGTGAGAGAAAATATTTAGTGAAATTTAAGAAATTTGTCGAAATTTCAAAGCATCGTCCAATGATGTGTAAATTAATATCTAATTTGAAATAAATCAAATCTTTGGAAAAACAAACGTGAAAATCTATTGAAAATCAACTAGTTTCATCATTTATCATTAATGATTTATTATTTTCAAAAATTTCGACAAGTGAAAAGTTGGATATTTAATGAATCGTCTAAATTGAAAATTGACAGAGGTCCCATGGTGTAGCGGTTAGCACTCAGGACTTTGAATCCTGCGACCCGAGTTCAAATCTCGGTGGGACCTAATTTTTTCTGTCGAGAAAAAATGTTGTTGTAAGAGATTGAAAGAAGAGAGTGAGAGAAAATATTTAGTGAAATTTAAGAAATTTTGTCGAAATTTCAAAGCATCGTCCAATGATGTGTGTAAATTAATATCTAATTTGAAATAAATCAAATCTTTGGAAAAACAAACGTGAAAATCTATTGAAAATCAACTAGTTTCATCATTTATCATTAATGATTTATTATTTTCAAAAATTTCGACAAGTGAAAAGTTGGATATTTAATGAATCGTCTAAATTGAAAATTGACAGAGGTCCCATGGTGTAGCGGTTAGCACTCAGGACTTTGAATCCTGCGACCCGAGTTCAAATCTCGGTGGGACCTAATTTTTTCTGTCGAGAAAAAATGTTGTTGTAAGAGATTGAAAGAAGAGAGTGAGAGAAAATATTTAGTGAAATTTAAGAAATTTTGTCGAAATTTCAAAGCATCGTCCAATGATGTGTGTAAATTAATATCTAATTTGAAATAAATCAAATCTTTGGAAAAACAAACGTGAAAATCTATTGAAAATCAACTAGTTTCATCATTTATCATTAATGATTTATTATTTTCAAAAATTTCGACAAGTGAAAAGTTGGATATTTAATGAATCGTCTAAATTGAAAATTGACAGAGGTCCCATGGTGTAGCGGTTAGCACTCAGGACTTTGAATCCTGCGACCCGAGTTCAAATCTCGGTGGGACCTAATTTTTTCTGTCGAGAAAAAATGTTGTTGTAAGAGATTGAAAGAAGAGAGTGAGAGAAAATATTTAGTGAAATTTAAGAAATTTTGTCGAAATTTCAAAGCATCGTCCAATGATGTGTGTAAATTAATATCTAATTTGAAATAAATCAAATCTTTGGAAAAACAAACGTGAAAATCTATTGAAAATCAACTAGTTTCATCATTTATCATTAATGATTTATTATTTTCAAAAATTTCGACAAGTGAAAAGTTGGATATTTAATGAATCGTCTAAATTGAAAATTGACAGAGGTCCCATGGTGTAGCGGTTAGCACTCAGGACTTTGAATCCTGCGACCCGAGTTCAAATCTCGGTGGGACCTAATTTTTTCTGTCGAGAAAAAATGTTGTTGTAAGAGATTGAAAGAAGAGAGTGAGAGAAAATATTTAGTGAAATTTAAGAAATTTTGTCGAAATTTCAAAGCATCGTCCAATGATGTGTGTAAATTAATATCTAATTTGAAATAAATCAAATCTTTGGAAAAACAAACGTGAAAATCTATTGAAAATCAACTAGTTTCATCATTTATCATTAATGATTTATTATTTTCAAAAATTTCGACAAGTGAAAAGTTGGATATTTAATGAATCGTCTAAATTGAAAATTGACAGAGGTCCCATGGTGTAGCGGTTAGCACTCAGGACTTTGAATCCTGCGACCCGAGTTCAAATCTCGGTGGGACCTAATTTTTTCTGTCGAGAAAAAATGTTGTTGTAAGAGATTGAAAGAAGAGAGTGAGAGAAAATATTTAGTGAAATTTAAGAAATTTTGTCGAAATTTCAAAGCATCGTCCAATGATGTGTGTAAATTAATATCTAATTTGAAATAAATCAAATCTTTGGAAAAACAAACGTGAAAATCTATTGAAAATCAACTAGTTCATCATTTATCATTAATGATTTATTATTTTCAAAAATTTCGACAAGTGAAAAGTTGGATATTTAATGAATCGTCTAAATTGAAAATTGACAGAGGTCCCATGGTGTAGCGGTTAGCACTCAGGACTTTGAATCCTGCGACCCGAGTTCAAATCTCGGTGGGACCTAATTTTTTCTGTCGAGAAAAAATGTTGTTGTAAGAGATTGAAAGAAGAGAGTGAGAGAAAATATTTAGTGAAATTTAAGAAATTTTGTCGAAATTTCAAAGCATCGTCCAATGATGTGTGTAAATTAATATCTAATTTGAAATAAATCAAATCTTTGGAAAAACAAACGTGAAAATCTATTGAAAATCAACTAGTTTCATCATTTATCATTAATGATTTATTATTTTCAAAAATTTCGACAAGTGAAAAGTTGGATATTTAATGAATCGTCTAAATTGAAAATTGACAGAGGTCCCATGGTGTAGCGGTTAGCACTCAGGACTTTGAATCCTGCGACCCGAGTTCAAATCTCGGTGGACCTAATTTTTTCTGTCGAGAAAAAATGTTTGTTGTAAGAGATTGAAAGAAGAGAGTGAGAGAAAATATTTAGTGAAATTTAAGAAATTTTGTCGAAATTTCAAAGCATCGTCCAATGATGTGTGTAAATTAATATCTAATTTGAAATAAATCAAATCTTTGGAAAAACAAACGTGAAAATCTATTGAAAATCAACTAGTTTCATCATTTATCATTAATGATTTATTATTTTCAAAAATTTCGACAAGTGAAAAGTTGGATATTTAATGAATCGTCTAAATTGAAAATTGACAGAGGTCCCATGGTGTAGCGGTTAGCACTCAGGACTTTGAATCCTGCGACCCGAGTTCAAATCTCGGTGGGACCTAATTTTTTCTGTCGAGAAAAAATGTTGTTGTAAGAGATTGAAAGAAGAGAGTGAGAGAAAATATTTAGTGAAATTTAAGAAATTTTGTCGAAATTTCAAAGCATCGTCCAATGATGTGTGTAAATTAATATCTAATTTGAAATAAAATCAAATCTTTGGAAAAACAAACGTGAAAATCTATTGAAAATCAACTAGTTTCATCATTTATCATTAATGATTTATTATTTTCAAAAATTTCGACAAGTGAAAAGTTGGATATTTAATGAATCGTCTAAATTGAAAATTGACAGAGGTCCCATGGTGTAGCGGTTAGCACTCAGGACTTTGAATCCTGCGACCCGAGTTCAAATCTCGGTGGGACCTAATTTTTTCTGTCGAGAAAAAATGTTGTTGTAAGAGATTGAAAGAAGAGAGTGAGAGAAAATATTTAGTGAAATTTAAGAAATTTTGTCGAAATTTCAAAGCATCGTCCAATGATGTGTGTAAATTAATATCTAATTTGAAATAAATCAAATCTTTGGAAAAAACAAACGTGAAAATCTATTGAAAATCAACTAGTTTCATCATTTATCATTAATGATTTATTATTTTCAAAAATTTCGACAAGTGAAAAGTTGGATATTTAATGAATCGTCTAAATTGAAAATTGACAGAGGTCCCATGGTGTAGCGGTTAGCACTCAGGACTTTGAATCCTGCGACCCGAGTTCAAATCTCGGTGGGACCTAATTTTTTCTGTCGAGAAAAAATGTTGTTGTAAGAGATTGAAAGAAGAGAGTGAGAGAAAATATTTAGTGAAATTTAAGAAATTTTGTCGAAATTTCAAAGCATCGTCCAATGATGTGTGTAAATTAATATCTAATTTGAAATAAATCAAATCTTTGGAAAAACAAACGTGAAAATCTATTGAAAATCAACTAGTTTCATCATTTATCATTAATGATTTATTATTTTCAAAAATTTCGACAAGTGAAAAGTTGGATATTTAATGAATCGTCTAAATTGAAAATTGACAGAGGTCCCATGGTGTAGCGGTTAGCACTCAGGACTTTGAATCCTGCGACCCGAGTTCAAATCTCGGTGGGACCTAATTTTTTCTGTCGAGAAAAAATGTTGTTGTAAGAGATTGAAAGAAGAGAGTGAGAGAAAATATTTAGTGAAATTTAAGAAATTTTTGTCGAAATTTCAAAGCATCGTCCAATGATGTGTGTAAATTAATATCTAATTTGAAATAAATCAAATCTTTGGAAAAACAAACGTGAAAATCTATTGAAAATCAACTAGTTTCATCATTTATCATTAATGATTTATTATTTTCAAAAATTTCGACAAGTGAAAAGTTGGATATTTAATGAATCGTCTAAATTGAAAATTGACAGAGGTCCCATGGTGTAGCGGTTAGCACTCAGGACTTTGAATCCTGCGACCCGAGTTCAAATCTCGGTGGGACCTAATTTTTTCTGTCGAGAAAAAATGTTGTTGTAAGAGATTGAAAGAAGAGAGTGAGAGAAAATATTTAGTGAAATTTAAGAAATTTTGTCGAAATTTCAAAGCATCGTCCAATGATGTGTGTAAATTAATATCTAATTTGAAATAAATCAAATCTTTGGAAAAACAAACGTGAAAATCTATTGAAAATCAACTAGTTTCATCATTTATCATTAATGATTTATTATTTTCAAAAATTTCGACAAGTGAAAAGTTGGATATTTAATGAATCGTCTAAATTGAAAATTGACAGAGGTCCCATGGTGTAGCGGTTAGCACTCAGGACTTTGAATCCTGCGACCCGAGTTCAAATCTCGGTGGGACCTAATTTTTTCTGTCGAGAAAAAATGTTGTTGTAAGAGATTGAAAGAAGAGAGTGAGAGAAAATATTTAGTGAAATTTAAGAAATTTTGTCGAAATTTCAAAGCATCGTCCAATGATGTGTGTAAATTAATATCTAATTTGAAATAAATCAAATCTTTGGAAAAACAAACGTGAAAATCTATTGAAAATCAACTAGTTTCATCATTTATCATTAATGATTTATTATTTTCAAAAATTTCGACAAGTGAAAAGTTGGATATTTAATGAATCGTCTAAATTGAAAATTGACAGAGGTCCCATGGTGTAGCGGTTAGCACTCAGGACTTTGAATCCTGCGACCCGAGTTCAAATCTCGGTGGGACCTAATTTTTTCTGTCGAGAAAAAATGTTGTTGTAAGAGATTGAAAGAAGAGAGTGAGAGAAAATATTTAGTGAAATTTAAGAAATTTGTCGAAATTTCAAAGCATCGTCCAATGATGTGTGTAAATTAATATCTAATTTGAATAAATCAAATCTTTGGAAAAACAAACGTGAAAATCTATTGAAAATCAACTAGTTTCATCATTTATCATTAATGATTTATTATTTTCAAAAATTTCGACAAGTGAAAAGTTGGATATTTAATGAATCGTCTAAATTGAAAATTGACAGAGGTCCCATGGTGTAGCGGTTAGCACTCAGGACTTTGAATCCTGCGACCCGAGTTCAAATCTCGGGGACCTAATTTTTTCTGTCGAGAAAAAATGTTGTTGTAAGAGATTGAAAGAAGAGAGTGAGAGAAAATATTTAGTGAAATTTAAGAAATTTTGTCGAAATTTCAAAGCATCGTCCAATGATGTGTGTAAATTAATATCTAATTTGAAATAAATCAAATCTTTGGAAAAACAAACGTGAAAATCTATTGAAAATCAACTAGTTTCATCATTTATCATTAATGATTTATTATTTTCAAAAATTTCGACAAGTGAAAAGTTGGATATTTAATGAATCGTCTAAATTGAAAATTGACAGAGGTCCCATGGTGTAGCGGTTAGCACTC